>VHKM01000864.1:0-368775 GCA_007210695.1 Neogobius melanostomus
AGGCCCGGACTCCTGTCAGGCTCTCGGCCTAATAATAATAATTAAAGCCGCAAGCGGCATTAAGGCCCCTCTAGGGTCTCGTTTGGCCGGTGACGCCGGTGGCCGCACGCCGCCCCAATAACGGGAGGCGCTTGCGCGCCCTACCTGCCACCAGTTTAGGTCGCAGAGAATTATAAAAGAGCACAAGCAAGGAAATGATCACTGGATTTCCTAAAATGGCCGACCTCCTGATGGTTGCCTAGCAAACCATGTAATGTACTTTTTTTGTTCGGACAGTCGTGACGCACGCGCTGACCAATTTTTGTGTTTGGCTGCGCCAAAAGTTGAATCGCGGTCGTTGCCATGGCAACACGGTGGGGAAAAGTGGGGCGTGGCTCAATGACTTTTTTCGTTCGGGGTCACGTGACGGATGTCTTGTGCCAAATTTTCTTTTGTCTACGACAAAGTTACATTTTTTTCCTCATTCATTCTTATTTGAGTGCTCTTCAGGGGGCGCTATCGCGCCCATTTTTCAAATTTCCTATACAAAACATTCTGGAGTACCGGACTCGGACCAACGATCAAGTTTCACTCAAAATCGGCACAGTATGTGCGAGTTACGACTCTTTGAACGTGGCGGCGAGTCTTGAAAACGGACGCCGAATTCATGGCGTTGCCATGGACAAACACCGTAATCCTATTCAGAAGTTTTTAATAACCTTTTGATGTCCCCTTGTGTAGATGATCTGGAGCGGGAACGGGGAGTGCTGCGCTTCAACGCCCTAGTCACGAGTTCGTTCAAAATGGTGAGAGCATGAAATGGCGCCTTCGGCGCCAGATTACTACATTTTTTTCCCAAATGGGCGCAACTCCTGTTTGGTGCTAGCAACCATGTAATGCTACTTTTTTGTTCGGACTGTCATGACGCACGCGTGTACCAATTTTGGTTTGGCTGCCCAAAAGTGACATCGGTCGTTGCCATGTCAACACCGGTTTGCGGGAAAGGGGCGTCGCCTCAATGACTTTTTGTTCGGGTTCACGTGACCGGATGTTCTGTGCAATTTCTTTTTGCTCTACGACACAGTTTAAAACATTTTCCTCATTCATTTTTTATTTGGGTGCTCTGCAGGGGCGGCTATCGCGCCCATTTTCAAATTTTCCTTATATCACAACATCCGGGTCGACGACTCGACAAACGATTCAAGTTTCCGCTCAAATCGGGCCACAGTATGTGGGAGTTAGACTGTTTGGAACGCGGCGGCGGAGCGCTAAAAATGGGACGCCGAATCATGGCGTTGCCATGACAACACCGTTAATCCTATAGGAAAGTTTTAATAACTTTTGATGTCCCACTTGTGTAGATGATCTGGAGCGAACGGGGAGTCGCTGCGATCAACGTTTCCTAGGACGAGTTCGTCAAAATGCGAGGCACGAAATGGCGCCTTCGGCGCCAGATCGCTCTTTCTGGGCCCAATATGCCGCCCTCCTGATGGTTGCCTTATGAACACATAATTCTTTTTTTGTTGGCTTCACGTGGGACCAATTCACTGTGCCGAATTTTGTTCGTTTACGGACGAACTAAAATTTTCGGGGATTTCTGGATTTTGATGGGTTGGCCATAGGGCGCAATGTTAAACGTGGTTTTCCAGGGGGCGCTGACGCGCCATTTTTTTGAATTTTTACATTTTGGAGATGTTGAAGTTTTTTTTTTTTTTACCTAATTTGAATTTGGGCAAATTCAGACTTTTCATCAGTGGGAAGTTGCGAAACTGGCTTTTTAGGGTGGAGAGGAAAAATAATAATAATAATTAAAGCCGCAAGCGGCATTTAGAGGCCCTCGAGGGTTCTCGTTTGGCGGTTGACGCCTGGTGGGTCCGGCACGTCGCCCAATAACCGGGAGCGCTTGCCGCGCCCTACTGCACACATAGGTCGAGAAGCAAAGGCAAGAAATGGCGCCTCCGGCGCCAGATCACTCGTTTTCCCAAAATTTAGCCAAACTCCTGTTTGGTTGCTAGCAACCATGTAATGTACTTTTTTTGTTTCGGACAGTCATGACGCACGCTAGGGTGCATCAAACGCCCCAATGTCAACCAATTATTCTGTCCCAGTTTAAAAACATTCTTTGGTCATAAAAAGAAATTTCTACCAATTTTTGTCTAATTCCAACATTGTTTAGGGGTCCAACTCATAAGCAAGAATTTGCCTTGGGTTATATGGGCTTTCTATAGCGATATTCATGTAGTTGGAATGTTATTTGCTCTGTTACTTATGTAATATTTTACAATGGTACTGAATTTATAAATAACTATTCTTTGCTTGTTTTATTCAAGCTTGTTTGTGGAAGTTCTGCAATCTTTGAAAAGTGAGTTTTTACAAAAATATTTCATTTTATCTAATTTTGTATTAAACCTGTTTAATTTTTAATTTTATTTGACTTATTATGTTATACTTTTCATGTTGTTCGCATTCTAGAGCCTGGTTTTACATGTTATATGCAAACTGTTTATTAGTCATTACTAGGGCTGTTAATTTAGACATGTTGACTGTTAAACACATTGGAGTGCCGCTCTGTTTTGGGGATTTAGCTGAGAGGTTGCCAATAATCAGAACCATTTTTTCTGACCACAGTATCAAAATACAAGGTCCACGTAACTGCAGCCTGTGTGACAGTCCAGAAGCAGCTTGGACAAGTTCTTCCTTTGGTCAGCCTGTTCGTCACCATGTTGGTGAGATTATTCCTGTCTCATGGGGTTTTTGATGATCTGAAGATTGAGTCATCCAAGTCTCCCAGAATGCTGGTTTTTTAGACTTAGCTCAGCATTTCAACACATATAATCCCACAGCAGCTAATACACAAACTGCTCCACCTGCGGGATCAAACACTCCACTGTGCAACTGGCTGCTGGACTTTCTGACGGGGGACCACAAGGTCTTACGTGTTGGACGGGAAATCCTCCAGAACCATCACACTTGAACACGGGGGGCTCCCCAAGGCTGTGTGCTGAGCCCCCTCCTTTCACTCTGCTGACCCATGACTGCGCTCAAAGTACCCAAAACCTCAAACCTTCTTCATCAAGTTTGCAGACGACCAACAGTGGTGGGTCTCTCAGCAACAGAGACGAGTCCAAACTACAGGAGTGAGGTGAGCAGTCTGGCCATGTGGTGACACATGTAACAAATCTCTCTCTAAATGTGTGAGAAGACAAAAGAGATTGTTATGGAATTTCGAAGATCGCGGTCCAGCTGCTTATCTAATAATCAACGGTGCTGCAGTAGAGGGTGACAGCACTAAAGCTCCTGGGTGTGCATATCACAGTGAACCTCATCCTTGGACCATGCACACTACATCACTGGTCAAGAAAAAGTAATCAGTGTGTCTCTACTTTGTCCGCAAGTTAAGAAGAGCCAGAGTCCCAGCCTCTGTTTATGTGCAACTTCTACAGAAGGATATAGAGAGCATCCTGACAGCTCCATCACCTGTGTTGGCACTTCTACAGAGGGACTATAGAGAGGCATCCTGACCAGCTCCATCACTGTGGTGCACAGGCGCCAGCACTGCCCTCCTGCCGAAGAGCCTCCAGCGCATGGTGAGAGCAGCGAGATGATCTGTGGAGCCCCTTCCCTCTATTTAAGGACATGGTATTCCACCCGTCTCACCCGCAAGCCGTCCAGAATCACCAGGGACCCCTATGCACCATCACACAGTCTTCTTCAAGGGTTCAATACCTTCAGGGAGTAGACTTGGCGGAATCTACGGGCCAGGTCCAGTCGACTTTAATGAACAGTTTCTACACAAGGCCATTGGAAGGCTGAACTCCCTCCCACCCCCTCTTCCCCCACCCCCTGCTTCCCACAATCAAGAATGATAGAGAATGTTAATTTCAATCATTCACATGGATTTGACCAAATTAAAAAATAAATCTTGATCTTTGAGACAGTGTGTTAAGCTTAAGTTCAGATTTTTGGCATCAGCAAGGTGGTGAAGGACATGACCAGAACGCTGCTGCAAGTTGTGAGAGGACCGTAAAGAACAGCCCAACTTGCGAAAAGGCAAAGGACATAGCGGACTAACTGAAGAAGAACTCTACCAAATAACTACATTGACTTTAAAACATTGCTGAATGTAGTAGAATACATTTAACTATATTTTTACTTTTTAAACATTGGATAAATCATTTAGAAACAATGTTGAAAACAACATTTTACTATCTGAATTCATTGGCGTTTGAACAACTATTTGTCTCCGATGAGTTGAAACATTTATAAAAGATGTAGCGAATGGTTAATGTTATTATAATGACACTCTAAAACAACCCGTTGTATAAATGTAGCATCATACTATTGAATATAATTCAGATAAAAAAAACTGAGAATTTACTATTGCAATATTCTATTAACACTCTGCTATGCAATATTATTTTAACAAAAGGACATAAAATGAAATGGATAATTGCCAAATGGGAATTTTCGATATTTTAGACCAAAATTCAGTTGAATGGTGGACCACCTAAATGTACTTCAACTTCACCAAACTTTGCCATACATTTTCTTTTTTTTATATATAAAAAAATAGACAGGGACAAAATGATCCATTGAAGTTAAAAAAAAATGGGCGTTTGATGCACCCTAACGCACGTGTTGTACCAATTTTGGTTTGACTGCCGCCAAAGTTGACACCGGGTCCATTGCCATGGCAACACGTATGGGAAAATAAGGCGTGGCCATTGATGACTTTTTTTTATCGGGATCACGTGACGCACGTCTGGCCAAAATTTTCTTTTGTCTACGACAAGTGATCTTATTCTGCATCATTTTTATTGGTGCTCTGCAGGGGGCGCTATCACGGCCATTTCAAATGTTCCTAAATCACAAACATCCGGGGTCGACCAACTCGGACAACGATTAAAGTTACGCTCAAATCGTCTTCAGTTTGTGTGCGAGTTATGACTCTTTGAACGCGGGCAGGCGAGCCCTGAAAACGGACGCAATCATTGGCGTTGCCTGACAAAACACCGTTTAATCCTATTAGCGATTAGGCGTTCAACGCTAGGACGAGTTCGTTCAAATGCGAGTGCACGAAAATGTGCGCCTTCGGCGACAGATTACTCAATTTTTCCCAAAATGGCCGACCCTCCTGCTTGGTTGCCTAGCAACCATGTAATGTACTTTTTGTTCAGACAGTCATGACGCACGCGTGTACTAATTTTGGTTTGGCTGCCGCCAAAGTTGGACACCGGGTCGTTACCATGGCAACACGGTGGGAAAATGGGGCGTGCCATCATTGCGACTTTTTTTATCGGTATCGCGTCACGGATGTTCTGTGCCAAATTTCATTTGTTACACAAAGTTCAATTTTATTCTTCATTTTTATTTGGTTGGCTCTGCAGGGGGCGCTATCGCGCCATTTTTCAAATTTTCCTATATCACAACATCGCTAGTCGAGGACTTGACAAGATTCAAGTTTGGCTCAAATCAGGCCCACGTTTTGTGCGAGTTCATGACTTGTATAAGGTGACGGCGAGCATTCGAAACTGACGCCGAATTCATGGCGTTGCCATGAACAACACGTTAATCCTTATTAGAAAGTTTTAATAACTTTTGATTGTCCACTTGTGTGATGATCTGGAGGCGAACGGGGGAGTCGCTGCGTTCACGCCTAGGAGGGAGTTCGTTCAAAATGCGAGGGCACGAAAATTGGCGCCTTTGGCGCCAGATTACTACATTTTTCCCAAAATGGCCGCCCTCCTGTTGGTTGCCATAGCAACCATGTATGTCTTTTTTGTGTCGACTGTCATGAATGCACGCGTTGTACCAATTTGGTTTGGCTGCGCAAAGTTGAATCGGGTCGTTGCATGGCAACACGGTGAGAAGGGGGCGTGGCCTCAATGGAACTTTTTGTTTCGGGGTCACGTACGGATGTCTGTGCCAAATTCCTTTTGTTCGGACAATACTTAAATTTTTTCGCCTATTAATTTTTTATGGTGCTCTGCAGGGGCGCTATATGCACCCATTTTCAATTTCAGATATCAAAACATCGGGCGTCAACGACTCGACCAACGATTCAAGTTTTTCGCTCAATCGGCCACAGTTTGTGCAGTTATGACTGTTTGAACGCGGCGGCTGAGCGCTGAATGAAAATGGGACGCCCGAATTCATGGCGTCGCCATTGACAACACCATAATCCTTATTAGAAAAGTTTCTTAATAACTTTTTTGATGTTCCCACTTGTGTTAGATGATCTGGATGCGAACGGGGATTCGCTGCGTTCAACGCCTTAGGTACGATGTTCGTTTAAAATGCCGAGGGCACGAAATGGCGCCTTCAGCGCCAGATCGCTCTTCTGGCCATTGGCCGCCCTCCTGATGGTTGCCTAGCAACCGCGTAATATGTTTTTTTGTTTTGGCTTCAACATTGACAATCACTGTGCCGATTTTTTCGTCTACGACGAGTCAAGTTTTCGGGCATCTCCATAGGCGCAATGTAATTTTTGATTTTCAGGGGCGCTGGCGCGCCATTTTTTTGATTTTTTTATATTTCTAAATGTGAAGAATTTTGGTTTTACACGTGTTTGAATTTTGTGCAAAAAATTCAGGACTTTCGTCAGTGGGGAAGTGGACTTTGTAGGGGAGAAGAGAAAAATATAATAATAATAATTAAAGCCGCAAGCGGCATTAGGGCCTCGAGGTCTCGTTGGCCGGTTGACGCTGGTGGCCGCACCACCGCCCAATAACGGGAGGGCGCTGTCCGCGCCTGTACCTGCCCACACTAGGTTTGAGATTGTAAAAGAGCAAAGGCAAGAAATGGCGCTTCGGCCCAGATCACTCGTTTTTTTCCAAAATGGCCGACATTCCTGTTTGGTTGCCTTAGCAACCATGTAATGTTACTTTTTTTGTTCAGACTGTCATGACGCACGGCTGTTACCAACTTTTGGTGTGGCTCTCCAAAGTTCGGTATCGTCTTGCCCATGGCAACACGGAATGTGAAAAGTGGGGCGTGCCCTCACATGACTTTTTTGTTCGGGGGGTCACGTGACGGAGTCTGTGCCAAATTTCTTTGTCTACGACTCTCAAAGTCAATTTTTTTCCTCATTCATTTTTTGTTGCGTGGCTCTACGGGGCGCTATCGCGCCATTTTCAAAATGTCCTAAATCACAAACATTACGGGTCGGGACTCGACCAACAATTAAAGTTTCACTTCAAATTCGGCCAGAGTATTTTGCGCAGTTATGATGTTTGAATCGGTGGGCGAGCGCTGAAAATGGGCTTGCCGAATTCATGGCGTTGCCTGACAACACCGTTAATCCTATTAGGAAAGTTTTAATAACTTTTGACTGTCCACTTGTTGTAGATAGATCTGGAGCGAAACGGGGAGTCGCCTTGCGTTAAAGCCCTAGGATGAGTTCGTTAAAATGCGAGGGCACGACAATGCGCCTTCGGCGCCAGATTGCTTCTTTCTGGCCATATGGCCGCCTCCTGATGGTTGCCTAGCAACCGCGTAATAGTGTTTTTGTTTGCTCACAATGAACAATCACTGTGCGAATTTTTCGTCTACGACGAGTCAAGATTTTCGGCATCTCCATAGGCGCAATGTAATTTGATTTTCAGGGCGCTGGGCGCGCCCATTTTTTTGATTTTATATTTTTTAATGTGAGAATTTTGTTTTCACAGTGTTTGAATTTTGTGCCAAAAAAATCAGGACTTTCGTCAGTGGGAAAGTGGACTTGAGGGCGAGAAGAAAAATAATAATAATAATAAGGAAAAAACCCGTACAATAACAATATAGCGCGCCTTCGCGGCGCATATTTATATATTCGGAAAGGTCTCACGTCCAGTAATCCAACCGTGGGGTTATTGTCAATACGAGCGCGTTGCGCTCGTATTTTACCTCTTCTTTCTCAATATTTCCCAATGGGGTTTTTTTTCCGTATTTTGTGCGAGCAGAAGCAAATATGCCGCTTTCGCGGCAAAGACCTATATTATCGGATAGGCCTCGATGCCCTGAGTCTCTCTAAACGTGTTTTGAGTGCTGGTGAGTGGCCATGGTCGATGACGAGCGCGTTGCTTTCTTGTCCATGTTGCGCCTTGCCTGTGGTTTTCACCTTTTTTTATTCGAGCAGCAACAAATGTGCCGCTTTCGCGGCACACGCTTATATCACCGGACAGGTCGGGGTGCCAGGAGTGTCGTTATTACTGTGTAATGCATTGGGAGCGCTCCGCGCTCTGTTTCTTGAGCGCTACGCGCTCTTTTTGGGACGTGCGCTACGCGCACGTCTTTCGTCAGTGCGCTCCGCGCACTGCTTGTACAATAACAACAGGCCCGGACCCTGTCAGGCTCTCGGGCCTAATAAGAAAACCCGTACAATAACAATATAGCGCCGCCTTCGGCGGCGCATATTTATATATTCGGAAAGGTCTCACGTCCAGTAATCCAACCGTGGGGTTTATAATGAAGTACGAGCGCGTTGCGCTCGGTCTTTTACCTGTTCTTTTTCAATATTTCCCAATGGGTTTTTTTTTTGGTATTTTGTGCGAGCAGAAGCAAATATGCCGCTTTCGCGGCAAATACCTATGTTATCGGATAGGCCTCGATGCCCTGAGTCACTCTAGCAGTGTTTTGAGTGCTGGTGAGTGGCCATGGTCGATGACGAGCGCGTTGCGCTCGTCATCGATGCTTTCTTGTCCATGTTGCGCCTTGCCTGTGGTTTCACCTTTTTTCTTCGAGCAGCAACAAATGTGCCGCTTTCGCGGCACACGCTTATATCACCGGACAGGTCGGTGTGCCGGGAGTCTCGTTATTACTGTGTGATGCATAGGGAGCGCTCCGCGCTCTGTTTCTTGAGCGCTACGCGCACGTCTTTCGTCAGTGCGCTCCGCGCACTGCTTGTAGAATAACAACAGGCCCGGACCCTGTCAGGCTCTCGGGCCTAATAATAATAAGAAAAACCCGTACAATAACAATATAGCGCCGCCTTCGGCGGCGCATATTATATATTCGGAAAGGTCTCACGTCCAGTAATCCAACCGTGGGGTTTATAATCAAGTACGAGCGCGTTGCGCTCGTCTTTTACCTGTTCTTTTTCAATATTTCCCAATGGGTTTTTTTTTTGGTATTTTTGTGCGAGCAGAAGCAAATATGCCGCTTTCGCGGCAAAGACCTATGTTATCGGATAGGCCTCGATGCCCTGAGTCACTCTAGCAGTGTTTTGAGTGCTGGTGAGTGGCCATGGTCGATGACGAGCGCGTTGCGCTCGTCATCGACTGCTTTCTTGTCCATGTTGCGCCTTGCCTGTGGTTTTCACCTTTTTTCTTCGAGCAGCAACAAATGTGCCGCTTTCGCGGCACACGCTTATATCACCGGACAGGTCGGGGTGCCGGAGTGTCGTTATTACTGTGTAATGCATGGGGAGCGCTCCGCGCTCTGTTTCTTGAGCGCTCCGCGCTCTTTTTGGGACGTGCGCTACGCGCACGTCTTTCGTCAGTGCGCTCCGCGCACTGCTTGTACAATAACAACAGGCCCGGACCCTGTCAGGCTCTCGGGCCTAATAATAATAATAATAAGAAAAACCCGTACAATAACAATATAGCGCCGCCTTCGGCGGCGCATATTTATATATTCGGAAAGGTCTCACGTCCAGTAATCCAACCGTGGGGTTTATAATCAAGTACGAGCGCGTTGCGCTCGTCTTTTACCTGTTCTTTTTCAATATTTCCCAATGGGTTTTTTTTTTGGTATTTTGTGCGAGCAGAAGCAAATATGCCGCTTTCGCGGCAAAGACCTATGTTATCGGATAGGCCTCGATGCCCTGAGTCACTCTAGCAGTGTTTTGAGTGCTGGTGAGTGGCCATGGTCGATGACGAGCACGTTGCGCTCGTCATCGACTGCTTTCTTGTCCATGTTGCGCCTTGCCTGTGGTTTTCACCTTTTTTTCTTCGAGCAGCAACAAATGTGCCGCTTTCGCGGCACACGCTTATATCACCGGACAGGTCGGGGTGCCCGGAGTGTCGTTATTACTGTGTAATGCATGGGGAGCGCTCCGCGCTCTGTTTCTTGAGCGCTCCGCGCTCTTTTGGGACGTGCGCTACGCGCACGTCTTTCGTCAGTGCGCTCCGCGCACTGCTTGTACAATAACAACAGGCCCGGACCCTGTCAGGCTCTCGGGCCTAATAATAATAATAATAAGAAAAACCCGTACAATAACAATATAGCGCCGCCTTCGGCGGCGCATATTTATATATTCGGAAAGGTCTCACGTCCAGTAATCCAACCGTGGGGTTTATAATCAAGTACGAGCGCGTTGCGCTCGTCTTTTACCTGTTCTTTTTCAATATTTCCCAATGGGTTTTTTTTTTGGTATTTTTGTGCGAGCAGAAGCAAATATGCCGCTTTCGCGGCAAAGACCTATGTTATCGGATAGGCCTCGATGCCCTGAGTCACTCTAGCAGTGTTTTGAGTGCTGGTGAGTGGCCATGGTCGATGACGAGCGCGTTGCGCTCGTCATCGACTGCTTTCTTGTCCATGTTGCGCCTTGCCTGTGGTTTTCACCTTTTTTCTTCGAGCAGCAACAAATGTGCCGCTTTCGCGGCACACGCTTATATCACCGGACAGGTCGGGGTGCCCGGAGTGTCGTTATTACTGTGTAATGCATGGGGAGCGCTCCGCGCTCTGTTTCTTGAGCGCTCCGCGCTCTTTTTGGGACGTGCGCTACGCGCACGTCTTTCGTCAGTGCGCTCCGCGCACTGCTTGTACAATAACAACAGGCCCGGACCCTGTCAGGCTCTCGGGCCTAATAAGAAAAACCCGTACAATAACAATATAGCGCCGCCAAAGGCGGCGCATATTTATATATTCGGAAAGGTCTCACGTCCAGTAATCCAACCGTGGGGTTTATTGTCAAATACGAGCGCGTTGCGCTCGTATTTTACCTCTTCTTTCTCAATATTTCCCAATGGGGTTTTTTTTCGTATTTTGTGCGAGCAGAAGCAAATATGCCGCTTTCGCGGCAAAGACCTATATTATCGGATAGGTCTCGATGCCCTGAGTCTCTCTAACAGTGTTTTGAGTGCTGGTGAGTGGCCATGGTCGATGACGAGCGCGTTGCGCTCGTCATCGACTGCTTTCTTGTCCATGTTGCGCCTTGCCTGTGGTTTTCACCTTTTTTTCTTCGAGCAGCAAATCGGCCAAATCGGCCAAATCGGCCAAATCGGCCACAGTTTGTGCGAGTTATGACTGTTTGAACGCGGCGGCAAGCATTGAAAACGGACGCCGAATTCATGGTGTTGCCATGACAACACCGTTAATCCTATTAGAAAGTTTTTAATAACTTTTAATGTCGCACTTGTGTAGATGATCTGGAGCGAACGGGGAGTCGCTGCGTTCAACGCCCTAGGACGAGTTCGTTCAAATGGGAGAGCATGAAATGGCGCCTTTGGCGCCAGATTACTGCATTTTTCCCAAAATGGCCGCCCTCCTGTTGGTTGCCTAGCAACCATGTAATGTACTTTTTTGTTCGGACTGTCATGACGCACGCGTGTACCAATTTTGGTTTGGCTGCGCCAAAGTTGACATCGGGTCGTTGCCATGGCAACACGGTGGGGAAAGGGGCGTGGCCTCAATGACTTTTTTGTTCGGGGTCACGTGACGGATGTCTGTGCCAAATTTCTTTTGTCTACGACAAAGTTAAATTTTTTTCCTCATTCATTTTTATTTGGTGCTCTGCAGGGGGCGCTATCGCGCCCATCTTCAAATTTCCTATATCACAACATCCGGGGTCGACGACTCGACCAACGATTCAAGTTTCGCTCAAATCGGCCACAGTATGTGCGAGTTACGACTCTTTGAACGCGGCGGCGAGCGCTGAAAACGGACGCCAAATTCATGGCGTTGCCATGACAACACCGTTAATCCTATTAGAAAGTTTTTAATAACTTTTGATGTCCCACTTGTGTAGATGATCTGGAGCGAACGGGGAGTCGCTGCGTTCAACGGCCTAGGACGAGTTCGTTAAAATGCGAGGGCACGAAATGGCGCCTTTGGCGCCAGATCGCTCTTCTAGCCAATATGGCTGCCCTCCTGATGGTTGCCTAGCAACCGTGTAATATGTTTTTTTGTTGGCTTCATGTGACCAATCACTGTGCCGAGTTTTTTTCGTCTACGACAAACTAAAATTTTTGGGCATCTCCATAGGCGCAATGTAAACTTGATTTTCCAGGGGCGGTGGCGCGCCATTTTTTAGAATTTTTGAACGAAACTTATTGACACTGTGTATCGCCGTGATTTTGAATTTTGGGCAAAAAATGGGGAGTTTTCGTCGACGACTCGTCGAGTTATTCCAAAAAAACACGGATAGAAGAAAAATAATAATTAAAGCCGCAAGCGGCATTTAGAGGCCCTCGAGGGTCTCGTTTGGCCGGTTGACGCCGGTGGCCGCACGCCCCCCCAATAACCGGGAGGCGCTGCCGCGCCCTACCTGCCACACTAGGTCGAGATTGTAAAAGAGCAAAGGCAAGAAATGGCGCCTTCGGCGCCAGATCACTCGATTTTCCCAAAATGGCCGACCTCCTGTTGGTTGCCTAGCAACCATGTAATGTACTTTTTTGTTCAGACAGTCATGACGCACGCGTGTACTAAGTTTGGTTTGGCTGCGCCAAAGTTGACATCGGGTCGTTGCCATGGCAACACGGTGGGAAAAGGGGCGTGGCCTCAATAACTTTTTTGTTCGGGGTCACGTGACGGATGTCTGTGGCAAATTTCTTTTGTCTACGACAAAGTTCAATTGTTTTCCTCATTCATTTTTATTTGGTGCTCTGCAGGGGGCGCTATCGCGCCCATTTTCAAATTTCCTATATCACAACATCCGGGGTCGACGACTCGACCAACGATTCAAGTTTCGCTCAAATCGGCCACAGTATGTGCGAGTTACGACTCTTTGAACGTGGCGGCGAGCGCTGAAAATGGACGCCGAATTCATGGCGTTGCCATGACAACACCGTTAATCCTATTAGAAAGTTTTTAATAACTTTTGATGTCCCACTTGTGTAGATGATCTGGAGCGAACGGGGAGTCGCTGCGTTCAACCCCCTAGGAGGAGTTCGTTCAAATGCGAGGGCACGAAATGGCGCCTTCGGACATTGGATCCCTTTTAAAAATCATAGTATGATGAAACAAATTATCTTTCATTTCTTTTTCCCTTTGTATTTCACATTGCAAATTTAGACAATTGAATTTGAGGACTTGATCGAATATTTAAGAGGTGAAATTTTTATTTTGAATTTTTTAACACATCGAAATGTATACTCTGAATTTTCAGCGACTGAAATTTGGAGGAAAAAATATTCAAAAGTGTTTTTTCGTGGTTAAAAAAATTCAAACAGAAAAATTCAAGCTTAAATAAAATTCAAAATCTGATGAAAAAAATAACTTCCATATAGTCTGTCTGTCTGTCTTGTTCTTGGTCTCAGAGAAACTTCAGAGAATCTTTAGGCAGCACAGGATTCAAGTCTACCACAAACGGTGAACACACTGAGACAAAAATTAGTTCATCCCAAAGACAAAACTCCGAGCCACAAACAAAGCAATGTGGTTTATTCTATTCGATGCAAAGAAGAAGAATGCAAAGAACATTATATTGGAGAAACGAAACAAGTTTTACAGAAGAGACTTTATCAACACCGAAGAGAAAGCACAAGCGGCCCTCAGTCGGCGGTGCACCTCACCTCAAAGCCAACAACCACTCCTTTGAGGACGGGGAAGTCAATACTTTAGCTAAAGAAGAACGTTGGTTTGAAAGAGGAGTAAAATAAGCTATTTTTGTCAAGAAAGAAAATCCCTCCGTGAACCAGAATGGTGGACTCAGATTTAATCTTTCTTCACTTTACTCCAATCTCCTTCGGGGAAAACCGACAGGGCACAGCCAGTCCAAGGAGACGATACCTCAGCTAACAAAAGAACAATAGGCAGGTAATTAGCAGTGATCAGCCATGAATAGGACAGATAATGGGCAGTGATCATCTATGAAAAAGGACAGGACTGACCAATACTGGGGTGAGCAGGTCGTTAGAGACGCTCTACTTCAAAGGTTGTTTACCCACAGTTGAGAGTAGCTGTGATAAGAGGGGAGGAGCCGGGCCAACCCCAACTCCTCCTGGTGGTCTTTATCTACGCTGCAGGCTGAGTGGGACTTTAGTCCACTGACGAAGCCTTTTGGATGAGAGGCGAAACGTTCAACGACTTCAACTACTGAGTACAGAAGATGACTCAAGTACCTTCATTGAAGGTAGAGTAAATATGTAATAAAAAGTGTAATACAAATATAGGCCCAGGCTACATTGCCTATATACAGTAGCCTCTATCTAACATTTGTATTTTCCTTTTAAAGTGCAGATAAGAGTACCATTAAAGTACCGAATCGATAAGGAGTATCGATAACAGTCCTGGTTAAGCCACAGAAAGTTCAGGCTCAGGATTCTTTTTCACTTTAAGCCCTGTACATTACATATAATGGCGTCTTAGTTCTTAGTCTTCGTTTTTGTTTCATGTGGATAAGCCCAATTAACCACGCCAATAGGATTTTGACAGACTCTACATTTACCAACATAGAACTTTGAGCTTGCCCTCCACATCTGTTTTTATTGGAGGCTCTTTATAAACACACTCTTTAAAGGTCGCCAAAATAAAGTCCCGATTAAAAGTTTAGGACCAAATGGGGTTGAGACAAAAACAATTTTGAGTAAAGCTTTTATTAAAAACAACTAAACTGAAAAAGGCTTTTCCTGTAGCTGATCAAAAGTTTAGGACCACATGCGTTTTAAAGGCTAAATCTGTGCAAAAAATGTGCATTGATTGTTTTGTTCTGTCAGGTATTCACACTGTCACGACGTTCTGATTGCAAAGACAAAAAACCGTCAGGTTGTTAAAGACAGTCATTTGGAATTTTCGAATGTTACCAACATTGGGCCGGAGGATCCGATTGGTTGGAGGATCCTCAACCCAAATGAAGGCCGTTACTGGAGCCGATTGCAGCCCAATAACCAGTGGTTCCCAAAGACGAGGGCCTCAGTCTGAGGGATGCTCTCTGTTTGACATCTCTGCACCACCTGAAGCTCCATTGTTCCACTGAAGGAAAAAGTCCCTGATCATTATGGCGCCCCTTCTCTGTGGCTCGTAGAAAACATCTCAGGTGGATCTGCTTGTGATGCCAGTAATGTTGGAAACCATCAGGACCATCAAGGTTATGTTTTTTTCTTACAGTTCTGTGGCCTTCACGGACACAAGGCCGTTATTGTTATTAAAGCCCTGCAGTTGCAGATGCCTTTGATGGTTATTATGTTGCAGTCGGCTCCAGTAACGGCCATCATTTGGATTAAGTATTGTTCCCGGCTCAGTGCTAGGTAGACCTGGGTGATTTTCCGCAAACAAAAAAATATTAGTATTAATATTGCTTGATTGACGATTTTTTTCGATGACTGGATTTGACTTGCCAAATCACTGTCTTACTGGGTCCCCCTCAGCAGCGATGGTGCGCTGCGAGAGGCCCTGCTTTATGCAGCTCAACAACCCGACCACATTCAAAATGAGGAACGTGTTTTTGCCTTTACCAGCAATGCGTCATGACAGTGTGAATACTTGACAGAAAATGACACATATTTGGACAGATTTGGCCTTTAAAGGCATGTGATCCTAAACTTTTGATCAGCTGCCTTGTTCAGTTTAATTGTTGTTTTCAATAATAGCTTTTTTTTGTCTCACTCCCCTTTCTTATTGTTGCATATTGAAGTTCTACATGGAACCTTGTTAAGATCCAACCATGCAGAACGTGAATTCTTCAATTTTTCAGTTTTTTTTTGTTTTCTTTATTTATTTTTATTCTTTTTATTATCTGTCATGTTTTTTTTTCTTTTTTCTTCTCCTTGTCACTGTATCCTTCTTACTGGGTGTTAAATAAAGTTTAAAAAAAAAATTGATCGGGACTGTATGTGAGGAAAATAAGTATTTGAACACCCTGCTATTTTGCAAGTTCTCCCACTTAGAAATCATGGAGGGGTCTGAAATTGTCATCGTAGGTGCATGTCCACTGTGAGAGACATAATCTAAAAAAAAAATCCAGAAATCACAATGTATGATTTTGTAACTATTTATTTGTATGATACAGCTGCAAATAAGTATTTGAACACCTGAGAAAATCAATGTTAATATTTGGTACAGTAGCCTTTGTTTGCAATTACAGAGGTCAAACGTTTCCTGTAGTTTTTCACCAGGTTTGCACACACTGCAGGAGGGATTTTGGCCCACTCCTCCACACAGATCTTCTCTAGATCAGTCAGGTTTCTGGGCTGTCGCTGAGAAACACGGAGTTTGAGCTCCTTCCAAAGATTCTCTATTGGGTTTAGGTCTGGAGACTGGCTAGGCCACGCCAGAACCTTGATATGCTTCTTACAGAGCCACTCCTTGGTTATCCTGGCTGTGTGCTTCGGGTCATTGTCATGTTGGAAGACCCAGCCTCGACCCATCTTCAATGCTCTAACTGAGGGAAGGAGGTTGTTCCCCAAAATCTCGCAATACATGGCCCCGGTCATCCTCTCAATACAGTGCAGTCGCCCTGTCCCATGTGCAGAAAAACACCCCCAAAGCATGATGCTACCACCCCCATGCTTCACAGTAGGGATGGTGTTCTTGGGATGGTACTCATCATTCTTCTTCCTCCAAACAAGTTTAGTGGAATTATGACCAAAACGTTACATTTTGGTCTCATCTGACCACATGACTTTCTCCCATGACTCCTCTGGATCATCCAAATGGTCATTGGCAAACTTAAGATGGGCCTTGACATGTTCCGGTTTAAGCAGGGGAACCTTCCGTGCCATGCATGATTTCAAACCATGACGTCTTAGTGTATTACCAACAGTAACCTTGGAAACGGTGGTCCCAGCTCTTTTCAGGTCATTGACCAGCTCCCCCGTGTAGTTCTGGGCTGATTTCTCACCTTTCTTAGGATCATTGAGACCCCACGAGGTGAGATCTTGCATGGAGCCCCAGTCCGAGGGAGATTGACAGTCATGTTTAGCTTCTTCCATTTTCTAATGATTGCTCCAACAGTGGACCTTTTTTCACCAAGCTGCTTGGCAATTTCCCCGTAGCCCTTTCCAACCTTGTGGAGGTGTACAATTTTGTCTCTAGTGTCTTTGGACAGCTCTTTGGTCTTGGCCATGTTAGTAGTTGGATTCTTACTGATTGTATGGGGTGGACAGGTGTCTTTATGCAGCTAACAACCTCAAACAGGTGCATCTAAATGTAGGATAATAAATGGAGTGGAGGTGGACATTTTAAAGGCAGACTAACAGGTCTTTGAGGGTCAGAATTCTAGCTGATAAGACAGGTGTTCAAATACTTATTTGCAGCTGTATCATACAAATAAATAGTTAAAAAATCATACATTGTGAAATCTGGATTATTTTTTTTAGATTATGTCTCTCACAGTGGACATGCACCTACGATGACAATTTCAGACCCCTCCATGATTTCTAAGTGGGAGAACTTGCAAAATAGCAGGGTGTTCAAATACTTATTTTCCTCACTGTACTCAAGTAAGGGTAAAGTTACTTTAACCCTCAAAATCTTTAAAATGAAATCTAATCTAATGGGATGGAAATGGCCTAAACCAAACTTTTCACCAGTGTCAAAAGCGACTTTTTCGACATGGGGGTGCCAGTGCATACACTAAAATGGCCAAAGATTTTGAAGAACAACCCGTGGGGTCATTTTTAGAATTTAGCGATATTTCCAGCAGAGCAGACCCTCCAATTATTGGTCCTTGGGGTTAAAGTTAACAGAAAAAAACACAAATAAAAAGTATGGCTGACCATGTCAGGTTCAATCCAATGTTGAGACTTTGGCCCCCCGACTATTAAGTGGGACAGTATTTGCACATTGCCTCATGTACGAAATGCACCGTACAAATAAAGTTGCCTTGCCTTGCCTATTGACAGTCAAAGTTGCATCAGATGTGAGAGATGACAACAGATGTGTAAGTGGGACAGTCAGAGTTGCTAAGAATTAAAGGTTCATAGAAGATTCCATAGGAACTGCTTGGGGTCATTTTTGCCCCCACTTGTGGAAGAATGGGGTAGTGATACAAAAACTGCAATTTCTTAAAATTAATGAAACAATAAATAAAAATGCAAATGGCCTCATGTCACAAACATGTTTTATGAGGAATACCTGGAATATGAAAATATTACAACTCTTCGTTTTAAAGCTTTTGAATAACAACAATCCAGTTTATTATTTATATTTCTGAAAATTAAGGAAAAAATAAATAAAAATGCAAATGGCCTCATGTCACAAACATGTTTTATGAGGAATACCTGGAAAGATTTTGAAGAATAACAACCCAGTTTAGTGCAAAATGCGTTGATTTTAATTGGGGTCATTTTTGACCCCACTTGTGGAAGAGTGTAGCTATTGGTAGGTTTTGCATCCAAAATAATTTTACTCAAGTAGAAGTAAAAAGTAGTATCCCAAATAATTACTCGGTTATGAGTAACTGTTTGAGGCTAAACGTTTATTTCATGTTTCACAGTAGTGACATAAATGTATAAGAAAAAAACGTTATAATCCAAATATTTACAAAATAAATGCCATAAAAATGTTAGCTAACGGTAGCCACTTTGTACCACAAACATGTTTTATAAGAAATACCTGAAATATGAACATATTACAACTACAAGATTTTGAAGAATAACAACCCAGTTTAATGCAAAACGCATTGATTTTAATTAGGGTCATTTTTGACCCCAGTCGTGGAAGAGTGTAGGTATTGGTAGGTTTTGCATCCAAGGGTTATAATAATTTTACTCAAGTTGAAGTAAAAAGTAGTATCCCAAATAATTACTAAATTCTGAGTTCTGTTTGAACCTAAACGTTTATTTCATGTTTCACAGTATCCATCCATCCATTTTCTTCCACTTGTCCATTGCCGGGTCGTGGGGGCAGCTGTTGGAGCTGCCCAAAACACATTGCACCAGCCCCTATGGCTCCTCCTGGAGGTGGTGGGTCCACAGAAGGACGGCCTCATGGTTCTAACCGGGCCTGTGGGTCTCTCATAAGGGTCTTCTTAACCGCTCTTTGTCTGACCCATCACCTAGGACCTGTTTGCCCTGGGAGACCCTACCAGGGGCACGAAGCCCCCGACAACAGAGCTCCCAGGATCATTCGAGTGCTCAAACCCCTCCACCACGTTAAGGTGGCGGTTCCAGGAGGGGTGTTTCACAGTAGTGAAATAAATGTATGAGAAAAAAAAGGTTAAAATCCAAATATTTACAAAATAAATATAAAAATATGTAGGTCATACCACCTTTGCTCTACCTGATCCCGTCAGATCTCGGAAGCTAAGCAGGGAAGGGAGACCATTTGGTAACACCAGAAAGCCTGGGTGAATGTAGTGAGTGAGTGAGTGAGTGGTTGGTGGTGGTCGGAGGGGCCAATGGCGCAGACTGGTTGCCTCGCAAGTATGGCGTAAATAAGTATGGCGTAATAATGACGACAGTGTAGCGCTTAGAGAAACTTGGTAATACAGGCTTGTAAAGCGTAATACAAGTGTAAGGCATCATTATTATTATTATTATTATTATTATTATTATTATTATTATTATCATTATTATTATTATTTTTATTTTTATTTATTTTTTTATTTTTATTTTTTTTACTATTATTATAAAAGTACAGATAAAGAAGACAAATGTTTGGGTTCCATGAAGTTCAATTATCTATGTCACAAGTTTTTGCCCCTTAAAAATTGTTACTTTAAAGAGACTAGATGCAAGTTGGTCATTTTATGCTCACTACTGCCACCTGAGGTCTTATGCATAACTGCAATCTCTATATTAAGCTCGTGCATGACGGCACTTTGGACCGAAGTAACAACTTTTTGAGTGACAGTGCAGGATTTTAGAGGCAGTTGTGGTGAATAGGTCTGGGCTCATTCTACACATTAGGACATTGCTGGAACATGTAGGGGGATGAAAATACTTGGTTTTAACATTTTTAAACTCTGTATAGTCCCTTTACTGTGTATATTATTCAAGTACTTTTACTGAGTAACGTTATGACTGGCCTCGACTTATTAGATTGACTGCTTTTTATTCATCATTGTGTACATGACAGAATGCTAACGCTTCTGAACACACATGGATCACTAGACCTGTCACAATAATTACGATATCGACTTATCGTTCAATAACTAACAGATAAACGATACATTTTTGGGCTCGATGTTTATCGTCTGTACATTTATTAGCATTTTCCCCTTATTTTTTTTTGTAAAACTTTGATTTCTAACAGAAGCAAATTGAGTTACATTATATTTCACGTTTAGTGCAGCTTGTGTGGTATTTTAGGATATGATTAAAAGTTTACTGTAATTGTTATGTTACATTATCTAGAGTTGACAGTATCTAGTATCGTTAGTCAATATTCTTTATTGCGATACTTTCCTGCCTCAATATATCGAACTTCAAATTTGTTATCATGACAGGCCTATGGATCACAATGTTTTGTGCTTTTCCCAGATTCCACTGCTGCAGAAGATGAGCTTCCCTCAAGCTTGAAGCTCTGCTCCAAAACACACGTGGGACTGACTTTACTTGAAACCTCTGGTGCCTTACTCCTCCAGGACCAGAACACCCCCTGCATGCACTGCTGGTCTTCTATTTATTATCAATGGGTGTTTTCCATTGGATTTTACAGCATTTTTATCTTCTTGTTTGTGTAATAGTTGAACTTTATTATTTTAAATTGTTGCACTTCCAGAACATGAAGCTCATTCTGTGTATATAATGTCCCATGCTGTTTGGACTGGTTACTGTAATACTGTACAGATTTAAGTTATTTTTACAGTGCCAAAATGGTGCTCACTTTCTTTGACAGAAGTGGAACGTGACGGTTTATACCTTGGAATATTTACTTTTATTTTGAGTGTTCCTTTAGAGACAAATCTGTATCTGCAAAGTTTTCTTCCTTTGCACTATTTCACACTATTTAACACTGATACTCAAAGTTCCTTTGACTGCAGATAACTAGCCATGTTTCAGATCTTGTCATGTGGAAAGTGACCAGAATCCCAGGAAGAAGATGAGTACTTTCTAAGGACACATAATATGCATTCTACACTGACTGTTACTGTGGGATTGGTGCCATTTGCTTTTGTATAACTTATTTTGATGTGGCTAATGAACTCTCTGCATCAACCATTCCATTTTATCAGGGAAGAGTCTGTGTGACCTATCCTCCTTACAATCTTCTTTGTCTTGCACTAATAAATTGATGTAGAATTGTGGATTGGAGCCTGTTTGAACTGAACTACCTTGTTTTAGCTTTTAGAGCATGTTTCTTATGAGGAAATAACCTATGAGGAAACACTGCCTCTTCGTTTCACCTGTGAAGTGGCCATTTCATGAGATTTCATATTTATTGCTTCACACTGCCATAAAATGTACAAATAATAACTCCTTCCCAGAATTGTTTGTTTTCTTTATAGTGAGCCTATAGAAGCCATTTTTATTCACCAAAAACAATTTATTTCATTTTAGTAGAGCTGTGTGTGTCATTGACCAACACCAAAGCTTGTCTATCAAACAAGTACTACATTGAAAAGAATTGACTTTGAAAGGAAACAAACATTTGCTTAAATGTACTTTAACCCAGTATTTAGCCTACCATCAATGCTAGATTATGTAATTTTAGCTGTAAAACTACAAGAAATCCCTATGTAAGGAGTAAACTATAATAATTGGGGGGTCCCAAGAAAATTTCTGATTGATAAGGGGGCTTGGGATTTTCCGGACTTTGGGAATGGCTGTATCATTATAGTGTAGTGATGGGTAGATGCAGGGTGCGATTTGCTGGGGAGGATTTTCCCCCCTTCTGGTTTTCTTGTCTCTGTTTCTTTTATCCCTATCCCTACTTCTGCTGTCTTATTGTATTAAACGTAGGGGGGATAGAATTGTAAAATTGGCTGTGTGTTCAAGGTCCGTGCACCTGCTGGCCAATTGATTTCATTTTACATGAGACACGGGTGATCTCTGCTTTGGCGGGCTTTGATGCGCACAAGGTCTATACTCTGCAGATGACTGCTGCAGAGAGCGAGGGTCTGCGGAGTCAGAAACACTCATGTCTCGTCACCAGCACCAGGATTTTTGCAGAACTGTGCAAATAGGTGTTTTTTTTTCTTATGAATGCCTGAAAGCTGACGCGCTCCTGGAATGGCACAGGCCGGGGGAACTATATTGCGAGAGTGGACTTTTTAAGTGTAGCCTATAAGGCTACTGCATGTGTCATTTCTGATGAATGAATATGCACAGGGAACTGTGTTATGTATCCTGATTGACTTTATGATCAGTTAAATCTATTTTGCACACATACAGAAATGAGCTTGAAATGAAGAGGACTGGCGTGTCTCCCCTCACGCTCTCTCTCCCTCTGCAGAGCACTACAGGAGACGGGCAGAGAAGTCACGCACAGACGCACATGCCGTGGAAAATAGGAGTTCCACAAAAACGTTCTTTGGATCACAAGCAGCAAAACTCTGCTTGTAAAGATGATAGAATGAATCGTGGCTGAACTATGAATGCGCGCATGGCGGCAATGAGTGGCGGCAACCGCCCCAACCCGGCCCGCGGGGACCGCGGAGGATCCCATAATCCGCCCAACTCGTGCGTTAATGCCTCCAGCCATGTTTATAGTTTATAGTTTATTGATGGAATGCCCCTTGAGATGTGCCATCTCGTTTTTGAGGGGGTCCATAAACACAGTGTGACATGACGAGTGGTATATATATCGGGCTATCGGTAGTAGAGGCAAACACATCTCGCACCTACCCACCGCTACAAGGGGTATGAGCCCCAGAGATGCCAGGTACAGCTATAACACCAGGCCAAGGAGGTGCTGTGTCCGTCCACACTAGCGTCCTATGCTGCTACAGCTGCTGTCTTGCTTCTTAACAAAAGGGTACACGTTACTGCCACAGGATTACGTCAACATTAAACAGTTCTCAAAATAAACAGGGTTCTCACAAAATGAACCTCTCTCCAAACAAAAATAAAGCAGCACTCTTAGTAGCTTTAGCGAAACTTTCAGTGCAACTACAGAAAACAATGCTACAATTCCAGTTGTTGTCTATACAATTAAATAATGTACAGCAACTCAAAAAGCACACAAATTGTAAACAAAAGTACACACAAAACATGCACCAACAGGGCTGGAACACAACACGTTTTTAGCAGCAAGCACGAAGTTCCACAACAAAACTAATTTAGCTGTCACTTTTGTTAACACTGATTTTACTGAAAGGAACATGACTCTCTAATCCAAATGGTTCTGCCGACATTCGCCAAGTGTGACATGACGAGTGGTATATAAAATAAATAAAAGCCTGACAACGCCATCCAGTGTAAACTGGAAAAAATGTGCTTTAAGGCACACAGGTTCGACCCATAAGGACAGAGGCAGCATGTTCCTTGTACATATAGTTTATTTCTATGTTTTACTTTTGTTGCATCTTTCTGTTCGGATTTCATACTTTCTTTACACAGGTTATCACAGTTTTCGTTATATTCAGTTGTACACTTACGCTCTCAGTTGGTTCACAGATGTTGTTCACATTTGTTAGTCCATTAGCTTTACCCCACATGGAAAGAACCTATATGAGGATATATGCGCATACATGAATCCTATATGCAGCATATATGCACACATATATGCTGTATATATGCAGCATATGCACATATATGATAATATATATGCGTATATATGCCACATATAGGCAAAATTGAGGTGCATATACAGGCTACATAGGTCTCCTGTATTGCTTCTTTATATCCACATATAAGCCCTATATGTACATACAACATATGTCTCCTATGTTGCTCATGGCAGGATCTCACTTTAACAACTGTCATACATGATGCCTAGCTCATATTTTCTATTATCAAAGCAATAACTAAAACTAACTTAAACAAATTATGTAAAATTGTACAATATTGTGATAATTATATTATTGCAATATTTCACTAAACCATTTCAACACGATATGTTCCATTCTAATTAAACACAAATTGTTTTTCAGCAAATTGCGTCAAAAGAAGACTTAAAAAAAAAGACTACATCAGGACCAAAACAAGACTAAAATAGAACTATGTTAGTACGTGTTTCACCAAAACGTTAACACATTTATAAGGTCAACGAATTGTTTGATTTCAATTAGTTTAAAAAAAAAAAAAAAAAAAAAAAGAGAATATTTCGATCACAGTCAGAATAAGACTTTGGTGATATAGAGCATGCCTATGGCTCTGCAAGAATGCTGGACCAGGATAGAAACCCAGCTTGGTCCCAAGGAACATGGAGTTCTGTCGGGTCTACTTAAAAATAAAGAAAATAGTTTTTGAAAATAGAATAAAAATCAAAATGGAAAATAGAAGATATTAAAAACTCAATATAAATTGATTTATTGAATAAACAAATGCATATAATAATAATAAAATAAATCTAGAATGAATTTGTTATGTGTCCCTGAAAAACATTAACACTGTGTTTTGAGTCCATTTTAATGGCTAAAACATGTCAGAAATGAGTTTGGCCCATAGACTGTATATTTTTGGCCACCACCTAAGATTGGCGCTGGGGCGAAGCGATTATCCCTCTCCACTCAGTTGGGGCGGTAGAGCGGGTGCAGGCGGACCCGGAAGCGAGGGGGTTTTGAATCTGCTCGCGTCTATTTTTTGCTGCTCGACAATACGGTTTGGCTTGATGAATGTGTGTATCTGGTTTTGACTGATTAGATATATAGTTAGTGGGAGTCGTGTGTAAGGTCATCGGCCGACGGCCTGTATAGGTCCGGTACTACGGTGATCTTGCTAGGCTTCTCCTTTAGGGGTGTGTGTGTGTGAGTGGGGGGTTGCTGGTTAGCGTGTGGCTAGGGGTAGTTGAGTTGACGTCGGTGGTTTTGGGTTATGCCCTCTACGTCAGGAGGACGGGAGGACTGTTGTGGTAGTGGTGCTAGAAAACGTGAAAGGTCGGTGGCATCTCCAGGAGAGGAGTTGAGTAGGGGCGGCAAGATGGCTAAACCTGCTGTGGAGTTTAAAATTGTGTTCAAGATTAAGGACCAGAGAGGAGAGGGGTTTAGGGCTTTGAATCCGTTAAGGATTGCAGAGTCGTTGAAATGCATTGGGGAGAATGTAAAGGCGCATGCAGTTGCGAGTGGGGTTTTGTTGGTTTTCTGCCAAAATGAGGAGCAGTTGTTGAAGGCTCAGAAAATTAATAAAATTGGGGGGAAAAAGGTGGAGTATGTGATGCCGGATCAGAAAGATGTGGTTAAGGGTGTTATTTATGGTGTCAGTGCGGACATGTCGGAAAAAGAGATAAAGGACAATATTAGCGGGGGGAAGTGGTGGAGGTAAAGCGCTTTAAGGCGCGTGAGGGGGCAAGTCCGAATTCTCCAGTGTTGTTGGCGTTCAAGGGAAGTCTTCCAACAAGGGTGTTTATCGGCTGTATGTCGTATCAGGTGAGAGCGTATGTAAGACCCCCAATGAGATGTTTTAAATGCCAAAGGTTTGGTCACATGGCGGCTGCTTGTAGAGGGGCCCGGAGGTGTTTAAAGTGTGGGGAGGATCATGACATCTCCAATTGTGGAATTCCTGCCCCTAAATGTTGTAATTGTGGGGGAAGTCATGCAGCATCGTCTAAGGATTGTGGTCATTTTGTTAAGGCCAAGCACGTACAGGGGGTCAAAGAGCAGTATAGTATTTCATATGCGGATGCTCTGAAGCGAGTAGAAGGGGGGAGGCCGGCGGTGGCCTCAGCCAATGTGGCTGAGTCAGGATTGGCGCTCCCAGAAGTTGCAGAAGTTCCACCAAAGGGCATTGTTGTTCACACAGAGTCGCTTCTGGCGTTTATGGTGGCGGTATTGGGTGTTGTGTGTGACAAGGTGCCTAGGGTTGGTCTTGTTAAATCGGTGGCTGCAGCTGCAAATAGATTTTTGGGGCTTAAAGATCTTACTCCCCAGTCCCTGTGTGATTATATCCAGGCACAGGAGAGTCTGCCTGAGGGAGATGCTGGGGAGGAGAAGGATCTATGTAGTTCAGCGTATGAAGATATTAGTGATGCCTAGTCTTTAAGTCCATGGTCTGTATTTTGCAATGGAATGCAAGAAGTCTTATTGCAAATGGGCAGGGTTTTAAAAAGTTTGTTAGGGATGTTGCTCCAAGTCCAGATTTTATTTGTGTTCAGGAGACATGGTTGAAGCCTAATCTTGATTTTGTTATTCCAGGTTACGAGAGCATTCGTAAGGATAGGCTGGATAGGATGGGTGGAGGGTGTGCTACGTTTGTAAGGTCAGGAATACAGTGCAGGTCGGGCGTGTGGGAGGGGTCGCTTGAGTGTATTATTACTGAGGTGTGGGGGGATGAGGGGAAGTTTCATTTAATAAATTGTTATAATCCATGTAAACCTCTGTTGTTGGGTGAGTTTGAGGATATCTTAGGTAAAATTGGAGGATCATCTATTTGGGTTGGGGATTTTAATCCTTTGTGGGGGAGTAGGGAGAAGGATGCTAATGGTGGTTTTCTTGAAAATTTGTTGGATCGTGCGAACCTTGTGGTTCTTAATTCTAATGTGGCAACACGGATTGATCCCAATACTTGTAGGGAGTCGTGTTTGGATCTGACCTTTGCTTCCCCAAGCTGGGCCCGGGTAGGAGAGTGGAGGGTGCTGGCAGGGGACTCTTTGGGGAGTGATCATTTCCCGATAGTGAGTCTTTTTGGAAAATCTCTGGTTGAAGGGAGTGGGGAGATGAACGCAAGGTTTAATTTCTCCTTAGCAGATTGGAGAAAGTTTAGTGAAACAACGGCTGCTGGGCTGGAGGGGGTCGTGAGTAGTGGTTCAGTGGATGAGTATTGTGACTCTTTAACTTCGATGATTATGCGGGCAGTCGGTTCCTTTAAGTAAGCGCCCGGGTAAACGGAGTATTGTGCCGTGGTGGAATAAAGAGTGCGAGTTAGTGGTGAAAAAGAGGAAGCAAGCGTTTAGGAAAATGCGTGAGTTCCCTGTGCAGGAAAATGTAGTTGAGTACAAGCGGTGTAGGGCGGTAGCGAGAAAGGTAATAAAAGCGGAGAAAAAAAAGTGTTGGAGGCAGTTTTGTGGTACTTTGGGGCCGGACACGCCGGCTGTCCAGTTATGGAGGAGAATACGTCGTATGGCAGGAAAAGGTGTGAATTCTGGAATGCCCGTATTGTGTATGGGTCAGAGGGAAGCGGTTAATAGCAAGGAAAAAGCAGATATGTGTGTCAGAGTGTTCCAGGATGTTCATAATTCAAGGAACCTGGGGGATGAGATCCTTAGGTTGCGAATGGTTGGGGTACGGGAGAACAGAGATGTGTTGGAGGGAGTGGCTGAGGCAGGTGGTAACTGCCAGAATCCGTATAATTTGTTCTTCTCGATGAAGGAGCTTGAGGATGCTGTTCTTGCTGGGGCTAATACTACTCCAGGGCAGGATGGAGTGAGCTTTAAGTTGCTGCAGCATGTGGATGAGGGAACTCTTTTTGAGATATTGGCTTTGTTTAATTATGTGTGGGAGTCTGGCCATCTGCCAGAGTCAGAAGGCGATTGTGGTTCCAATTCTTAAGCCTGGTAAGGAGCCGTGTTCGCCTTCATCATATAGGCCAATCGCTTTAACGTCTGTATTGTGTAAGGTCATGGAGAGAATGGTTACCAATAGGTTGGTCTACTTTTTGGAGACTAGGGATTTTTTGCTCAGTATCAGAATGGCTTCCGTAAAGGGAGGAGCGCTATGGATTCTGCTGCCGTATTGGATAAAGATGTTAGAAGAGCTATTATTAAGAAAGAAGCTGTGGTAGCAGTGTTTTTAGATATTGAGAGGGCTTATGATAGTTTGTGGCGGGAGGGCCTGCTTATCAAGCTGCATAAGGCAGGGGTACAGGGAAGGATGTTCATGTGGATAAAAAGTTTTTTGAGTGATAGAAAGATTCAGGTTAGGGTGGGAAATGTCCTCTCTGAGGTTGCTGAAGTAGAGAACGGTACTCCCCAGGGGGCAGTGATTAGCCCTGTTTTATTTAATATAATGATAAATGATATTTTTTACGCTGTGGATGGGCGCTTTGGCAAGTCGCTTTTTGCAGATGACGGGGCTGTCTGGAGGTGTGGGAGGAATGTGCAGTATTTGTTCTCTGAGATGCAGAAGGCTCTCCATCAAGTGGTTCAATGGGCCAATAAATGGGGATTTAGAATGTCAATTGAGAAGAGCAAGTATGTTATTTTTGGATTAAAGAAGAAAATCCCGGCTGACGGTCTTAGTATATATAATTGAACGGGTAAATGTTTTTAAATTTTTAGGTCTTTGGTTTGATGAAAGATTGACATGGAGGGTGCATATAGACAAGGTTGTAAGTAAATGTGAGAAAGTGATTAATATTATATATATTAATATTCTAAGACTTTGTATGTTGACATCAGTCTGCCCAGGGACTGCAGGTGGAAATTAGCACAAGTGCTACAACCTGGTACAATGCATCTCTCCTTTCTGAGGTTAATGTATATTGTACACTGTCCCTGTTCAAATAAATTAAAAAAAAAAAAAAAAAGGGTGAGAGGTATACGTTGCAGCTCATTTATAGAGCCATGGTTCGGTGAACTTTGGACTACGGGTGTGTTGTTTTTGGGGCCGCATCAAAATCTGTGCTAAGTAGACTCGACTGTTTGCAAGCCAAAGCCCTAAGGGTCTGTTGCGGTGCTTTTAAGTCAACCCCGATCCCTGCATTGCTGGTTGAAGTGGGGGAGTTTCCCTTATGCATGAGGCGGCATAAGTTGGGGGTGCACTATTGGGCCAGGGTGGCGGGGTATGGAAGGCCCTTGGCGGCGAAGTGTCTGCTAGAGGAGAGCTGGGAATTTGTGGAAAGGCCAGAGAAGGAGTGTTTTATCTCTGAGGTTGCAAGGTTTGCTCAGACGTTGGGCTTGCAAAGAGATGCTGTAGTGGGGTTGGTGTGGCCGACTGTGCCTGTGTGGCAGCTGCCCGAGCCGGAGGTTAATACTGATTTGTTGGGTATGGACCGGAGTTTGGCGTGTCGTCACCTACAGAGGTATTTGAGTGAGCAGAAAGATGCTGTTCATATTTTCACTGATGGATCCAAGGAGGGGCGTAGATCAGGTCTCGGGTGGTGTGTCACGAATCCCCAGGTCAGACGGAGTGCCCGTGCTACAGACAATTTGTCAGTGTTCTCAGTGGAATTGCTTGCTATTTGGTGTGCAATGAGATGGATTGAGCTGAATAAGCCTGTTCTTGCTGTCATTTGTTCTGACTCGGCTGCGGCATTGTTGGCCCTCAGTCACAGGGCTTCTGAGGCACGGCCTGACTTAGTTTTTTATATTTTGTCGTGTCTTAGTAGAGTTGAAAGTGCGGGGGCAAGTGTAGTGTTTGTGTGGGTGCCGGGGCACGCAGGAATTGACGGTAATGAAGTTGCGGATAGGCTGGCTAAGGAGTCTTTGGGGAGGGCCTCAGTGGACTTTGTTGTGCCGCTGGGGAAGCAGGAGTGTTCCAGTATATGTACTATGTACCTTAGTGATCAGTGGCAAAAGGAGTGGGCCGCAGAGGTGCGAGGGAGGCATTATTTTTCCTGTCAGCCGTCTGTTTTAAGTCCGGGTCGATTAGCCACCTCTTGTAGGAGAGAGGAAGTGGTGCTAACAAGAATGAGGCTTGGGCACTGTGCTCTCGCGGCGTGCTTATTCAGGGTGGATTGTGTGAGTGTGGATCCCATCAGGATTGTGTGAGTGTGGAAGCCTGGAAAGCGTTGGTCATGTAATGTTGTCGTGCAGCAAATATACTGAGGAGAGGTGGCAGTCGACTTTCTGATCTGGGGTTTTCGGTTTTTTCATTTAAGACAATATTTTCAGTGAGAGAGAAGCGGGTGGAAGAAGCCATCCTTCTATTCCTTCGACGGACTGGCCTTTTGCTGAGAATTTAGGGTTTTTTGAAGTTTTAATTTTTGACGGTGGGGGCAGCATTGCGCGTTCCCGCGTGTAGCCTGCCGGAAACAAGAAGAAGAAGAAGAAGAAGAAGATTGGCGCTGTTTAGTCCCATTGTCACAAACGAAGAAGAATTCAAACAGGCGGAAGGTGGAGACAGGAGAAAGTTCAAAGTTGGTCCTGGACACAACTTTGAACGGTGAGTGTATTAAGTGTAGTACTATTCTCACGTCTTTGTAGTCACGAGCCACCCGCGATTTCAGCCAGAATAGCATAGCGGCGATATCAGCGCTGCTTGTGGTAGAGGAAAAGGCGACAGGAGCTAACGTTATGTGGCTAAACAATGGAGGGAACTGCGGCGAGAGGAGAACCTGTGTGACCGCGGTCAGAGCAGAGAGATGCAGGTACAACTTAGAGAACACTGTCTATCTTTGTCTTGTTATGCTAGTTAATAGTATGCATGAAAGCGCTTGTACAGCATCAGTGATTATGTGCCAATAAAGTTGCTGTTGGTTTGGTTAAATGTCTGTGGGTTAGTTACTTACATTTTTGTTTTGTTTTTAACAGTGCCGATTACAGCAGCTTCTGTTCTGAACATTTTTAGACACATTTGAATCATTATAGAAGTCTTATAGGCCCGCTAAAAAAATTGTAATGTTAATATATAACAGATGTAGAAAGGTGCAGGTTCTCTATAAGCCTGAGTGTTGATTTTTGTTATAGTGTTATAGTTAAAATTATAATTTTCATATCAGATGACAGTGAATTAAATCAAGGGTGTGCCTCCTGAACCAATTGTACTATTTGTAACTTTACTCCTGTTAGTAAGATTATATGCAATTCTTATTTTGATCTACTTTTTCTTTTTGTATATTTGGTCATGAGCATCCGTTGTATCTGCATTGTGAATGTACAAAAAAAAGAGCAGCAGTAGTGAAAGAAAAGACAACAGTATGAAATGTAAAGTGTGAAGTAACTAAAGGGGCAGATATTATAAGACATGTTCTTCTCTGCTCCGTTTCATTTATACTGTATTGGCTTGGTGGTTTTGTTGTGATTGTATGATGTCACTTTTGAATGAAATAAATAAGAAAATGAAAAGCTAGGAGTCATGGGTGCGTTTACACAATCAGGAAATTGAATAACCTTTGATGCAAGTTAATATATGTTTTCATGGCGTGGCTGTGTCGTGCCATTCCTCTTACATTTTACTCTTACATTAAACAGAAATATTGTGACCCTCAGGTGAAGAATGGTGTCAGAGGAGAAGGAGCGAGAGGTGGCGTGGAGGGAGCTGCGCAGGAGGAAGAGGATGGAGGAGGTGGAGGAGCTGACCACTGCGGGACACAACGCTCTGTAATCGGGACAAACCCAGGAGGCGCTACCGTTTCAGAGGATCAAAGGACACTGAAGGCAGCCCGCCAGGTTTCCACGCAGCGGCCTAGGACTAATTCTACATCTGGTACGTTTAATTTTGTTGTACAGTTGTATAATGACAAATAATACTATGTGAGTATTACTCTATCCATTTAATAATAATGTTATATGTTAATATGGCATTGTTTTAAACTCTGTGGTTGATCATTTTTACTGATGTTGATGTGTTGTGTATGTTGCAGGACCTTAAGGACGGCTCTGAAGGACCATGTGCACGGTGGGAATGGAGGTGAGAGTCCTTCATAGTTGTCTTTTAGTTGCTTCTTTGTTGTATTATTTGTCTTGGCACCTCTGAAAAAACCTGTCGTTCTGTTTTATTAGTCTTCACTAATGTGTATTCCAGCGTCCACATCTGTGGGAATGCCGCCCACAACAACTGCAGTCCTTTATTAAGTAAAAACTCTTGCATGTATGATGTAGAAAATGAGAAGCAGAGTACTTTGTTCACTGAATAGAAGTGCACTACAGTACATAGCGTTTCCATAGATATGGAATTTAAAATCTATATTTAAAGATCAAAAGTATAATAATAGTTTAACCACCCTAGTTTTCATTTAAATCCATTATTATAGAAGACAGTATATTTTCTGTTGTACAGAACCTGAATGGAACCTTTTTCACCATGTTTGTGTTTGCATGTCTGTATCAGGGTTGACCTGGCACTGGGCTTAATAGAAACACAACATTAGTGTCCTTACTGAAAAGTCCTGATTTATACTTTCATGGAGATTAGAGCTAGCATGCTTAAATAATTGTTTGTTCCCCAGAAATGCAATAAACATTGTTTGCTTCTATTCTCATTCCAGCATGGGACAGACCTTTGGCAATCAAAGGAAACAGGTGGAGAGGGGTCACCTGCCAGCCCCAAGTATTGGAGACAGTGATGGCAGCCAAGGACTAATGCCTCCTCTATGAGGTAATCTACCTGCTGGACTCCCTGCTTCGGACATTCCTACAGAAGGGTGTGTATGGCATCACCACACCATATGATGTGTTGACTGCAAGGGTGAAAGAACACCTGGGACTTATCAAAACAATTTTGAAAAAAACAAACAAAAAAAGGGGATTGCCTGATATGTAAATGAACTGTGGAAGTTGTTGAGATTGTTTAAATCACATTGTGGCATTGGAGTTTATGCTGTGGCAATAAGTACCAAAAACAGTCCAAAAGTCGGATACAGGCAACATGTTTGCATTAAGTTTTCCACAAGTTTAGGTTTTGACCAGATTCTGGACTCTCTCGTATTCAGACACTAAAACAATAAAATATTTTTGCAGAAGTGCATAAAAGCTCGATCAATATGCACTTCCAGTGGTGCAGAAGTGACATTCACCTCCGGGTTAATGTAATCTTTATACAATGTTTTACGTGATAGCGTTTCAACCAATGAGCATCCAGATTGACAAATCAAGTAATAATACATTTTATTGTCACTGCATACATGTAAGATGTTTGCTTTAAATTGTTCAGAGGTTGTTTTGACTGCTTAAAGCCAAACTATGACAAGTCTATTGAAACAACTGTTTGTGATACTGCCTTTTGTGTTATAACCAACAAACAACCCTAACTACACTTATAAATGGTTTTACATACGTGTACTATTGTTGAATTGCAGTCGGAAGACAAACAGCACTGGAGGTATAACCTTGGTTGGTACATTATTTGATTTGGGTACTAGAATTAAATTCACAGAAGTATTAACCAATATTAATGGTTCCATTTGTTTGGTTAAATTTAACCAATCTGGTTGGTGTCCAACCGATCTATTGGTTAAAACAACCAATCTTAAAAATGGTAGTGTTTTTAACTAATCTTGGTTAAAACACTACCATTTTAGATATTGTTTTTTCTATTCAGTTTTTTCTTATTTTTGTTTTTGTACTATTTGATTGTAAATAAATAATGTAAATTTGTACATGTTGGGCTTTTATTTATGTTGCCTAGTAACTATGGATTTTAATCATTTTACAAAACAAAATTATATAGGTGCATATATGTACACATATTTATGTGACATATATAAAATTGGCCGTTTTCCTATATGTGTGCATATATGTGTGCATATATGTACACATATATGTACATATATGTACATGACATATAGGAAAACGGCCAATTTTATATATGTCACATATATTCAAAACCTATATCAAAACATATATGTTTATATAGGTTTCTTCCATGTGGGACAGTTTGTACAAAACAAAATAAAGACAAAACAAGGAGAAAGCAAGACAAGGAGAAAGCAAGACAGCAGCGTGGTTAGGTCCACCTAAATGTAAATAAAAAGGTAGTTAAGGAACCAGTCACGCAAAATAATGGCTAACCACCAGGCAAGGCCGATCCTACCGTCGCACGTCCACATCTAGCCCTTCTCGGCCGGCTCGGTGCTTCGATAGCCCCCGAGTTCCGTCACAGGAGGGCCCCAGCAGACCCCGAGCCACCATGCACCGAGAACAAGCAATGGACGCCATGGGGTGGTGCGCGTTGAGGCTCTCAACCACCCGTGACGCTAAAATTAGACCAGCGTTAGCAGCTACACCAAATTAAGAATGAACAAACGAACAAATAGCTACCTGGACCCATGGAACAGCACACACAACCCTGGGCTCAGCCCAACCAGGCCGGAAAACGCCAGTGAGGAGACACAGGAAGTGCGTGTGAACCAGGGTCGCTTTTATACTATTTAAACGCTAGCGCCCTCTGCTGCCCGTTTTCATATTTACCGTGCTTATATTTAATAAAAGGTATAAAATACAGTTAATAAAAACTGGTATTGCCACAACAAGACACAATAACAATTAACAAGACACAGTACAAGACAGGATACAGACAAAACAAAATACACATTAAGACAGTCACACAGACAAAACAAACTTGCTCGTATAGTCAAAAAGAAACAAAAAACTTTAAACTTTGAGACAACAAAACAGAATTATACATATTCCAAAAAATTAACTAAACGTACAAATTACAGATCCTCTTAAAGACATAAACAAGGAGTTTTAAGGTGTGAAAATAAAGAGGATCTAAATAAACCAAACAATGTTAAAGAACGAATGGATAAAGGTAAACTGTTCCAATCAGAGGGGGCTTTAAACTGAAAAGCTCTGCGTCCTATTTCTTTATTAATACGTGGGACAGTAAAAGTAAGAGTGAGTGCTTCTAAGTGAATATCTGGATGTAAATGGAATAAGAAAATGCTCAAGATACTGCGGACAGCTAAAATAATACATTTAAAAATAAACATAATCCAGTGATAATGGCGTCTATTGTTTGGTTGCAGCCAGTTGAGTTTTTCAAACAAAATGCAATGATGGGTTCTGTATGGACATTTCAAGATAAATCTGCACAGGGTGTTAAAAATAATATTAAGTGGCTTAAGGTACAGATTAAATGTATTTTGATAAATGGTGTCAGCATAATCAATGATGGGAAAAACTAGCTGAGTAATTACTCTTTTTTCTGACTTCCTGCGTGGAGCAATTTGCAGAACAAAAAATAGGATTTAAAGTGGCATACATCTGCTTCACAATATAGTCTATATGTGGTTTAAAAGTGAGTTCTGGATCGAGCCACAGTCCAAGATATTTCACTGAGTCAACTTTATGAAACTGAAAATGTAAATCAGGAGATGAACATAAATTATTATGAGTGCCAAAGAGCATACAACATGATTTTTTCAAATTTAGTTTTAGGTTATTGTTACAAAACCAGTTTTGAACACGACTGAAATCGAGCTGCAACTGATTTTGTAACAGGGAAAGGTCTGAATTAGAAGTATGCTGATAATACGGTAGTATTATCAGCATACAGACTTGTAGAACAATTTGTAATACAAAACTGTATTAGTGTTAAGACCTAATACAATTGGTCAAGAAGTAAATAATGATCTACCATATCGAAAGCCTTAGACAAATCAAGAAATAAGGATCCCACAAACTGATTATGATCAAAAGAACAAAATACATCATTGGTGAATTTTAGCAAGGCGGTTGTAGTAGAAAACCCAGATCTAAATCTGGATTGGACAGGGCTTAAAATGTTGCATTCATTAACCTAGTGATATAGCTGATTAAATATTATTCGCTCCAGCTTAACCGGGACAAAACTGAAGTTTTAGTCATCGGTCCTGAGGCCCAGAGAGACAAACTTTTACCCAAACTACAGTCACTGTCTTTTAATCCTTCCTCACAGGTGAAGAACCTGGGTGTGATTTTTGACTCTGAGCTGACTTTTATTCCACACATTAAGAATATCACAAAGATAGGTTTTTACCATCTAAAGAACATAGCCAGAGTCCGCCCCATTCTCTCTCGGGCCAACACGGAGACGCTAATGCATGCTGTTATCACCAGTCGTATCGACTACTGTAATGCCCTGCTCTCTGGTCTTCCCAAAAAGAGTATCTCAGGTTTACAACTTTTACAAAATTCAGCAGCTCGTGTCCTGACAAAGACCAGGAGGCGGGACCACATTACACCGGTTTTAGAGTCGCTGCATTGGCTCCCCGTGTGTTTCAGGATCAATTTTAAAGTTATTTTAATGTTTTTTAAACGTCTTAATTAGGGGTGTGTATCGCCTAGTCTCAGGCAATACGATACGTATCCTGATACAAGGGTCACGATACGATACGATACGATATATCCCGATATTGAAGAATTAGACGATTATTGCGATTATTTTTTTACTACTTTGGAAACAACTTCAGTAAACTAGTCCACCTTCATTAGATTTGTATCAAATACATTTGATCTATCCATCTTATGATATAAATGCTTTTCACTAATGTGCTTGTGACTGTGGTGTTTATGGTGATTATGTACCTTTGAACGGAAAACAGATTTCTTGGAAACCTAGTAATGAAACCAATTACTGGGGATGCACGTTTTCTAGTATTTCTATAGTTGGGAGTCCTTGGCGATCAGTAACTATTATGGGTTTTATCCATTAAAATATACAATAACTCAGACGGGGCATTTAAAATCGTGTCTACTCCACAACGGGTGTCACTCGTAGATCAGGGACTTAATGACACGGGCATCACGCGCAGCAGTAGCACACAACTGATGCAGAGGGGAAACTAAATACAGCAGGCTCTTTTTAAACTTGTGTCGTAGTACTGCAGTGGCGAGACACAGGTTTAACATGAGCCTGTATTTAGTTTCCCCTCGGCTTCGTTTAATTCCGTAATAAAATGCTACGAAGATAAATCCATGCTACGAAGATAAATCCTCTCCAAACGCAGCGGCGACGCACTCAGCAATATGCACAAAGCTGTGGCTCTCGTAATAATCCAGGTCTCTGTCTTTGCTGTAAAAGCCAAAGCCAAATGTAGAGTTTTAAAAGAGCCCCGTAGCGTCTCATAGCTCATTCTTTTCCATGCTAAACTCTCCCTGTGTTTCTCTAACTCTCACTAAATTCTAGTGTTACTCAAGTGGGCTGCGCGGTGCGCTGCCATCTGGCGGGCGGGAGTAAAAGTGCAGGACCAAAGAGAGATGCTGCAATGAATATTTCCCCAAAAATAGATGTTTAAATATCGATACGGGCGCTTTTTGTATCGATACGAGAATCGCGCGACGTAATATCGCGATATATCGGCGAATCGATATTTTTCAACACCCCTAGTCTTAATGGTCTTGGTCCTTCTTATCTTTCAGAACTGCTTTTACCATATGAGCCTCGCAGTCCCTGCGCTCCTCCGGTAGGCGTCTCTTAGTTATTCCGAAAGTCAACAGAAAGAATCACGGCGAGGCCATGACGGCCCTCGTCTCTAGAACGACCTGCCGGAGGAGCTCAGGGCCGCAGAGAACATTCATGTTTTTAAAAGTAGGCTCAAGACCCACCTTTTTAGCTTTGCTTTTAACTAATATTTACTTATATTGACTTTATCTGTTTTAGTTCTATAGTTCTTTAGTTTCACTCTTTTTATCTTGTGCTATTTCACATTTTTAGCCGAGTTTTAAATTTATATATTATTTCTTACGTTCTCCCAGTGGTTCTTCTGAGGGAGCCCTCTGCCCCGGGAGTGCTGGTTGGCTGTGGCCGCTCTCCTGTGGGTGCCTGGATGGAGTTTGAATTACAAAGTGGCTTTCGGGGGAGCCCTATTTTCCAATCCTCCCTGACTAACTTTAACGCTTTTGGTGCGTGTGAGAAGTTCAAGTGTTGACGGTAAACGTAGTAATTTCAGTGCAGCGCCGCCACGCATGGATGGTCACAGCAGGAGACACAGCATTAGCGGAGACAGATGTTCGGAAATAGAAAAAAAAACAGATGTTCGGAAATAGTAATGTAATGAGCGAATAAACACACAGCATTGACCTTAAGGAACCTTAATGTACAGAAAATCAAAATCTATATGCGACACAAAAAATGGACAGTGTTTTAGAGCTCCCCCTAAAAGTCTCAAAGTAGGCTTTCAGGGGAGCCCAGTCCTTTTCAGGGGAGCCGAGCTCCCCTTAGCTCCCCCGTAATTCGAACACTGGTTGGACGTCTATCCTACACCTCCTCTGTGGCTGTGGCCGATGGGCTGCTCTCGGTGCAAACGGCTCCTTGGATGGTGTTTCCTCTTTCGGTCCATCTGCACTCAGCCTTATGTACTCCACTTCATGTCCATTTTTATTTAAGTGTATGTGTCTGTGTATCTGTGTGTGCGGGTGGGGTGGGGGGAGGTAGGGGGTTGTTGTTATTTACGTATATTTGCTGGTGGGGACGATTTTAATTATTTTTTAAGCACTGTAAAGCACTTTGTGTTACATTTTGTATGAAAAGCGCTTTATAAATAAAGTTTGATTTGATTTGATTTGAAAGATGCTTCAGTAAATTGAGCAGTTCAAGTGAAGTGTCGACTAAAAACACGTCCCGGTGTTATACATGTTTGAACCGTCATAGATTGTACTTAGTGATAACACTGGCACATAATATATCAATAGTCAACAAAACATTATAAAAAGTAGAAAAAAAGTCGTAAAATTCAAACCAGTTTGTCACAAACGCCCAAAGTCCTTAAAAGTTAGTGAAACGTGTTAACTGCACCAAGGCCTGATTCTAAGCACACCCCCGTTTAAATCCACTAAATCTTGTAATTTAAAAAAGATACACAGCTCAAATTTTACTCACAGAATATTTAGTATATCAACATCAACTGTGCTAAGTTTGAAGCAAATCCAAAACGCTTCAGTTGAATTGTAGTCCTAAAAGTCACATACCTGTGAGACCTTTTCCATGGAATGGTCTCACAGGCATGAGAATTCCACAGGTCTGACAGGGAGCCTGAACACATTCTCCATTAGAGCTGGAGATCCCTTTGAGATACTGAGCTCATCTTGGGCTTAACGTGAAGCTAATGACTTGGGGACGTTTTCTATTTACATTTGAAATGGTAAATAAAAGTACAAGAGACAATAATGTGTACATTTGTGAAGTGTTTTCTCATTTGTATGACATTTCTTCTGCATCAGTGGAGCTATATAGTTTAATAGTTGGAAACAGAAATTGCTAAAGCCCGACACCATTATATTACTTTAATCCTCATTATGTCACTTTCGTCATTCTAAATTTCATGAATCTGTGACTCTGTATGCGACCACTATTTTGAACAGAACCGCAAAGTTCTGTCTGAAGCTTGTCCCGTAGAAGTGGTTTTTGTGGTCCCGCACCCAAACGGGGCCGAGTTGCAACGGGTGTCCCCACTGGTAATGACCCATGGTGAAAATAGTAGTTTGGAAAAGGTAGCAAAAATTTGCCTGGGGAGGGGTTCTGACTTAGCCTGGCTATCGCCAGACTAAAATCACAAGTGTTAGTCTGGGGACCACCACTTCATTTCCTGGTAGGAGAGGTGTGGTTTACAATTGTCCATAGCCGTTTATTGGGCTGAATGTCTATCATGTGTCTGCACGTAGCCATAATCGTATAAACGTATCAGATGACGTATCTGCTGTAAACTTTCGAGCTAAACTATTTAGAACACGGTCTAAAGCTTGATCGAAAGATGGCGTCGCGTCTGCTGCTGTCATGTTGGATCTGTAAATAATTTTTTTCTTTTATCCCTAAACAAACTACAAGTCAATAGTGCGTCATCGTCTTGCCGTCCCTCCTCGTTCTGTGATTGGTCCCCAAATCCATGCATAGATATCGGCCATGGTCCCCAGACTGCTGTGCAGCTCAAAATGATTTGAGCGCACACAGCAATCTGGCGTTAGCAGTGGCATTTCTAGGGGGTGGCCATTTCTGCTGGGCCACCCCAGGTGCCACCCCACTCAGGTAGGCTGAGGAAACATGAGGAAGAATATTTGTGGTAGTGTTTTCTCATTAGCACAGCCCTCCCCCACCTGCACAATCATCAGTCTGTTGTTATGCAGTGCTAATCACTGATTGGTAAGACTATAGCTTCCATATATATAAAATAAAGTGAATATCAATGGTATAATGCACATTACTATTACTAAGCAAAAAATAATGCTGTCTGGCATTTTGTAGGTAACAAAATCCAACCCATTTTATTGTGGTGGTAGCATAAGTTAGTGTTTGCACAGCTTCGATTTTTGTTAGTTGGTCCAGCAAGGAGATTTACTTGTTTTTAAGTTTTTATTCAGCACATAAAATGTATTAAAGGGGGGGGGGGTATTATGTAAAATCGACTTTTTCAAGCTTTATATCATGTTATTATGTCATTCCCTCATTAAACACATGCCTGGAGTGTTGCCTTGGCTCATTCACATATTTTTGAGTAATCAGTAAAAACTTAGACGGCAGCCAATTTAGGTGTAGCTATGCCTCAGTCCTCCTAGGAACGCCCCCACCTCCTGGAGACGCCTCTGGACCTTTCGTCACCAGCCAAGCCACCAACCACTGCTCCTCAGCTCAGCAGAGCCCCCTCCCCGCACAGTAGTGTTGTTTAGATGCCACAGCAGTGTGCTGAAGGGGCGTGTCGGAAAGCTTCTTAAAGAGACAGAGGCCTATTTCAAGACGTTCAGTACAGCCATTTTGAGAGAGCAATTTTATTCAAGGCAGTTATTTTAATTTACTGCATATACAGACCAACAGAAGGTTACGTCATCATTGTAGTATGCTATAGACTGGTGCTATGTGATTGAAAAAAGCAGAATACCCCCTCTTTACCACCAGGACCCCCAGGGGTCCTGGTGCCACCCCTGGGCCACCCCAGAAAAAAGTCTGGACCAGGGCTCGAAATTAACTTTTTTTCTTGGTAGCGCTTGTGCTCCTAATTCTGAAATTTAGGAGCACAGTCAAAAATTTAGGAGCGCAACCAAAAAAACCAGGGAAGCTTTTAACAGGGATAAAGGGGATTTAAACGTAGCAAAATGCCTAAACCGACAAAAACAGAGGCGAAGCAACAGGCAGATTCGGCGGCGGAAGAGGACTATGTAAGCCTCAGTTGAGTCACGGAACTCATGGAGCAGCAGAGGGACATGTTCAGGGAATTAATTCAACAACAACAGGAGAACTTCAAAGGATTCATTAAACTCATCATGGAATCAACAAACACCCGTATGGATTTACAGTTAAAGGACATTCAAGAGCTAAAAACAAGCCTGCAGTACACGCAAGGTGAGGTGGACACTCTAAAAGAAGAGAAAAGGAAACTCACTGAGCGCACGGAGACAATTCAAAACGATTTCTATAAAGTATGTGACAATCTGCACGTCATCACGGATAAACTGGAGTATCTGGAGGGACAAAGCCGCAGAAAAAACCTGGTCTTTGAGGGAGTGTTGGAGTCGCCAGGGGAGACCTGGGCTGACGCAGAGGAAAAAATCAAACAACTGCTGAGGGAGAAGCTACAACTACAACACCCGGTGGAGGTCGAAAGAGCTCACCGCGTAGGCAAACCAGACGGCGGGAGAGACTGGCCGAGACCCATCATCGCCAAACTACTGCGTTGGAAGGATCGAGAAGCAATCCTGCAGCGCGCTAAACACCTCAAAGGAACGAAAATTTACATAAACGAGGACTACACGGACTCCATCAAAAGGAAACGAAAAGAGCTGATTCCGGAGCTGAGAGCTGCCAGAGAACGGGGGGACATAGCCTTCTTGCGCTATGATAAACTCATTGTACGTCCGCGCACCAGTACACCAAATCAAGTTTAAACACCAGGAAAAGCGTGTGGATTTTCGTATGTAAAAACACATAATTTCACATGTCCTGTAATACATATACTCATACAATGACGTCCAATCATACTTCATATGCTGCTGACGGCAGTGACCTAGGATTACAGCAAAGGATTTTGGACTGTGAGCTCTTGGAGCTGAAAGCTTCAGAGTACACCGAACATAATGCACTGGACTTGGAAGATCAGTTAGACCCAGATAACCTGTTCTTAACATCCAACGCAATTAATTGCAAATACTACACTGAGAATGAATTTAACAACTCTGTTAAAACAGAAGGGAAATTCTCAATTATCCATTTCAATAGTAGAAGCATGTACGCGAATTTTGACGCAATCAAAGAATACTTACAGCAGTTTGAGCATCCATTTAGTATCATTGCAATATCAGAAACATGGTTTAATGAGGATAGAGGCATTGTTTTTGAGTTAAACAATTATACGTTAAACTATGTAAACAGAACCAATAAAGGGGGAGGAGGAGTTGCTATATATGTCCTCAAGAAATTTAAATTCAAAATATTAGAAAATATGACAGCATCAATAAACAACTTGCTTGAATGCTTATCAATTGAAATTATCAATGAAAAAAGAAAAACATAATAGTTAGTTGTCTATACAGGTCACCGGGCTCATGCGTGGAAATATTTTCAAATTGGGCAGAAAAAACATTCTCAGAAATAAGTAACAAGGTATTATTTATCTGTGGGGATTATAACATTGATTTGATAAATCCTATTAAACATAAGACAACTGATCAGTATATTAATAGTATGTACAGTATGAGTTTATACCCGACTATCACAAGACCTAGCAGATGTCTGTGTAAGTTCTCAGTCGTACAGGAGTTGTCCATCTTCAAAGAAGGTACTTGAGTCATCTTCTGTACTTGGTAGTTGAGGTCTCCAAACGTTTCGCCTCTCATCCAAAAGGCTTCGTCAGTGAACAAGATTACACTCAGCCCCAGCGTAGATAAACACCAGTTGGGAGGAGTTGGGGTTGGCCCGGCTCCTCCCCTCTAATCACAGCTACTCTCCCCTGTGGGTAAACACCTTTGAAGTAGAGCGTCTGTAACGACCTGCTCCCCCCAGTATCGGTCAGTCCTGTCCAGTGGGGGGGTCCGCCCCCTTTGCTCTGAAATGAGTTGTGATAGTGGCAGGCCGTGATATTGCACCCTACGGCTCAACAGCCTTTTTCGCCATAGACAACAATGTAAAAGGAGCAGCCTGTAAAATGGTCCACGGGGCATCTGGAGTTTCAGACTAAGGCAAATATATTTCTTTAAAATTACTATTTTTAGGACATGGACTTTTTTTCTTCGTAAAAAAATTGTAAAGCATCAAAAACAATTTTTAAAAAGTATTCCAATGACGTGACGTCACCAGTGCTGTGGACGTGCGCGAGCGTGTGCGTGAAGACTCATGAACGAGCAGAGGTCTTCCCCGTTAAGCGGTCTGAGAGCCAAACAGACAACAATACGGTAATGAACGGGACTGGACTAGGATAAACGCTAACAGGCACCTAAAGTAAGTTTTTTCTTTACTCAGTACTAAAATGTATTGCGAACCTACACATGGCAAGCGCGTTTAAATGTTAAAAAGTAGGCCTATTAGCTAACATGAACAACAACAATTTAAACTAATGAAGACGTGATCGTTTTTCTGATTAGGCTGCACGGCTTTGAAAATAGCTTTTTGGTTCGATAATAAAAAAATGGTAAATCATTTAAGTTACTTCAGTGGTGATGTTTATACCTTTCTTTTCAGATAACGTAGGTACAGTACCAATAAAACCTATATTGAAACAACAAAACATGATTTCTGCATCTGCCCTGGATCCAGTACAGATAAATGCTGTACTGGTACAGCATTTACTTCAAATTATACTAATGATAATGCAATATAGAACACTTTTGTAGTGCTCCTTTGTATTTCAGCCAAACAATTCTAGTGGTGAGGTTATACTAGCAAATACAGTGAAGTAAAAAGTCGATTTTTATCATTTCTATTGCAATATGAAGACGGCCAGCACTTACGAAACTTCTCAGAAAAGTGGCCGAGCGAGAGTACATTAGCGCGGCGACGTACGTTCGAAGGGCCGCTGTAAGTTACGGTTGTTGTAAAAGAGCGGGGCTATCTAGCTTATTAAGCCCTGCACTGACAAACTGACGCCACAGATCATCTTAACATAGTAACTTAATCGCCTCAAATGGCCTTAAAAATTCATTTTGTATTTAAAGTACGATTATATCAAGAGATTTAACTTAGAGCGTAATGGCGTCCGCTCCGCTCTGAGGCTTCGTCGGCAGCTGTGCGCGCTCCCGCTGCTTTTACCCACTTGGGCCGTACGGAGCATAGATACAGGTGACGCGTCATACGGGTACTATGGGCCGTTATGGCGGACGAAACTGGTTTCATGCGCCACTGAGCACCACTATGTAAAGAGATAGGAGCTGGGACAGCATGCCTCTTCCATCTATATAATTCAATGGTCCTGTCCTATTCATAGATGATCACTGCTAATTACCTGCCTATTGTTCTTTTGTTAGCTGAGGTATCGTCTTCTTGGACTGGCCGTGCTCTGTCGGTTTTCCCCGAAGCAGATTGGAGTAAAAAGCAGACAGATTAAATCTTAGTCCACCATTTCGGTTCATGGAGGGATTTTCTTTTCTGACAAAAATAGCTTCTTTTACTCCTCTTTCAAACCAATGTTCTTCTTTAGCTAAAATTTTGACCTCCCCGTCCACAAAGGAGTGATTGGAGGCTTTAAGGTGAAGGTGCACAGCCGACTGAGGGCCGCTTGTGCTTTCTCTTCGGTGTTGATAAAGTTCTTTGCATTCTTCTTCTTTGCATCGAATAGAATAAACCAAATTGCTTTGTTTGTGGCTAGGAGTTTTGTCTTTGGGATGAACTAATTTTTGTCTCAGTGTGTTCACAGGTTTGTGGTACACTGGAATCCTGTGCTGTTTAAAGATTCTCTGAAGTTTCTCTGATACCCCGGCTACATACGGCACCGCAACTCCCTTTCTTCTGGGTTCTGTAGTCTGTCTGTCCTGCTCTTTGGGTCTTCCTGCCCTTTGTGCTTTAGTGAAGGACCAGTTAGGAGAGCCCTCTCAGACTGTGGCTATCCTTACCTTTCATAGATAAGCATAAACTAATTAATGAAGGTCAGTATGGGTTTCGAGCAGCAAGGTCAACTTCAATGGCCATCATCGATGCAATAGAAGAGATTAGTAATAGCTTAGAGGGAAAGAAACATGCAGCTGGAATATTCATTGACTTGAAAAAAGCATTTGATACACTTAATCACTCTATATTATTAAAAAAATTAGACAGATATGGCATAAGGGGAGTGGCTTTGAGCTGGATTCAAAGCTATTTAACTGGGAGACAACAGTATGTGAAGATGGGGGAGTTTACATCAGGATATTTGGACATTGGTTGTGGGGTCCCACAGGGATCTGTCTTAGGCCCAAAGTTGTTCAATTTATATATTAATGACATTTTTAATGTGTCTAAATTATTAAAATTAGTGATTTTCGCAGATGACACAAACATTTTCTATTCTAATGACAATTATAGTACTTTAGTAACTAACATAAACTGTGAATTAAGGAAATTAAAAACATGGATGGACATTAACAAATTGTCCCTCAACCTAAATAAAACAAAAGTAATGTTTTTCGGTAATTATAATGGAAAACCAGACTCAGTAAATATAGACGGTGTATACGGGGGGATATAACCTGAGGGGGTGTGATAACTTTAAGGTTCAAGCAGTGTCTTCACTGCTTGAACTTCACTTCACTAGGAAAAGTATGTGTGTGTGTGTGTGTATGTGGAGTTAAACTCTGGAACAAATTAGGGGCAGAACTTAAACAATGTCCAAATATTCATCATTTCAAATCAAGATATAAAAAAATGGTATGGTCAAAGTACCAGAAGGAGGAAATGGGTAATTGAGTGTTAATGGGTGTTACAAAGTGCTGTATAATTTAAAGGTCAAATCTAGCTAATGATGAAGTATATTGTTGTTGTTACTATTATACTATTGCAGTTGTTATTATTGATATTGGTATTATTATTATTATCATTATGGTTGTTATTATTGTAAGAGGATATAACATGTAATTCAGTAAACAAGAAATAACTAAGTTATTATATTGTATTAGTAATATCTTACATTAACTATATGTCTTGACTGTTTTTGTTTTATTTTTATTTTATTTTTATTTATTTTTTTCTCTTGTTTTCTTTATTTGTATTAATGATAGCTATTAATAATGCATTGTGTCATATTAGTATATGAATTGACTAGGTGGGGTAATTGTAATTGTTATTGCCATTGTTATTGCTATTGCTGTTGTGTTATTATCATTATTTAAACTTTAACTGTAATAGTCTAGGATTAATACCTAACAACCTATATATTATTCTTAGAATCAAATGTAAATAGATCAGACAGCGGTATTGGTATTGATGCTGATGGTAATATAAAGGAATTAAATTCTTAGAAGTAAAACATGCACATATCCATGTACTCCGCATTCAACATAACCCATAGTACAGGGCAGACATGTGGGGGACGGCAGCTCGAAAAAAATATGCCTCTTCTGGCAGCAGACTCCTAAATCTTGTCTCTTTTAATGCATAGTATAGGACACTTAACAAATGATGGTCTGGTTGCTCGGGGGCTGCTCCCCTCTGGCAGCAGGTCCAGTCACAGAAAAGGAAAAAGAAAAGCCCCGAATCCCTTTTAACACACATCATTAAGACTAATCTTGTTATCATGAGCATCAGTCTGTGATCATTGTACCTTCATGAATAAAAGTGGAGTATGTTATGTATTATTCAAACACTTTGATACAGAGTAATCTTATATGGGCTGTAATGGTGATGGTGAATAACAGCAATACCAACATGCAGGGGTTAAAGTGGGCGGGAACGGTCGGGAACGGCGTTCCCCCACCTTCGCATGGCAAAAAAAAGAAAGAAAAAAAAAGTTCATGATTGCAACTTTGTCATTTTCACGCACATACGAAATTCTGCCTGTGAGATAAATCAATGCAATAAAAGTACTAGGTTGGGCCTACTCAATATGCGTCCCAGGGGCCAAAAAATAAAATCTGACCTCATTTTCCATAAAAATTATATTTTTTCCGGCATTATCCGTGCCGCATTTGCGTAGCTCCACAGCAAGTTCGCGGCACTTTGCGTAGCAGTGTGCCTCCGGCTCCGGACCATCATCTCCTAGCGCGGGCTCAAATGAAAACATGGCTCTGTTAAATGGTGTAAGACGCTAAACTGAGAAAACAGGAGGCTTATCGTTGGACGGACTGACAGATTTTATCAAACCGCAGCACAAGGACAGTATGACTCGTGTTTGCTCGGATTATCCCATGCAGAAGCAGGACTCCTCGCGGTCCGCGTCAGGTGCAGCGTGTGTTCCTGCCTTCACCGGTGCAAAGGGCTTAACCAGGGACTTTAAGGTAAGGAACACCAGTTCAGCTGTGGATGTTTGTAAAGCGGACGATAAAGCTGATGGTGCGTGAGTTTTGGAAAACTGCTCTGCACCACCAGCACTCGTGTTTAACCAGTCAACACGCTAAACCTCGCTCCCTGGGCTCTAACTTTACTAAATAACATCTGAATCATTCATTTGGCAGGTGCATTTTTCTTCCTTTCTGCTCTGACTTCATTCAATACGTGTTTGTGGGAAATGTACAAGCGCAGAGATGCTCTTTGCAAAGTTAACATGGTAAACGAGGCTGAAGCTGAATATGTGGATGAGCGCGCCATCTCCAAGGAGCGCTTCATTTACTGAGTTTTTTCGTAAAGCGCGAGGTCTGGACAGAACAGCGTTTGGTCCGCCCTTATTTATTATTTTCCATGGTCTGTCTGCTCAGCGCTGAGGAGCAGTGGCTGAGCAGGAGTTTTTTTTTTTTTTATTTGAATATTTTATTTCGAGCTAAAGAAGAAAAGAAAAAACAGAAATATATATATACATAATAAAAGAAAAAAGAAAAAATAATTTACATTACAGCTCGAAAAGGAGTGGGAAGAAGACAAGCTTATTGACTCCCACCCCTGTTCATAAACTTCAATAACAGTAACTATAACAATAACTGACAACAGTGCATATTTCTTACCATTTTACAAAACAACTATCAACCGAGTTGGTTACATATTAACAAATGCGACACTGCATTATACCAGGTCAACATTCACAGTATCTCACACGCTCAACATTCACAGTATCTCACACGCTACAACCAGTGTATTATTTCTGTCTCCCATACAGAATTCATTACCATGTTGGCATTATCGTTGTTCACCATCACCATTACAACCCATATAACATTACTCTGTATCAAAGTGTTTGAATGGTACATAAAATACTCCACATTTATTCATGAAAGGTACAGTAATCGCAGACTGATTGATGTTCATGATAACAAGAATGGTCTTACTGATATGTGTTAAAAGGGATTCGGATTCAGGAGTTAGTCATGTTGTTTGAGATGTACTGGTCTCATTCTGTATTAGGCCTCTGGCCTGGTTTAGATGTGATTTAGTCCTGCCTTAGTCCTGATATTGCATGTTTTTGCCCTGGCTTACTCCTGGTTTAGTTCTGAGTAGTCCTAGTTTATTATTCTTTATTATTCTGTATTAATCTATTGCTGTGTTTTTTTCTTTTTTTTCCTCCAAAGCCTTAAAATGCTGGAATATAATATAACTTTTATGTTTAGGCCAAATTCTATTCTGTTCAAGCAGTGATGATAATTAAATTTTAATTTATTTATCCCAAAAATATGAATACGTTTGGTGGTGGGAGGCTGACCCCTGACCAGCCTGCAAGAGCCCTGCTGTAAGCACCACTGACTGTGAAAGAGGATTTTCTTAAATAAAGAACATAATAACAAGCCAAAATTGTTAATAAGTAATGTTTCAGCACACATGTTCATTTCTTTGGTTGGGCCTTCTTTGAATAAGTGGATCCTGACATTTTATTTGTTTCTATAATCTATTAAGCTCCTCTCTGGGCAGGCATGGTGCTCTGCAGTCCTACATCTAAGACGAACCCAAAAGAGTGGATCTGGCAAAAGCAGAATTTGTTCATTTAGTAAATCACATAGACCTCCAATCATTTATGATTGTTAAAACCTACTAAAGGATATCTAAAAATAATTCAAGGTATTAAAAAATATTGGAAAATAAAATAATTACAGTATCAAATACCTTGTATTGTGCAGTATCTGTTCAGAACCTATGACTACATGTCAGTACCGAAGTACATAAAAAAATATAAAATGTAGCGCGATTCCTACTGCTTGTTAAAGGTTAGAGTTCCCCCACCTCCCAAATCCCACTTTAACCCCTGCCAACATGGTAATAAATTCGGTATAGGAAACAAAATTATACACTTGTTATAACGTGTAAGATACTGTGAATGTTGACTTAATATAATGCATTGTTGCATCTATTAATATGTAACCAACTCAATTGTTAATAATTTTGTAAGATAAGAACTAAACAGTGTTATTGTTATATATTGTTATTTAAGTTTATGAACAGGGGTGGGAGTCAATAAGCTTGTCTTCTTCCCACTCCTTTTCGAGCCAGAATGTTAATTATTTTTTCTTTTATTATTATATATATATATATATATATATATATATATTTTTTTTTTTTTTTTTTTCTTTTTTGGCTTTTGTGCCTTGTGTGTAGCTCGAAATAAAAACTCAATCAATCAATCAATCAAACGTATCACATGCCCCTTCCAGCCTTCTGTTGCATTTTAGAAGTATTATTTTAGCTGTTTGCAATGATTCAGCAATCTACAAAAGTCATTAGGCTAAATTTTAACATTATAAATGGGACACCAGATTTTGTGCCTCCCAACCGCCCCCAACCCCCGACTTGCTCCGCCCCTGCTTCACCGCACTTCATCGTCTCCTCTACACTCTCCTCATTCTGTGCTGCGGGAGAAAGCTCCATAGATCGCGCTACACGCGGCAAACTCCTTTGCCAGAACCTTAGAAGACGTGTTAAACATTGCGTTTGTGACTTTACGTTTTGTATTTTGCGAGAGTGACGATGATTCGCTTTCAGCGCTGCACGAGGTGACGGGTGGGTTGGATTGAAGTTTGCGCTGCTTCTCCGCCCGACATTTGAGAAATAGTCCCCAGTCCCAATGAGTTTATGAATGACATATATATTCCTCGTTTTCTCATAAAGAGACTACAGTTGCGTAAATACAGTGGCTCATTCAATGAAAGCGGGCAGATAAATGAGAGCGGTGCATAGGCAGAGAACATGGACGGGGCTGGTACAGGTCGGCCCAGCGAGGAATGACAGCGGCGCTGAGCCACAACAGATCGTAGTTTATATGCTCTCGAACTATTTTAGAACAGAAAGTTTGCTGTTGCTGACAGGCAGCGTTTGTGAAAACAATGACACAAGCCTTTTTAAGGTAGCACAGAAGGTTTTCTTTTAAGGTGGACCGGAGCATTAACAGTCGCAAGCATGTGAGTGATTCTATTTTTAGATCGCAAAGGCATAATTTTGGGAGCATTTGCGACCAAATGGTCGCAGTTTCGAGCCCTGTGGACACACCACTGGGCGTTAGCCACGCCATTTCTGACTCCCAAACTATTATAGAGCATCTCTTCGCCATATTTATTTATTTTTACCACTAGGGGTCACCCAGGTGCTAAGGTCTCCAGATCAAACCCTTCAACCACAGATGAAACAGAGTCACACTGTATGGACATGTAATGCTTTTATATGATCCTTTTATTATTGTCCAACAAATCACTTGTCTCTCCGTGGGTTCAAAAAAGGAAAGAGTATTGCCTTAAATATTTCCATGTTCATTTAATTCAACTTTAAGTTGTAAAACCTCTCAAAGAAAATTATCATGTTGTGCTTTTATTCAAGTTGATTTCATGATCTGCTCTTCAGCCACTTCCGCTCTGAACGGTCTTGTCCTATCAAATAAAATGGGCCAAAAATCCTTTTTTTCCCGAAAGTTCCTTATATCATGAGCGCTTCACGGGTTTGTGTAATGGAGAGTTTGTGTTTTGCAGAAGTTTGGGGCCCACTGTAAAATCCAAGCAAGGTCAAAGCTAAAAGGCTTCAACCAATAAAAACAAGATAAATATTGAATACTTTATTAAGACAAAAAAAGTGTTACCAAGTTTCTTTTATGTGACTTTGAAAAACCAAGATTCGGGTCTAGTATTAGTTAGGAAACAGAAACAAATACTCTTGTTTTTGTTGTTTGCGCATTTAGTTTGTTGCGATTCACGTTTATTTGGAAAAAACAACATTGAGACCGTTATGTTATGTTTAAGGTCATGCAGGATGTCTGCAACAATTTTGCAACTTTTTGCATCTCTTTTGTTAATTTGTCAGTGAAAAAAAAGTGAAGATCACCGTATGATCACCGTACAGTATTACATAGACGTCAAGGGAGGTCAAACAATTGCATGAATGAGATGCCCAAGGATACATAGTGAGACAAACATAATACAAAACTAAAGGAGAAAGACAAAAATAAAGATGGAAAAACATAAAAATCATAATCACAAAAAAGTTATTTGAAATAGTAGTATTCTTTTGACAGCCCTACTTCTAAGACATCTAAGACATATCAAGAGTGTGGCATTATAATGAATGGATGGCACACATTTAAAACTGTTGAATATACTTAAATTAGATTTTAGAACAAATGCTGACAGATTTAAGCCTCCATCGACCACCCTCCCTCACAATCAAGCCAGCATCAGAGCATCGAACAATCTTCACCGAGGCCCTTATTTTCTCCAAGCACCATGATTGTGGGCGACTCAATAGTAAGACACACTCGCTTTTTTAATGCCGTTACACACTGTCTTCCAGGGGCAACAGTGTCCGACATCCTACACAAGCTTCCAAGTTTGCTTGAGTCAGCCCCAGAGTCCGTCCATAGGCTTGTAATCCATGTTGGAACAAATGACACCGCTCGCCAACAATCTGAGATCACAAAGAGATTTCAAGGCCCTCTTTGCTTTCCTCCGCTCCGTGAATCTGTCATTGTTCATATCAGGCCCCATTCCAACGTGGTCCCGCGGTGATTCCACCTCCGGAGGAAATTAAGCTAACCAGCGACAAGTAACTGGGACAATTTTCGAACTGAATTTGAGGACTATTCTTTGGCGTCAGGGTTAACTGACAAAGATGAGAAAGTGCAGGCTGCCACACTAAGACGAGTGATGGGCGGTGAATGCCGCCACGTTTATAAGCACAACTTGACCCTAACGCGCAGAGCAACAGGAAGACGTGAAAGCTATTCTGGATGCATTAGGGAACTATTTCAAGCCCAAAAGGAACATAATTTTTGAAAGATACGTGTTGAAATTGCAGGCAGGATGAAAGCGAGCCTATTGATTCATTTGTTACAAGGCTGAGAGAGAAGGCTGCTTCGTGTGATTATGGTGAACTGAGAGAGGAGCTAATAAGGGACCGGCTGGTCCTCGGCATTAGCGATGAAGGGGTGCGACGGCGTCTTCTTAGAAAGATCTTACCCTGAGTTCGGCAATAGACGTGTGCAGAGGGGCTGAAATGACGGACATGAAGTTAAAAATGATGACACCGGATCGGCTCGTGGAGAGCGTAAACATAACTTACAAGCGGCAGCAGCGGCCAACGCAGCGCTTGGACAGGCCCCAGTACAGCGTGCAGGGAACGGGCAACAACATCACCTGCAAATATTGTGGTGGCTCACATACACGGGGACGTGATGCATGCCCAGCGTTTGGGAAAGCGTGCCGCTGGTGTGGGACACAAAACCATTTTGCGAAGGTGTGCATGAAAAAGTCGCAGCCTGATCAGAGAGTGAATGCTGCTGATGATATAAACAGTGACGACGATGATACTGACCAGATCTACACAGCTGAGAGCATCGGCGCACTGCATGGACGAGGGAAAAAGTGGTTTGCTACACTAAAACTAAACGGTGGATTACAAAGGTGCCAACTGGATTCTGGGGCTACATGCAACGTGATGAGCATTAAAGACAAGAGAAAACTAGCACCCAATATACCACTGCTTCCCAGTAAGGCCAGGTTGGTACTATACTCGGGAGAAACGCTGAACTCTGTCGGCATTTTCAGAACTGAATGTGTGGTACGAGGTATATGCTGGACTTTGAGATAGTCAGAGGTAACCAAAGGCCCCTCCTGTCAGGCTCAACAAGTGCGGCACTAGGTTTGCTACATTTCACCATCCCAGATGAACTGCACAAAATAGACCAAAGCAGCACGACACCTTTGACCAAGCAGCAACTTCTTGACTTATATGCAGATGTTTTTACTGATCCTGTCCAGTCGCTTCCAGGGGACGTCCACTTTGAGCTGGACAGCTCAATAACCCCCGCACAAGCTGCACCAAGAAATGTCCCAGTGGCACTCAGAAACGCTGTCAAGGCCCAGTTAGACAAACACGAGCGAGACGGACACATAACCCCAGTGTCTGAACCAACTGAGTGGATTAGCAACATGGTGATTGTTAGCCAGCCAGAGAAATTGAGGAATTGTATTGACCCCAAGTCTCTCAATACTGCTTTGAAGCGCTCCCACTACCAAATGCCTACTCTGGACGACGTGCTGTACAAACTCCCAAAAGCTCGATTATTCACACTTGTGGATGCACGTGATGCCTTCTTACAGTGCAAATTGGACAGAGACAGCAGCTACATGACGACATTCTGGACACCGTGGGGCAGATACCATTGGTTAAAGCTGCCATTCGGAGTATCTGTTGCACCAGAGGTTTACCAAAGAAAGCAGCATGAACTTTTGTCAGGGCTCAGTGGCGTCGAACCGATAGCAGACGATATACTGATTGTCGGTTGTGGGGACTCTGATGCGGAGGCAGTGGCAGACCACGACAAAAAGCTGCTTGCCTTGATGGACAGATGTAGCGAGATCAAACTGAGGCTAGGTCTTAAGAAGCTGCAGTTCAAAGTCAAGGAGGTAAAGTTTCATGGACATATTCTGTCGGCAGAGGGTCTACGGCCAGACCCAGAGAAAATCAGGGCAGTTCAAGAGATGCCCCACCCCGCTGATGCCAAAGCAGTTCAGAGATTTATTGGATTTGTGACCTATCTTGCAAAGTTCCTGCCACGTCTATCGTAAGTGTGTGAGCCACTGCGGAGGCTACTTGACAAGGATGTGATGTTTCACTGGCATCAAAAGACTAGTCACTGCAGCGCCAGTCCTGAAATACTACGATGTAACTAAGCCGGTCACTGTTCAAAGTGACGCAAGCCAGAAGGGACTCTGCTGCCTCTTACAGCATGGCCAGCCGGTTGGATTTGCATCTCGAGCACTAACGCAGACTGAACAGAATTATGCACAAATTGAGAAGGAGTGCTTGAGCATTGTGTTTGCGTGTCAACGGTTTCATCATTATCTCTATGGCAGGGAAGAGATTATGGCTGAAACGGATCACAAGCCGCTCATCTCAATCTTCAACAAGCCGCTTCTGAGTGCACCCAAACGGTTGCAGAGCATGCTCATCACACTGCAGAACTACAATCTCAAGGTAATGTACAAACCAGGCCCAGACATGCACATTAAGACACACTAAGCAGAGCCACAGTTCCTGCAAAAACACCCAATGAGGCATACAGCCGCCACTCTGTATGCTGCCTCCAGAGGGCGCAAGAGACCGCTGAACACATAAACCAAGCTGACTACTTGAATGTCACTAGCCAGTGCCTAACACAGATTAGAGGGCACACAGATGAGGACACATGTCTTCAAATGTTGAAATCTGTAGTTCTGAAAGGGTGGCCGGAGCACAAAGAGGAGACACCCACAGCCATTAGAGAGTATTGGACTGTCAGGGATGAGATCAGTGCTCAGGATGGTGTGCTTTTCAAAGGTCAGAGAATAATCATCCCTAGGTCACTGCGTCCAGAAATGTTGAAACGAATTCATGTCAGTCACATAGGAGGCGACGCATGCTACAGACAAGCAAGAGACACCCTGTACTGGCCCAATATGCAGGGTGAAATAAAGGATTTTGTTAGCCAGTGCTCGGCATGCAATGAATACTCACACAGACAGCAGCAGGAAACAATGATGTCACACGCACTTCCTACACGGCCATGGCAAATCCTTATCATGGATTTGTATAGGCAAGCAGGCAAAGACTTTTTGATAATGGTGGACCATTACTCAGACTTTTGGGAAACTGAGCAGCTCCCCGACCTCACTGCAGAAACCACAGTCCTCAAATGCAAATCTCAGTTTGCCAGATACGGCCAACCCGATCGTGTAATCACAGACTGTGGGTCCCAGTTTGACAATGAGGCATTCCGGAGATTTGCAAAAGAATGGGGTTTCGAACATGTTATGTCCTCACCTATGTGGCAAGACGAGCGGTGATGGTATATTTTAGCAGGATTCAATTTAAATAAAACTAAAGACAACGCCACCGGAGAGAAGGCTCCGGACCTCTAGAAAGGCTCGTAGGTTCGTTCATTGAGAGAGGACAGAAAATGTTCCAAAAGTATACATGATTTATTTTATCACCGTTGTTTCCTTTAAAATCTTCCGTTCACATTACCATTATTTTGCGATTTCAGAAATCGTTCAGTCCATAGTTTAACATTTGGCTTTCGGTTAAAAGAAAAGTCCATACAAAACGGACACTAAACAAGAAAAACAAGGATAAAAACAAGGCAGCAGGAGAACACAAGCAGCAGGGGCATGACCCAACCCCTCGACCGTCGCACGCCCGCACGAGCTACTCGGCCATTCCAGTACTTCGATAGTGCTCACACCGCACCCCAGCAGACCCTGGAATGCCAACCGAGCAGAGCTTTGGACGCCATGTGATGGTGCGCTATGAAGCCCTCAACCATCCGCGACACTGACAGAAGACGTACACACACCCTGGGCGCTCCCAGCCCAGCGGACACAAGGCAGAAGTACGGAGAATAGCAGAGGACGAATTAATGAAGGGAAGGGGCTTTTATAGGATGTTAAGGGGTCAAGCGCCATCTGCTGATGTTCCGATGCTATATACCAATAATGAATATTAAATTAATAAGATCTACTAGCCTATTTTTAACAATAAAATTGGTAATGCCACACCTAGACACCCCAAGTCCAATGGTAAAGCTGAGTCAGCTGTGAAAATTGTTAAGAACTTATGCAAACGTGCAGTGAGTGCAGATTCTGATCCTTGGTTGTCTATATTGCAGTGGAGAAATACCCCTACAGACGGCATGGACTGCAGTCCAGCGCAGAGACTGATGGCCCGTAGGCTGAAAAGTCCGCTCCCCGTCTCGGACAGTCTTTTGGAGCCACGCGTGGTTGCACACGTGTCAGAGAAGCTCAGGGCACCAAAAGGCCAAGCTGTGGTATGATAGATCAGCCAGGGACCTACCTGAACTAAACATTGGTCAACAGATCAGGATGCAGCCGCTGCCAGGAGACCGGACGGGCAGATGGAGGAGAGGTGTCTGCCTCCAACAGGTGGGCCCTCGGTCTTACCTGGTGGATGTTGAAGGAACTTTGTACAGGCGTAACAGAGTGGCCCTAAGACCAGCCGAAAAGGACACGTCAGATAGACCACAGGAAGGACAGGTACCGGATGTGGACAGTGCAAGAGCAGAAGAGGACATGCAACAGAACACAAACGATCAGAAGCAAGCTGAACAGTCTGCTGCCCATTCACCAGAGACAAGGGAATACAGGACCAGCAGGGGCAGGCTGGTAAAGCCACCAGAAAGACTTAATCTATAATGAAATGTCAAAAAAAAAAAAAAAAGATGTTAAGTGCAGTAATGCTATTGTTTGTTTTAGTGTTATAACAACTATAAAAGGGGAGATGTTACGGGGCTCCCCCGTTAGAGTTCTTATAATGGTACAGTCCAGATATTATAGCGTACCAGGAGTGTTCTACTGACTGTGGTTGTAACTACATGCTTATGGCACACTACTAAAAGAAGCTAGAATGCCAGTCACTTGTTGTGTCTTTATTCATTACACAAACAGTGATCTGCGTTTCAGTAGACTATTTGGTCTTAACACGTGGCTTCATGCAAAGTGCATTGTTAATGATTTTATATTCATTAACAACTTCGAATTGTTCAAATATTGCCCCGGCCTCTTCAACAGAGACGGTCTTCACCTGAGTCGACTGGGCTGTCACGCGCTACTGAAAAACTTTCAGCATGTTGTATATGTTGTACAAAATCACCAATGACGTCACACCCTGCTCCGTCTACTTCTCCTGGGAGCCACCCTATTCAATTGAGCGCCCCCTGTCTCCCGCAATATGGTATACCTATAAGGCCTATTATTCAAAATAAAAATTATTCTGTCAGAAAGAGCTCAGTTAGGTGCTCGGATCAAAGAAATCTGGTACATAACCCCTGTCAGAATGTGGCATCAAGCCCAATTATATTTAAACATGCTGCACTGAATGCCAGATCGTTAAATAACAAATCGCGTGTAATTAATGATCTTATTTCCTTTTATAACCTTTTTTTTTTTTAAACTTTATTTTTCACAGATGTTATTTTTCAAAAGTAACGACAGCAGACCACAAAACAAAAACACAGAGCATCTAGGTTGCACACAAACAACACCATTAGACTATTACACTTATTTATATTTCAAAATAATAAAATAGAGTAATACTTGTCAATACTTTAAGACAGAATTTCGTTTCATATAACTGTCCCATTTTCTCCAGTAATGTTTACATTTGTCTGAAGCCAACCTTATTGAGAATGTGAGTCTTTCCATTTCGTGGATTTCTGTGATGATCTGGAACCAGTCTGTTTTGGAGGGAGCATCTTCACACAACCATTTGCGTGTTATGGCCTTCTTTGCTCCGGCTAATAGTATTGACAAAAGGTACTTCTCTGATTTTGATAGTTCTTGAGGTAAATTACCTAAATAGACTATTGTGAAGTCGCATAGCAAGTCCAGTCCAGTTATGCTTTTTATTTCTTTTACCACCATTGTCCAGTAGGGTATGATCTTGGTACAGCCCCAAAAAACATGAAAATGGTCTGCTTTGATATCACCGCAGTTTCTCCAACACACAGCTTTGTCTGGGTCTTTACATTGTTTACTCTTAACATATGGCGAAATGAAGAAACGTACAATGTTTTTCCATGTAAACTCCCTCCAAGTACCAGAAGAAGAAGTATTCATGGCAGTCTTAAATATGTTCAACCAATCATCTTCAGAAATTAATATATCTGCTTCTTTTTCCCATGTTTTTCTAATATATGTAGTTGAGAGGTTTCTTGTAGCTTGTAGACATGTATATATCTTTGATATTTGTTTCTTAGGAGCATTACCTTTGCAAGATTCTAACAGAAGTTTAACCAATCCAACTTCCTCTTCCGCTATAACATTTATATTCTTGTCATAATAGTGCCTCAGCTGAAGGTATCGGAACAGATCATGTTTTTGTAAATTGTATGTCTCTGAAAGTTGCGAGTAACTTTTAAGAACCTTTTTATCTGAAAAAGCCCAATATCCCGTGATGCCCTTTTGAGACCAAAGCACAAAACCACAATCTGTCTTTGAAGGTAAAAACTCAGAATCATAGGCTGGCCATCTCAAAAATCTGGCACTCCTCTCAGTATTGCTGTTTTTTAGTATTTTAAACCAAATTTCTATTGGTACTGTTATCCAGGAAGGTAGCAATTGTGAATTTAAATGTTTCTTGAGAAGAGGTTTGTCACCCAGCATGGACTGTAGAGGAGTGTCAAAATATGACTGATCTATTTCTTTCCATTTAGCCTCGCATGTTGGGTCACTCCAGCCTATCAGTACTCTCAGCTGTGCTGCTTTGTAATAATCTTCTAAACATGGCAAAGCCAATCCGCCTTCCTCCTTTTGCAACTGCAATGTTTGGAACTTTATTCTTGGTTTTTGTTTTGCCCAAATAAAATGTGAGATCATTCTATTCCAATCATTAAATTGTTTGGGGGGTACCTGGATTGGCAGTGCCTGGAACAAATAGAGAAACCTTGGTAACACATTCATTTTGATAATGTCAATCCTATTATACATATTCATTGGCAACAGAGACCACCGCTGTATATCAGCTTTAATATTTGATGTCAATATAGCATAATTTTCCTCAAACAATCTAGAAAGATCTTTTGGAATTTGGATTCCTAAATATTTTATTTTGTTATTTTTCCAGTTAAATTTTGACAATTTTTTAATATCTATAGATGGGTGATAGTTAAATGAGATGATCTGAGTTTTCTGTAAATTTAATTTGTACCCTGAATAGGTACCAAATTCTTTGAGTAGTGCCAAGAGGTTGGGTAAACTCACTTCAGGATTAGATAATGTTAAAAGGACATCATCAGCATACAAACATGCTTTGTGTTCCGAGTCTCGTATGATAATACCTGAGATGTTTTTATGTTCTCTGATAGCTTGAGCAAGAGGTTCTATAAAGAGAGCAAAGAACGTTGCACTGAGGGGACAGCCCTGGCGACAGCCTCTTTCTAAATTCACAGTGTCGGAAAGGTCCCCATTTATTTTGATTCTGGCAGATGGTGAGTCATACAGAGATCTTATACATCCAATAATATTACTATTAAATCCAAATCTGTTTAAAACCAGGTATAAATATTCCCAACCAACAGAATCAAATGCTTTTTCAGCATCGAGACTAATGGCTATTGATTCTTTATTTTTCATTTTATCAAAAAGATGGAGGGCCCGCCTTACGTTATCATGAGTTTGTCGGTTTCGGACAAATCCAGATTGATCTGTGTCTGTTAGTTCAGGGACAATTGATTCAAGCCTCTTGGCTAATATTGTTGCAAATATACGATAATCAATGTTTAAAACCGATATTGGCCTATACGAACCACAGTCAATTTTGTCTTTGCCTGGTTTGTGGATAACTGAAATCACCGCCCGCTTCCATGATGGTGGTATTCCTCCTCCTGTTAAGACGTGGTTAAAACAATTTTTAAGTTGGGGAATAAGTAAATGCCGGAAATGTTTGTACCACTCTGCGGGGTAACCATCCTCGCCTGCCATTTTATTTGCTTTCAATTTAGAAATTGTTCTACTAATTTCCTCCTCTGTTATTAATTGATTTAACCTTTCATTTTGTTCTGTTCCTATTGATGGTAGGTCAAGCGAGGACAGAAAACGGTTTGTAGCTTCCTGATCCACTGAGTGCGGTTGGGTATATAATTGCGTATAAAAAGCTGCAAAAGATTTTTGTATGTCTTTCAAATTATAGTGTATGCTGTCATCATGAGGGTTTTTCACCTTGTGTATAAATCTATCAGCCTGCTCTTTACGTATCCTCCAAGCAAGAAGTTTCTTAGCTTTGGGACCATTTTCATAGTAGTTTTGCTTCATAAATTTGGTTTTCTTTTCTATTTGATCCTCATATGCCCTGTTTAAAGTTTGCTTTATTTCTGCTATTCTTACTAATAAGTCATTATTATTTTGCATATGTTCTTTTTCAAGGGATTTTAGTTCTGCGGTCAAGTCATTGATACGCCTTTCTCTTTCTTTTTTCTTTAAAGAAGACCACATAATCAATTTTCCCCTAAGAACGGCCTTTGAGGCATCCCATAATATACTTGGAGAAGTGCAAGTGTCATTATTATAGTCTGTATAGTCTCTAATTTCTTTTTCAACAAAATCATGAAAATCACCATCTTTTAAAAAACTGGTGTTGAGTCTCCATAATGTTTCTTTACGGTCATTATCCAAATGTAATGTTAAACATACATTTGCATGGTCGGATATGTCTTTCACTCCTATTTCACATTCTACAATTCTATGTCTGTCAGCGTTTAGCATAAAAAAATAATCTAATTGTGAATGCACCCGATGAGAATGAGAAAAAAAAGTATAACTCCTGTTTGATGGATACAGATTTCTCCATACATCCATCATCCCAACTTCCTTAAGCATTTTCTTAACAAGCATTGCCTCTGCTTGAGGTTTTTTAATTTTGCTCGAAGAATCTATGGAGGTGTTAAGACAAATATTCCAGTCACCTCCACAAATAAACACGCCCGATATTTCTGTTGCAATAAGGTCAAAAATTCTCTTAATTAGACAATTGTCTTTACCTGGTGGTCTATATACATTTAAGAGAGTCACTTCTTTGTGATCTATATATCCTTTAACCAATATATAACGTCCCTCCTTGTCGCTAATTTGAGATGAAAATTGGAAATTTACCCTGTTTGGTAGAATAGCAACTCCTCTAGAATTACCTTTTGAATATGAAGAGTAATACAGGTTTTTAAACCCCATTTTGCGTACCTTTTCATGCTCTGCGTCTGAAAAATGTGTTTCTTGCCAGAATATTATGTCATATTTCCCACGTTTCATTTTAGCAATAGCCTTACTTCTTTTAATTGGGTTATGTAAACCATTTACATTAAGGGTAATTACCTTATAATGCTGTTTTACCGTCATCTTTATGGTGGTATAGAAAAATGTACATATATCTCTCTAGATGCTCTGTTGAACAAACAAGGGTCTGCAAAGAAGAACGTAAAACACACCTGAACAGAAAAAACAGATGACTTCCAAAAGTGAAGTATAAGTCCACCTTCATGGTTGGGAGGGAGGACCCTGGGGAACCAGGGCGAGAGGAAGCTCTGATTTTAAAAAGTTCTCCATGAAAAGTTGAATATTGGTGCCTTCGGATTCTTCGGTTATACCATGTATGCGGATATTGTTCCTGCGTGAACGAGCTTCCAGCTCTGTTACTCGTGTTTGGAGCTCCATTTGCAGGCACAGAGCGTGTTCTAGGGCATCGTAAACACCGGCATTGACCTCTTCAATGTCGGCTACTCTCTGCTCTGTCTCCTCCACTCTTTGAGTCACTCCTTTTAAATCTTCAGCAATATCATCCATACGTTTCCCCATTTCTCCTCGGAAGCCACTCACTTCAGTGTTTAATGCCTCAATCCTGTCAATCAGCTCGTTTTTAGCGTCATCTTGAACTTTTTTTAGCTCCGCAATGATGGTAGCTTGAATAGCTTCCATGCCTTCGTTGTCTTTAGCTAGCTCCCCACATAGCAGACCAATCTGGCCCAGATCCGGTTTCAGACCGGCATGGCTGGCTCACTTCTGGTACGGCAAGTGGAATGTCAGCCAGAGGTGTGCCAGGTCTGGCATTAATGAACTGACACAGATGCAGCCTGCCAGAGGTGGGCCAGAACAGGCACAGATCCTGCATGCCAGACGTGGACCACTGGAGGTTTACCTGGTTTACCAGGTTTACCAGAAGATTGACCACGTTTACCAAATGCAGGTGTGACCAAATGGAGGTGTGACATGTAGATGAATACAAATTTAGGCCTATTCATTTTTTTGTTATTGCAGTTATTGAAATGTTTACATTTGAATAAAAAAATACTAGTCTAACTGCTACAGCGGATCAGAGATGAAGTTTTCCAGAAGTTTTGTGGGCCTATTTACATTTTTAAGAAAGGATCAAAAGAAACTACATTTCACCATAAATATTGATACTTTCCACCTCAGGGCGTCAGTTAGGTTTTCATACCTAGCAACGGACTCGTTTCACCGCTGCCTAGCAACGTCCTGAAGGAGAGCTCTGTCACTGAGTTTGCTGTCATACTGCAGTCCAACTCTTTAAAACGTAAGTGATTATTAATCATTTATTAATTAAGTTATTTATTTGCAGGCTATGTTTTACTGTTTTATATATGTTTTCTCCCCCAAAATTAGTGCAAGGGTACATTTAGTCATATTGTAAGTAGGCTAGCAGCTCGAACGTGCTAGCAGTTAGCTTTATCAGTTACAAGCAACTGTTATATAAAAAAATACTTTTATCACAATATATAGGATTAAATATATAAAAACACCCCTTCTCTCTGTACTATACAAGTAAAAATTATTTACATTACAATATAAAAATGCATCTTTGTACTTGTAGCTGCTTTGTACTTGTAGCTGATATATGTGAGATGAAAACAAGCTGAAAACTGGAGTCGCGGACCACAGAGGCCACTATAAAGAGATGCCTGCACCTGGACCAAGATCACGATGGACGGTGCTGCTAAGACAGACATTAATAACATTTGTTTTACATTTTGGTTTGTGCTTATGTGGGAGACTGGGGTAAGTTGAGCCACTTTTTGCTTTGGTGGTTATTGATTAAAACAGTATAATATACGCAATGTTACTATTTTTTATTTTTACATACTTTTTGTGATGTTTTCTATTTGTTTGCATCTTCAAAAATCGTCTGGAATATATGGTTTTAAAGATGTTGTTGAAGATGTTAAAGTTATTATTTTTTTCATAATGTACCACGACCACCAGGTCAAATTACCCCATTATATCTTTTTGATAACACCAAGATAGTTAAATTTATTTAAGAAGAAGTCTGCTTTTATACTCAACAAAATTACCAACGTCAGAAAAAAAATGACCTAGATATATTTGTTCTTTTATAATAATCTTTTTGTATCAGGCCAAGAGTTCACTTTTAGTGAAAAACACTTTTTTCATACAAAGTGGGGTTATTCTTGCAAACTGCCTTAATCAAAGATGCATGGTAAGTTAAAAATGTGCAAATGTTCAGTATTAGATATGATTTTTCTAATTTAGTTCCATTTTAGCCTTGTTTTGGTCCTGAATTTGGCTTTTTTGATTTCTTTCAATACTTGTAAACTCGCATTTTATTGTTTTACCTTTTATAATGAAATAAATGTTTGTAAAAAAAATAAAAAATAAATATATGCTGTTGTTTATTTCAATGTCATTGCTTATGTAAGTCTAGCCCAAAAGATGTTGACTAGACTTATCTAAGCAATGAGCCACCAGATCTCAGCCTTGTCTGCCACTTCTGGTAGACAAGACTGAGATCTGGCCCACCTCTGGCTCCACACCGGCACATCTGTCTGAGTTCTGTCTGAGATCTGGCTCCACACCGGCACATAAGGCTGAGCTGTGTCTGAGATCTGGTTTGACACTGGCTCGGCTCTGGCTTGACTCTGGCTTGACTCTGGCTTGACTCTGGCTACCGAAGGTGGCCCAATGTAGGACCGTAATTCATCGCGGTATCTGGGCCAGAAGAAAGGTGAATGTGTGGTCCAGATCCGGGCCACACAAATGTTGCTATGTGGGTCGTTAGCCGCGTTGGCGGCAAAAAGCTTTACTACTTGCTAAAAAGCTTTACTACTTGCTATTATTTATCGACCTCCTGGACCCTATTCAAACTTCTTAGCAGAGTTCTCTGAGTTTTTAGCTAGTATAGTGTTGGATTGGAATAAAATTATAATAGTAGGTGATTTTAACATTCATGTTGATAATAATAGTGATTGTCTGAGCAAGGCATTTAGTGCCCTACTAGACGGGGTTGGCTTTACACAAAATGTGAATCAACCTACTCACTCTCATAAACACACTCTTGATCTGGTTTTAACATATGGGATTGAAATTAGCGACCTAAACATTCTCCCTCAGAATCCCGCGCTTTCTGACCATTTTCTAATTACATTCAAGTTCCTAATCGAAGATTATACTAATCCACAGGATAAAATTCAATTAAAACGTACACTATCTGAAAAAGCTGTGTTAAAATTTAAAGAAATGATCCAGCCAGTCTTTAATATCATGTCTATAGAGAATAGCTCGCTTATTGATTTAAATGAAAGTGATCAGTTTGTCGACAGCGTTATGCGCACACTAAAAACAGCCCTTGATGTTGCGGCCCCACTGAAACAGAAAGTTGTTCGGCCTAGGTGCGTCACTCCCTGGTATAACGCAGAAACACGCGCGCTTAAGCAAAAGACTCGCAAATTAGAACGGGTATGGCGCAAGTCTAGCACTGAGCAATCTCTTAGATCTTGGAGAAATAGCCTACTCGCCTATAAGCAAGCCATGAGGAAAGCAAAAACTAATTACTACTCTTCATTAATTGAAGTAAATAAAAATAACCCTAGGTTTCTTTTTAACACGGTAGCCCGGCTAACAAACAGTCACAGTGCAGTAGTGCCTTCCATTCCTGATACCCTTAGCTGCGATGACTTCCTTAAATTCTTTAATGATAAAATCACAACCATTAGAAATAAAATAAATAATAAGCTTCCCTTGTCTTATTCTAATCTAAATCCAGCTGTAGAATCATTGTCTCCTTCTGAAGTCTTAGACAGGTTCATAACTGTAGATGAGGCTGAGGTATTATCAATCATTATGTCTTCAAAACCGTCAACTTGTCTTCTAGATCCAATCCCAATTAAACTCCTCAAAGAAATTACTCCTGAAATCTCAGATACCATATTGAAAATAATTAACTCGTCTTTAGAAAATGGGTATGTGCCCAAGTCCTTTAAATATGCTGTTATCAAACCACTTTTGAAAAAACCCAATCTCGATCCTGATATTTTAGCAAACTATAGGCCCATATCTAATTTGCCTTTCATTTCTAAAGTCCTTGAAAAAGTCGTGGCTAAGCAGCTTTGCAGCCACCTACAGGACAATAGTTTATTTGAAAAATTTCAGTCAGGATACAGAACTTATCATAGCACAGAGACCGCCTTAGTCAAAGTTACCAACGACCTGTTATTAGCAGCTGACGCCGGATTAGCTTCAATCCTAGTTCTGTTAGACCTTAGTGCCGCCTTTGACACAATCGACCACAATATTCTCCTGCAGAGGTTAGAAACTGACGTAGGCATTAGGGGAACAGCCCTCTCTTGGTTTAAATCTTACTTATCTGATAGGCACCAATTTGTTAATGTAAACCAACAGTCCTCACCGTGTTCCAAAGTGTGCTGTGGGGTGCCACAGGGTTCAGTTCTCGGGCCAATTTTATTTATATTATACATGCTTCCATTAGGTAACATAATCCGAAATCACAATATAAATTTCCACTGCTACGCGGACGACACACAGCTGTACTTATCAATGAAACCAGGTCAGACAGATAAATTAGATACGCTTAGTTCCTGCGTAAAAGCCATTAACACCTGGATGACTGTAAATTACCTCCTCCTTAACCCTGATAAAACCGAGGTTATTATATTAGGTCCTCAAAAACTGAGAGAGTCTCTATCTCAGCAGATCATCTCCCTGGATAATGTTAGCGTATCAACGAGCTCTACAGTAAAAAACCTTGGAGTTCTGTTTGACCAAGACCTCTCTTTTAAAACACATATAAACCAGGCTTGTAAAATTGCGTTCTTTCACCTGCGCAACATTGCTAAAATACGAAATATCCTACCTAAGAGTGATGCAGAAAAACTTATCCATGCCTTTGTTTCATCAAGGCTGGACTACTGTAACTCCCTGCTAGCAGCGTGTCCTAAAAGTTCCCTAAAAAGTTTTCAATTAGTTCAAAATGCAGCTGCAAGATTGTTAACGCGTACAAAAAGAAGAGAACACATTACACCTGTGCTAAAGTCTCTCCATTGGCTTCCTGTAGAATTTAGAATCAAATTTAAAATCCTGCTCCTCACATTTAAAGCCATAAAAGGTATGGCTCCGCTTTATCTCCAAGACGCTATCGTTCCATATCAGCCAACCAGAGCACTCCGCTCTCAAAACTCAGGGCTACTAGTGATTCCTCGGGTCTCCAAAATCACTGTAGGTGGAAGAGCCTTTAGCTACCAAGCTCCGGTTTTATGGAATAAACTTCCAGCTCACGTTAAAGAAGCAGACACAGTCCCTACATTTAAGACTAGGCTCAAAACGTACCTCTTTGAATTAGCTTATGATCAGGTCAGTTAGGTAAAGCACTAACCCTCAGCCTGAAGTAAAGCTGCCCTAGGAGAAACACTGCTGTGGGAAGTACGGTACACTGAGCGCTATCCTCTTCTTCTTCTTACTGCAAACTTGTCTTATTATGATACAATACTTATCTTATCTGTAGTCTGTTCATTACTATTCACATGGTGTCTCCTGTCCCACTCCCCCTTGGGAGTGTCTGTCTAGATCGAATGGAGGAACCCGGCTGAACGGAGGAACCCGGCTGAACGGAGGGACCCTGCCCACTGGATTGACAACAGGGACTGGATGGTCTCGATCCTGGCCCTTCTGCTGAGGGGATCCCATCGGCCTGGGTCTCTATAGCCTGTCCGTCCATGGGAGTGGATCTTTCCAGCCTGTGGTTCTCCCCGAGGTTTCTCGTTTCTCCCACCGGGTTTTTGAGTTTTTCCTTGCCGTGCTGGAGAGTCTAAGGACAGGGGACACCCGCGCCGCTCGTCGCCACTGCTGACGCTCATTTGGACATTATGTTTGCCTGGATACTTGATTTAAATGTTGTAATCTGTAAAGCACTTTGTGATGCCTTCGGTATGAAAAGCGCTTTATAAATAAAGTTTGATTGATTGATTGATTGATTGATTGATTGTTGGTTTCTGAGGATAAAAGATCTGCCTGTTTAGTTGTTTGCGGATTCCCCCTTGTTCTTCTTTGTTTACCCCCTGACATACTACATCGGACAATAATTTTCAGGTTTTAAGGTATTTTTTCGTCAGGGAGTATCAGACCGTCGGAGAGCTAAGATATCACGCTTTTGCTCGCTTCCTTGTCATCCCGGAAGTCCTCCTTTTATAACCTTGATTTTATGTTTTTAACGGAGACGTGGCTAGATAAAAACACAGAGAATGCTGTCCTGATTCATGTCTGAAATAAGACAAAATCAGAGGGTGGGGGTGTCTGTTCACTATTTAGGGACAACCTATCGTGCCACAAACAATCATCTGCTTGTGTACAAGTCCCTTCATGGTCTATGTACCAAAGTACATCTCTGATATGGTACAGCCGTATGAACCATCTCGGGCCCCGAGATCCTCAGGGAGGGGTCTCCTGGTGGTTCCCAGAGTCACCACCAAACACGGTGAGGCTGCATTTCAGTTTCACGCAGCAAAAATCTGGAACAGCCTCAGTGAGGACGTGAGACAGGCTTCGACCCCGACTATGTTTAAGTCCAGGCTGAAAGGACACCTTCTTACTGCTGCCTATGGCAGTTGATTGTATTTTTACAAATTTTAATATATACAATATACATATTTTTAATGTAATTGTATCGTGTTTTTAATGCTTTTTATTGTGTTTGGGTGCTGCTGTGAGGCACATTGAGTTGTACATGTACATGAAATGTGCCATATTAATAAACTTACCTTGCCTTGCCAGGGATCAGATCAAGATTAATCTTGTCTTTATCAAAGACAAATCATCACAGTTGTTAAAAATCGTGGGGATTCCGTGTGTGCTGTGGATTATTCTGCCAGTATTTGTGATTAGATTGTGATTTTTGGGCTATACAAAACCATCGATTGATTGATGGATCCGTGTGGGAAACAAGCATGGGAAATCACATGTTGATGAAACAACATCAAATTGACACAAATTGTAAGCATGTTCACCTCATTTTTTTTTTTTTTTTTTTTACTTTTACAAATAGCTGGCTTGCACAGACTATTTAGCACATTTTTATTTATTTTCTTTATAAAACAAATGTACCCCAAAGTGACTTAATATGTAACAGATGTACTATTCATTGAAAAGACACACACACACACACAGGTTTTTGCAAGAAATCTTTTATGCGTTTTTGTGAAACTATTTTCATTAGACAGAAGACATTGCAGTTTCCAATAGAGCAGACAGGCCCGATATCAAAGAGTACAAAAGAAAGAAACCTCTCTCTGGCTAGTATTATTTTGGTCTCTTGTTAGTCTCTCTGCTGCCTGTGCCTGTCCCAGCCACACACCTCCGCTTCATTTAGACAAAATATTTCTGGAAAGAGCACACAACTTTTACACAATTGCATAGATTTTCTTCCACGTATGTGTTTGTTCATTTTCGTTTGCACCTATCAGACAGCTCTCTGTGGCCTGTCCCCTCCTCATGAATGCAGGGGTGAGGCTACCTTCAGTGCACCTCTCTAATGCTCACCCAGAAATCTATGCATCAAGGACAGGACTTGCTTTCTCCTAACCGTGACCACTGCAGAATGCCTTTAATAATGTGTTAAGTCAGAACTGTGAAGATGCTGAAAACTTATGATTGACCAATTTGTACTCTTGTCATTTTCCATTGTGTTTATTTTATTTTATTTTTTTTATATAAATTTTGCTCTACTCTCACCTACACAAAAGCCACAATCAGTAATTCTCAACAAGGGGCTGTGTGTCATTTGTTGCACTGAAAAAATAAGTATGTACAGCACGGAGACCGGCCTCGTCCCTAAGCCCCGGGGGCCCAGACCCCTTTCCACCGACCGGCCACAAAATCAACAAACACTGAACAGACGGCCAGAAACGTCCAGCAAAAAAATAAGAAGTATGGGGCACAACAACCCCCACCACACAACGCCAATGTCAATGCCCGGATCCTCCGACAACTAGGAAAAGTTAGGATAAAATTAACAAAATAACAGTATAAAGTATCATATAAGCTCGGACTCCATTCTTTGAAATGGAGGGAGGAGTGTAGAAAAGCCCCTCCCTGACACCTGACCTCTACAGCTCCTCCTGATTTCCACTTTTAAAAACCACCATGGCTGAGTAGAGGCTAAACCTGGATAAGGTTCCATCAGAAAGGTCCAATCAGAAACTCGGTGGTATGCCCCCTGCTGGCTGCTAGTGGCTCCTCGTTACAGGTCACTCTCCCCGTACAGCGCTGTGGAGAAGGACATGTAGTCCAGGGCTCCAGGGACGCCATCGGGCCCCTCGTACGGGGCCATGCGGGCTATGCAGTACTCCGCCTGGTCCGACGGCAGCTCCCTCCGCAGCTCCTCTGCCGTAATGTAGCTCTGCAAGCACACACATTTCAGCCAGGTCTCAGCACAGAGCACAATGTTTTCAGGCAAAAAAGGCACAAGGGACATTCTCCGAACTTTACGGGTGACCCAAGGAAAAAAAAGGAAACCCCACTATTTCATCTGATTTTAAGGAACAAATAAGTCCAGAACGTACAGATGCAAATTTGTGATGTCTCCACGTCGTGGACCAATGGTTTGGGTCATGTGTCCGTCTGGCCTGTGGCTCTGCGGTAGTAATATGCAGGTCAATTACCCACACAAAGCAGGGAGATCGCAGTCCTCGGTTGTATGTAAACTCTACTCTCATCTCCCAGGCCCATGTTTTATCCAAAAGGGAAATTGTTTGTCAGACTGATAGATTTATGAACTGCCCTGAAGTAAGTATGTGGGCTATTATCCCTCTCCAACTCTCTCACTATGGTGTAGACCTGCAGAAAATAAATCGAAAATAAATTGCTAGATTCGATTACTTCCAGTAATCTTCCTCAAAAGCCTCACGTGATGATGACGTAGGCAGCTTACATGGATTTGCCAGTGAGTAGGGAGAGCTTACGCCCTAAACTTACCTTAATAATAATACAGTAATGCATTGGTTTTATATAGCGCTTTTCTGGACACTCAAAGACACTTTGCATTATTCATTCACAATTAGTGGTTGCTACTATTGTAGCTACAACTGCCCTGGGATAGACTGATGGAAGTGAGGCAGCCAATCTGCGCCATCTGCCCCTCCGACCACCACCACTCACTCACTCACTACATTCGCTAGGCTTCCTGGTGTTCCCAAACTGCAAGAAAAGAGAACCACATCAGGGACTGGGAGAATGCCTGGGCCATCCCTGCATCTATGAACCAGGGCAATGGCGCGTACACCTTATCTCACTCCAGGGACTGTCCTGGAGAAGGTGTCATCAGTAGGGGTCGCACACTCTCCCTACTCTCACTGGCAAATCCATGTAAGCTGCTTACGACACGTCACCTCACCATTGTGTGACGCTTCTGAAAAAGATTAAAGGAAGTAATTGAAAATTGTCGGAGTCACTCATCAGAAATCTGTTTGATTTACTGTTCAGTGTTTATTCAAGCTCCAAATTGTTCAGGAATCTTTCTAACGTAGGAGAAGTTTTCAAACTTTCCTCACATTCCATTTTAGTCCTGTTGGCATCTAAAGGCATTCCCAGTTCTATTGTATTACTTCGAAGGAGCACATGGCTACTTAATATGCATCTACTTAAGGATGTACTTTGGTAAAATTAAGCCCAACAGCTGTAATCAGAGCTAGAGTTCTGACTCTAGCTTTACAACGCTTCCTTCCATGTCACCCTTACAGTGATTCTTTCCTTGCAATGCAGATGTCGGTAATGCAGGCTCAGAGCCACCTCAGTGAGTGCAGCGGTTCAAAAATTGTGCCGTCACATTTGGGGACAGGAGGTTGCCATTCTGGATACTCACAATGGGACGCAAACCACACCATGCTGGATCAGTCGTGTGTATTAATAGGCCAAAATTGCCATCACATGACAAGCATCCGCAATGGCGACTGAATTGCCTGGCTAGCCATCCCCTCCTGCTTTTTGTGTCTGTTCAAAAGCAGGACCATCTGGAACTTTGCTGACAGCCAATCAAATCCCAATCACTGAAACGAGTTGCTAATGAGTCCTTGTATCCTTCCGTTTTTGTGTCAAAAACGATGTGCATCTGTCTCTTATGGCCAATGCCATTGTAAAACTATTAACTTCCTTGTTTACAAAATATGCCGCATGCGTCATATCCGGCTTATGTCTGATTGGTTAATACACTTATCAATCCAGTGTTTCCCACAGGTTTGAAGGCAATGTGCGGTGGTCGGACCGGGCGCTGTATGGGTGTTGTCGCGGCCGGGAGGCCTTTAGTGAATTTCACCAGCCGTCTTCTCTGCACCAAATGGACACAATCACACAATATATCGATATTTCCCTCTATGGAGTTTGTTATCACCAAAAAACAATCACATGGCCCAATTAAAGCTGGGGTACCTGATTTTTCCTGTTCAAACAGTGACATTTTTTGTTTTGGCCCAAACTTGTTTCTAGCTCTCACAGTCCCTCCTGTGTATTTAAATTGTTCAAATAATGTAATTATATGCACATTTCACATATACAGCATTGAGTGGTGACAAAGTGAAGCAGGGGCCACCCCCAAGATAAATTCCACTAATTTAGATTAGACTTCTATCATCCATTGCTCAATAAAACTTTAGGTGAAGACAATACAACAAGGTCTGTGTTTTGCTGTGTTTACAACATACTCCGAGGTGGCAAAAATAAATGTATTCTACAACACCAAAAAATCAGGTACCCCAGCTTTAAGCTTCTGTTGCTTCATTCACGTAACTTTTCCTCTGCCCCTCTCTCTCCCTCGCGCAAGAGGGGAGAAAAAAATGCAAGTGAAAGAGGTGTTTTGCTTCAACGCGATCTCCTCTGTAACTGTGTTTATTATTTCATTAGGACTTTTATTTCTCAAACGTGTTGCCTTATGCTCACTGAGCTCCTCGTGGGGGGTGGAGATGACCGGGGCAGACTGAGGAGGCAGAGGGAGCGTTCGGGCGCGCCGATTCCCCAGAGCCGCGCTCTGAAACCGTTTCCCCGCAGGCCGCGCTCACGTCGCGCGGTCGTGCGTTCAGAATCTGTCCCTCTGCCAATCCTACACTCCTCTCTCCGCCCCACTCCAGCAGTGACTTTTGTTTCGCAAAATAAGCATGCACAACTAAAGTGACGCCTCTCCCCCAAAGAGGAATAAAAAACCCGTTCATATCGTTCATTGTAAAGACTCGTTCAAAAGAGCTGGATCGTCCGCGACCGACACATCACTAATGTCCTTTCGGCGCCCCTATGCAAGGCATATTGCGTATGCCCTTTTTGCGCCACTGAGGTTAACACTAGGGCCGCCGCATTTGAAACCCCCCTCCCCACAGTCAAATTGACCGCTGCGGCGTGTTTTAAATAGCGTTTAATAATAATAATAATAATAATAACAATAATAATAATAATAATAATAATAATAATAATAATAATACATTAGTCTTATATAGCGCTTTTCCAGACGCTCAAAGTCGCTTTACAATTTGGTGCATTATTCATTCACTCCATACTCGGTGATGATAAGCGAGGCAACCAGTCTGCGCACATCAGCCACCACCACCAACCACTCACTCACTCACTCACTACATTCGCTAGGCTTCCTGGTGTTACTGAACGGTCTCCCATCCAAGTACTAACCAGGCCCTACCCTGCTTAGCTTCCAAGGTCTGACGGGATTGGGCATCGCGCAAAGGCGGTATGGCCACATGCTCCTAATTCTGAAATTTAGGAGCACAGTCAAAAATGTAGGAGCGGAACCAAAAAAAAACAGGGACGCTTTTAACAGGGATGAAGGAAATTTAAACGTATCACATGCCACTTCCAGCCTTCTGTTGCATTTTAGAAGTATTATTTTAGCTGTTTGCAATGATTCACCAATCTACAAAACTCATTAGGCTAAATTTAGAAAGAAAAGAAGAAATTTCCTTCCTGATCCCAGATACACATCTTTGTGAAGAAGAAGAGGACTTACAGAAATCACAAGGTTTCATTTGACTGATATATGCTGCTGTGGAAGTTAGCAATAGCATTAGCGAGTGCGCTGCGATTAGTCTGTACTACATGGTATGGACATACAGCATGAGCCAATATGATAAATAGTATCACTCAGTGGCCTGGTTACTCAAGTAAATCACTGCAGGGCTCGAAATTGCGACCATTTTGGTCGCATATGCTCCCAAAATTATGCCTTTGCGATCTAAAAATAGAATCACTCGCATGTTTGCGACTGCAAACAAATGCTCCGGTCCACCTTAAAAGAAAACCTCGTACTACCTTAGAAACGCTTGTCATTTGTTTTCACAAACGCTGCCTGCCAAGAACAGCAAACTTTCTTTTCTAGAATAGTTTGAGAACATATCTGAACAGTACGATCTGTTCTCTCTTTTGGCTCAGCGCCGCTGTCATTCCTCCCAGTCACACGCGCTGGGCCGACCTGTACCAGCCCAGTGCGTGTTCTCTGCGTGTGCGTGTGCTCCGCTCTCATTCATCTGCCCGCCTTCATTTAATAAGCCAATGTATTTACGCAACTGCAGTCTCTTTATGAGAAAACGAGGAATATATATATCATTCATAAACTCACTGGGACTGGGGACTATCTCTAAAATGACGCGCGAATCGATGTCGGGCGGAGAAGCAGCGCAAACTTCAATCCAACCCGCTCGCCCCCTCGTGCAGCGCTGAAAGCAAATCATCGCCGCTCTCGCAAAATACAAAACGTAAAGTCACAAACGCAATGTTTAACACGTCTTCTAAGGTTCTGGCAAGGGAGTTTGCCGCGTGTAGCGAGATCTATGGCGCTTTCTCCGCAGCACAGAGTGAGGAGAGTGTAGGTGCAGTGAAGCAGGGGCGGAGCAAGTCGGGGATTGGGGCGATCTGGTGTCCCATTTATAATGTTAAAATTTAGCCTAATGAGTTTTGTAGATTGGTGAATCATTGCAAACAGCTAAAATAATACTTCTAAAATGCAACAGAAGGCTGGAAGTGGCATGTGATACGTTTAAATTTCCTTCATCCCTGTTAAAAGCGTCCCTGTTTTTTTTTGGTTCCGCTCCTACATTTTTGACTGTGCTCCTAAATTTCAGAATTAGGAGCATAAGCGCTACCAAGAAAAAAAAGTTAATTTCGAGCCCTGCACCGACAGTGACTTACTGCTAACCAACAAACAGGCCAACCTTAGCTTTTTCTTCTCCGCTTTGTGACTGTGTTCCTCAGGCTCGAGCTCAACATTTGTATTTTTCCGCTGCTTCAACTTGTTTTTTTTCAATTCTAAGTTTCAACACTTTATGACTGTGATTCCGGTCCCACAAAGATTTCTACAGTTCTGGCACATTTACGCTGATGTTTGACTGATGTTTAATTTCCAGACTCTCTCGAGTAGGGATGGGTATCGTTAAGGATTTATCAATACTACTACTACACTTATCGATGCTCATTATCGATCCGGTACTTTAAACGGTACCCTTATCGGTACTTTAAAAGGGGAAAAAAAAAGTGTTAGATCGACGCTATTGTACAGGCAATAATCCTAGGCAATAGCAATGCCAACTTTATTTATAATGCACTTTAAAACAACTGAGTTAACCAAAGTGCAACAAAGGTAAAACATAAGATTAAAAGTACAATCCTAGGCCTATATTTAATTTTCATTGCTCTACATTTGGACCTAATTTTTTTCCAATTTGCACATACACTTAATAGCCTAGGCTATATATGGTTAGTAAAATACAAATATGGACCAACATGTTTATTCATCATCATCGTCATCATCATGGATTACCAGGCTGTTGGTTAGATTTGGTTGTCTGGAGTCCAAATGAAAACTCTGTGTAGTAAAATAATGAACTAGACTCAAGCCACAGCCTGTTTTCTCCACATTGTCACTCTCAGCTTGTGTCAGGCCAGTGGGTCAACGCACACATGTGTACATACACGCCGCCGTTTGTGTAAAAATAGGCTCCACCCGAAACTCTTCTGTTTGGGTATTCGTAAAAGAAAAATGCAAGTGGCTCGTCCGTCTGTTCATTACGTAGTTGTTACATTTTGCTTTTTTTCAGCGGGTTAGTAGCAGCAGCTCGGGGAGTTTCTGAGAATAAGCAACTTTGAATGTTTAACACCGCATGTCTTTCCCGCGAGCACACACACAAGTGGATGGTGAGACCAAGGATTGTCCCACACCATGCACCCTGGTCTGGGGTCGCGGAGATGAACATATCCAATGCAGCGAATGCATCTATGAGAGTGGAGAGCCTTCTTTTTAGTGTTTATCTGAGCGTGTGTGATTAGCACAGGATTACAGCGACCCCGTTAAGAAGACCGATAAGGCTGGAGCTTGTCAGTCCGAGTGGACCGGCACATGTGGCCCCAGGGCTGTTGTACCGGATTTTGGTACCCATCCCTACTCTTGAGTTTGCACATGCGCAGCTCGCCTCAACCTTGACATAGCACATACATACAGTATATCGGAAGTGAGGAATTAGGCTGCAGATCATATTCGAAATTGGCAGGTACAGCGCCAATGCGGCAGGCTCACCTTGTCTCCAGCCAAGATCTTGAATGAGGCGATGACCTGGTCAGCTGTGTCCGTATCTGTGGTTTCTCTGGACATGAAGTCGATGAAGGCCTGGAAGGTAACTGCGCCACTGTTGTTGGGGTCCACGATTCCCATGATCCGCGCAAACTCTGCGTCACCCTGAAAGACACAGAGAGGTGAACCCGCGGACAGGACCAGGCAGGGGTGAGTGAGCAGACCAAAATTCAGCGCCAGCCCACACTATGGTTACATAGCCCACACTTGGAAATTGCCTAATAATTCTCCATCTCTTCAGATTAAAGTTGAAAGGGGCAAATGGCGGCTCTGGTATTTGATTTACTCTCAAAAATGACCCAAACTGAGACTGCCACATGGCAGTCTGGGCCTGGACACAGTCTATATGAGCTCTATCCAAAATGGTGGTCTTTTTTTTTATACTCACTTCATCCCCGTCTAGAATATTTATTATCTTACCATACCATACCAACGTTATTAATCTTCAGCAATAAGTATGCTTATTTCTGAAGAGCGAACCTTAATGCTGATAATGTGAGTTATATCTTTTGTAACTGAATTTCTGTAAATGGTTCAGTTGTATCCAGGCCCATTCCTTCTCATAGAATAAGCTGTACACAGACACAGACAGACACATGGGCAGTTCCTGCAGGCCACCACTTCCCTGAGCGTGCAAAAGGACTGCTGCATTTTCAGGCTGAGGGCGGATAAACAACAGGTCGAAAGTAACATTGTAGTAACTTAACTAAGGAATGCAGTTGTGACACACACAGACAGCATGCAAACATAAGGGCTGAACAGGTTTTTTGCCTTGTGCGTTTGAGTGTTTGACAAGAATCATGGAGCCTCACGTCTGTGGCCAGTTTGCTAATCAAAAGTGGTTGTAGGGGAACAAGTTTACATGTAAACTAACACCACATGTATCTCGTACTGTGCAAACTAAGAGGTTTTAAAAGTGACTACGTAAAATGGCTGAAACTACTTGGAGGATGGACAGGAGTAGTAACAAGAGGATGGATAGGAGGAGTTCCATTATTTGGTCATTATGTTGGGCCGAGAAAGGCGATGGAACTAAAGAGTGTCAAATATACTGCCTGACCAAAAAGAAAAGTAATCACAACAAAAAGGTCACACTCTAATAATTGGTTATAGCGCTTTTAGCTTTGATTCCAGCAACATTCACAGTGGGGTTCTTTCAAAAAGCTTCTGCAATGTCAAAAGATTCAGTGTGGCATTCATTTTTCACCTAGATCTTCTATTGATGATTGGGAGAATGACCACTCTGCAAAGCCTTCGCTAGCACATCCCAAAGATTCTCAATGGCTTTATCTGATCTGGACTCTCTGGCAGCCGATCCATCTCACACTGGCATTGTCATCTTGGAATATGTTTGCGCCATCAAACACGGTCATTCAGGATGTTCAGGTCGTCAGCTGATCTCATTCTTTGGGCTCATAGTTTTGCTGAACCTAGATCTGACCAACTGCAGAAGCCCCAGATCAGAACAGATCCAGGCAGACACTTTAATTTGGTCAGGCAGTATATTATATCTGCCGTTGTTCCTCAACCCTTTCAGCTTGAGCCAGGTCTCGCAAAGATTTAAACGTGAAACTTACACAAACTGTAACATTGTGTAGTCTCACCAGCTGGTGAGACTACACAATGTTACAGTTCAATGTTACAGTAAGCTCACTGCGAACAAGCAGCAGTTCACTCTGAACGATGATGAACTTGTCTTGGTTGCCGTCTCCCCTCAATGCTGCTCTGTGTGTTTCGCACTTGACGCATTGCCCAGAGCTTTGAACTGATTGAATGAATGGTACCGCAATGCGTACAAGTCAGTTTGGAAGTATATATCGTACTGTGCAGCCTAAAACAAATATTTGTATTTCATGATGTGAGGAAGGTCATTACTGTGTCATCACAAGTGAACTGAAGGCATTTGGAGGCCTTTAACAGCACCAGACCAAATGCCAGTTTTTAAGAGCAAGAAGGCTATTGGTCAGCCAGTCCAGAACTTAAACCTACAGCTGAAAGTGTTGCGGCCTGCAGACACCTTGCATGCTTTAAGATGCACCCGTACCAAGCTGTTTCCAGTGGAAATGAGCAAAGCCCGAAAATCCTCTGAGACCATCTGTCCAGAGCGCTTCTGCCGGTCACCACAGCAATACCAACGGGGCATCAGATTTAGAGGTAGACCAACAGACCAGTGAGTATGCGAGAGGTAGAAAGGGGCAGGTGACAGAGAGGCAAAAGGGTGTAGGTATGGGTTGAAAAGATAACACAAACACAAACGGTTAACAAAGAGTATTCCACAGAGCCAGCAGACAGGAGCGGCCTGTGGACACATACACAGCAGCAGCCAGCACAAGTCAGCTAGTGCATGCCGAAAGCCTCTGCTCCAGTACCTGCTTGTCGTTCTCTACATCATAGCCCAAACTGATCAGGCAGGCCTTGAACTCCTCTGCGAAGAGTGCACCGCTGTGGTCCTGCAGTGGGAGTCCAACCAGGGAGAGGATGAGGCAGCAGCCGCACACATTCACACACAGATGGAACATGGAGGGTGTTAAACAATGTCACACAGATGAACATCTCAAATAATGGCATCTCAACGATGAAGAATTCCAAGGTAGTGACCCTCTTTCATGATGATAGTGGGATGCACGTTTCCATGGAGGTGATGGGACGCATTAATGTCATCCACAGCACACACACATTAGTCAGTGAGGAGTGCTCATCTTCTGACTCAAATGCTCTTAAAGTCATTTATAATTAACTTACCACGGAGAGATGGCTAAAACCTCTCTCAGCACAGCCCAGGTTTAAAGTTGGACTTCCCCCCAGGTTTTAACACCCTCTCTAATTTCTGCTTTGGACTTTAAGCTTGTGAAGAAAAATCAACATCAAACCACCTATGTGCCGCTGAGCAGAGGAGGGAGGCCCTGACCTTGTCGAAGTGGTTGAAGGAGGCGCGGTATTCGTGCAGCTGCTCCTGGCTGATGCCTTTGGCGTCACGTGTTAAAATCTGGTTCTCGATCTCACTGATGGTCCGGGCAATGGTGGTGAGGAGCTGCTCCCAGCTTACCCGCAGGTGCTATAGAGATGGAGTATTGATGTAGCATCCAGAACAACAGTGAGTGCCAATTACAGCGGCACCAAGCATAAAACAGACTGGATTGTGACCAAAGCCAAATCAATATAGAATAGTCTGCCTTCTTTCGTCATCTGTAGATAATCATTTACAGAATTTATTGTTTTATAATAACAGGAAACAAAATAATATAAATATAAGGTTATTTGTAACATTATATGGTAAAATAAACAATATATTGTATCACAAAGGCTTGACTGTACTGAACCGATTGTTCTGAACCAGTAGTGTGGACATACCTCCATAGTGTACTGTGTGTACATGTTGTCGAAGATGAGGGCCTCCTGGATGAGCTTATAGACCTGTTCCAGCTGCTCCATGTTGGGCTTGTATTCTGTGATGCTCTCCTTATATTCTCTCACATTGGTCAGCTGATCTTCCAGAGTGCCATTCATCTCGATGGAGATCCTGCCAATCTCCTGCAACACACGCCCCGTTACTGACCAGCTACAGTCACAACACACGGCCCGTTACTGACCAGCTACAGTCACAACACACGGCCCGTTACTGACCAGCTACAGTCACAACACACGGCCCGTTACTGACCAGCTACAGTCACAACACACGCCCCGTTACTGACCAGCTACAGTCACAACACACGCCCCGTTACTGACCAGCTACAGTCACAACACACGGCCCGTTACTGACCAGCTACAGTCACAACACACGGCCCGTTACTGACCAGCTACAGTTACAACACACGCCCCGTTACTGACCAGCTACAGTCACAACACACGGCCCGTTACTGACCAGCTACAGTCACAACACACGCCCCGTTACTGACCAGCTACAGTCACAACACACGCCCCGTTACTGACCAGCTACAGTCACAACACACGGCCCGTTACTGACCAGCTACAGTCACAACACAGGCCCTTACTGACCAGCTACAGTCACAACACACGGCCCGTTACTGACCAGCTACAGTCACAACACACGGCCCGTTACTGACCAGCTACAGTCACAACACACGGCCCGTTACTGACCAGCTACAGTCACAACACACGCCCCGTTACTGACCAGCTACAGTCACAACACACGCCCGTTACTGACCAGCTACAGTCACAACACAGGCCCGTTACTGACCAGCTACAGTCACAACACACGGCCCCGTTACTGACCAGCTACAGTCACAACACAGGCCCCGTACTGACCAGCTACAGTCACAACACACGGCCCCGTTACTGACCAGCTACAGTCACAACACAGGCCCCGTTACTGACCAGCTACAGTCACAACACAGGCCCCGTTACTGACCAGCTACAGTCACAACACACGCCCCGTTACTGACCAGCTACAGTCACAACACAGGCCCGTTACTGACCAGCTACAGTCACAACCAGTACAGTCACAACACACGGCCGTTACTGACCAGCTACAGTCACAACACACGCCACTGACCACACACACAACACACCCCGTTACTGACCAGCTACAGTCACAACACACGCCCCGTTACTGACCAGCTACAGTCACAACACACGCCCCGTTACTGACCAGCTACAGTACAACACAGGCCCTGTTACTGACCAGCTACAGTCACAACACACACAGATGTGTAGGGACTAGGGATGGGATTTCTCGTCACAATGTAATCTCGTGATACTTTTTTTAAATTCATTTTTATAGGCTGAATTTAGATCTAGACTTACTTACAGCTGACTAATTATAGGGCTTAAAGAGACGAGATGCAAGTTGGTCATTTTATGCTCACTACTGCCACCTCAGGTCTTATGCGTAACTGCAGTCTCTATATTAAGCTCGTGCATGATGGCACTTCGGACCCGAAGTAACTTTTTGAGTGACAGTGCAGGATTTTAGAGGCAGTTGTGGTGAATAGGTCTGGGCTCATTCTACACATTAGGACATGGCTGGAACGTGTAGGGGGATGAAAATACTTAGTTTTAACATTTTTAAACTCTGTATAGTCCCTTTAAGGTAATATTTAGGCAATAGTTAATTTGAGAAAGAAAGACGTCAGTCTATAAGAATTAGGGCTGAACGATTAATTGCATTTGCAATTTTATCACGATATCACACAATGCGATTTCCAAATCGCAGAGGCACACGATTTGGCCCAATGCCCATCCAACTGATGGCCGTGGCCCATAGAAGTGAATGTTGCGGCGAGAGACGGCGGCGACGTCCGCTCCGCAGCGTGCTTTTGTTTACTTCAGTCTAGTTAAGGTGTGCAGCAGATCATGAATGTACAGTGAAAATATCAGCATTTATGATGCAGCCACTGCGAAGGACTGTTGCTTTTTTCTCTGTTAGCATTGCGTTAGCTGTTGTGCTAATCACTCTATTCAGAGTTCCGGGCCGCGCTGCCCCACGCTCTGATGCACTGACCATAGAAACTCCCTCACCTCCGACTGTCTCTGCCTCCACAGAGATGAAGCTGAGCCTGTGCTGCTTGTAAAGAGTTGTTTGCAGCTCAGTTGGGACTTTTTAAAACCTAAAAGGAGGCTCATGTTTGGGAATGTTTTGGATGAGAACTTATCTCGTAAGCACTGACTAAACACAATTAAGATGCAAATGGCAAGAAATTATTTAGGCTACAAAAATATTACAGTAGGGTATACAATTAAATAAATACATTTAAAAAATGTAAAAAGTAAGTAATTCTTAAATAAGTCAGCTGTAAATATTTCATGAGCAATAACATCGTCTCAGTTTAGGCTATAATTTAAGTTCTATGCAACAAAAAGTTATTAATGGTAAATGGGGGAAGGAAAATCGCAAAAAAAATCGAAATCGCAATATTTATTTAAAAAAATTAAATAAAAATCGCAATACTGATTTTTGGCAAAATCGTTCAGCTCTAATAAGAATCACTCTGTTTAAAGCCTCCTGTTCGTCAGTGTCTGGCACAGACCGTTTGGACACTAAATCTGTCTACGTCTCCTGCTCCTCCTCCTGAAATTAACTTTTAAGCTTCAAATTCTGTTTAAAATTGACAATTGTAATAACGAATAATTAAACAGAATACACCTGTCAAAAGGTCCAAATGTATTAGCCTTGGTCTAATATTAAACTGTACGCACACAAATTATATTCTTATAAATTCCCATCCTTATTAGTTTGTTCATTTTGAAACCATCCATCCATCCATCCATCCATTTTCTTCCGCTTTATCCGGGGCCGGGTCGCGGAGGCAGCAGTCTCAGCAGAGATGCCCAGACTTCCCGATCCACGCACACCTCCTCCAGCTGTTCTGGGGGGACCCCGAGGCGACACCAGGCCAGCTCGGAGACATAGTCCCACCAGCGTGTCCTGGGCCTTCCACGAGGCCTCCTCCCAATAGGACATGCCTGGAGCACCTCCCTTTGAAACAAAAAATACAATACAATGGCTCCATACAAAGGAAACATAAGAACAAAATATTATCTATTATTGCAAATTATCCTTGCCCCAAGTGGAGGAGTTCAAGTATCTCGGGGTCGTGTTCACGAGTGAGGGACGGATGGAGCGTGAGATCGATAGACGGATCGGTGCAGCGTCAGCAGTGATGCGGTCGCTGTATCGGACTGTTGTGGTGAAGAGGGAGCTGAGTCAGGGGGCAAAGCTCTCGATTTACCGATCGATCTACGTTCCCACCCTCACCTATGGTCATGAGATCTGGGTAATGACCGAAAGGACAAGATCGCGGATACAAGTGGCCGAAATGAGTTTCCTTCGCAGGGTGGCTGGGCGTACCCTTCGAGATTGGGTGAGTTACCCGGGAGGAGCTCGGAGTAGAGTCGCTGCTCCTTCACGTCGAAAGGAGCCAGCTGAGGTGGCTAGGGCATCTGTTCTGGATGCCTCCTGGTCGCCTCCCTCGGGAGGTACTCCAGGCATGTCCTATTGGGAGGAGGCCACATGGAAGGCCCAGGACACGCTGGTGTCTCCGAGCTGGCCTGGTGTGGCCTCGGGGTCCCCCCAGAACAGCTGGAGGAGGTGTGGGTAGATCGGGAAGTCTGGGCATCTCTGTGACCCAGCCCCGGATAAAGCGGAAGTAAATGGATGGATGGATTGCAAATAATGTCAAAATCTCGTCTCGTCTCGTTCTCGTGGACTCAATCTCGTGGGATTTGTATCTCGGCCCAGCACTAGTAGGCACTGTAGCTGATCTGTTTGTGCCGACTTACCTCCATCTTGGTTTTGATCCAGGGGCCCACCATATTAGCCTGGGTGGCAAATTGGACACGCAGCTGTTCATTGGACTGTTGTTTGGAGCGCTCCTCTTGCAAGGCAGCATCTCTCTGTGGGACGAGCTGCTGCGTCTGCCAATATCAGATGTAAACAAAATCATGAGGATACAATCTATCAGGTTAATTGGTTTGGTTCCCATTCTAGAATTTTATGATGTCAAAATTTCAGATGGACGACAAGTCAAATGTTCAATGGTTGTGACTAGTTGGGACATGAAACCTATAACATATGTCGGGACAAAATATTTACTCTATATTAAACTCTCATTTGCATAAAACTGTGATAAAACTATCATCACTGAAGAACATAAAATGTTTAATATAATAGATTTCTGTATACGCTATTTTCAAGCACATGCTTTTGATTTTTTGAAAATTTTGCTCAAAGTGGCCTTGCTTCACCAAATCAAAATCAAATCAAATTTATATAGCACATTTAAAAACAACTGTTTTTGACCAAAGTGCTTGACAAAAAGAAAAATATAAACAATACACAATATACAAGCAGCAAAGCACAAACAGCTCAGATTGTGGTCTTGATATGTGCTAGACAGTGTTAAAAGCTTTTGAGTAAAAATGTGTCTTCACCATCTAAAATTGCTGCTTAAGTGTCTGTGCAGCTCTTATGTGGATAGGCAGTTCATTCCACAGTTTGGGAGCTGCAATAGAGAAAGCTGTGTCCCCTTTGGTCACACACTTGGAGCGAGGAACCTCCAAAAGAAGCTGATCAGCAGATCTCAGAGCGTGACATACAATTTCAGACAAAAAAGGAAACCCAGGAAGAGCAGAGGAGGAGGGAAGAGGAGGAGGAACATTAAGAGAATCCCAGGAGGGAAGAGAAACCCATGACAAGCAGAAGAAGGGAAGAGAAACCTAGGAGGAGAAGAGGAGGAGAGACTCAGGGACAGGAGTGTGAGGGAGGGAGGAGAGTGAACTGTGCTCTCAATCAGTGACTTTACTGTTTGGAAGTAACTTGATTATAATGAAATAGCCACTAATCTTGTTCTATCTGGATGAAAATACATTTATACAGTTTTTAGTGTTTTTGTTTTTTACATTTTGGTCAACGGTCAGATTCATACAATTTGTGGCGTGTCATTTTTAAAAGAAATTGCATTTTTGCCTTTCAGTTTATGTTGTTTATGTAGTAAATGGCAATAAGATTTACAGCCTTTTCTGTCTAGATTTACAATAATGATTTCTATGTTATTAAAACACAAAATATGACATGTTTTGAAATTGATAATTTTTGTAATTGAGATTGCAATAGGTTGACATCAGAACTTAAGTGTTCACATGAACTTTAATCGTATACAAGAGAAAGTGCTTCTGACACAGAGTTTACAATAAGTATTAAGTATTTTTATTTATTTGGTAGGGACAGTGCAAGTTCATGAACAAGCCACACCGGATTGTAGCCTTGGGCTAATTTCCATCCGTCGTCCCCCATGCGCACTCTCAAACACACTCTCATTCATCCTGGTCTATTGTACATGTTTTTAGTGGTAGGGGAAACCGGAGTACCCGGAGGAAACCTACGCAGACACGGGGAGAACATGCAAACTCCACACAGAAAGGCCCCGTCCCTGGTGGGAATCGAACCCGGACCTTCTAGCTGTGAAGCACGAGCTCTAACCGCTGTGCTACCGTGCCGCCCCAATGACAATTGGGAAATGTGACATTTTAGAAGAAGAAGAAAAAAAAAGAGAAGGTTTGTGAAAATGTTTATTCTAAAACCGGTTTCTCCCCCACTCATCACCAATATAGATACATAAATACATATACAGATAAAGATAATTGTATTTACACAAGCATAACCACAGGTAAAATTGCTTAGAAATTGGTATGAACCTGTTCCCATTTGTTGTCGATACTCTCCGGTGTGATGGTGGTGTAGGGGTTGGTAACACTGCAGTTGATGTTGTTGGTTTGGCTGATCTTTTGACCTGCTCCTGGATGTCCTGGATGGCCTTTCGCTCCGAGTCGGCGTCTGGGAGCGTGGATTTGAACTGCTCATGGGCTGTGATCAGACCCTGGGGGGGCACAGACACAATGTTTATATGGATAGCTTACCTTCAAAAAGCCACGTTAACAGATGTTTTATAGTACTCATTTTTCACTGTACTGTGAAGTAATCACATGGTGACACATAGAAATTTCACATGTGCTGAAGCTGATAATCTGTACAAAGTATGAGTTCCTAACAAATACTTCTTTGACAACGTACGTTTATAAAATATGTTTCTTGTGTGTGCTTTTTTCACTTGGTGGTTGTATATATAGGAGAGAGACTTTTTATGAGTCTGGCCACCCACTCCAAATTGAATATTGTCACTAATGTTATGTAAACTGCCAAACTAAAGTCACATGGCTACTGTATAGCTGTCCTACCTTTCCCACTCTACTGTCGATCGGGACAAAAGGGGTTACTAAAACGCAGTGTATATTGCACTGTTTTATGGTAATATAATCAGAAACCATGAAATTATTTTTTCACTGCTATGCAGATGACACACAGCTGTATAAAACCTGATTGGACTGGACTCATGCCTGGATTCATTATTCTTTATTTTGAACATGTGAGCAATACAACACACCTTTTCAAGAGAACTGACCAGTTTGATTTTGTCTTTTTGATTTGTAACAGCCTTAATTTTGTAAAGCCAAATGTACAAATGCAGATATACAAATGGATGACAGTGAACTCCTTCCCCCTTCCCCTCCTTGACCCTGACAAAACCGATATTGTCTCTTGTTTTTAGGGGCCTAGTGTAATAACTTCTGAGACTATCTATCCATTCTAGATAGATAGTGCAGCCTCCATTTTGACTGTCAACAACCTTGGAGTCCTATTTGACACTGATCTCTCTTTCAAAGCACATATGGTATAAACCAGGCCTGTAAATGTTATTCATGCATTTATTTCATCAAGGCTGGACCACTAATGTGTGCACAGAAGTAGCACAGATTACTCCTGTGCTAAAGTCTCTACACTGGCCCCCTGTTGAGTTTGGAATTCAAGTAAAAAGCCATAAAGGATATGGCTCCAATTTATCTTCAAAAAATATGTTCAATGCACAATAATGCCATATAAATCAAGAAGCACTTTGCTCTTAAAAGTATAGTATGGAGTAGAGCATGTACCTACAAAGAGTTGTGTAGAACCAACAAAGCTGACTTAGTAGTAAGGCTCCTCTGGTCCTTCTCATTACTATCAATATTGCTTCACCTGTATGTTCATTCTGTCCTTCTGTTTCAGATGCCTGGCCTGCTGGCAGCTCGGCTCTCTCCTTCAATCTGGTTCTATAAAACGTAGCACCACAGACCAGTAGGTTCATCCGAGTGCACTGGTTACCCAGGTGCATTGAGTTGCCTTGTGTATGAAATACGCGGGATAAATAAAGTTGCCTTGCCTTACCCTACCTCTAAAAGCGTGTACAACAGGCCTGGTTGAGTGTGTTAGAGAGTGCGAGTAGAGGAAATCCGAGGGAAATCAGCTCATGGCTACAACCTTCATTAACATGCACTGTACCGACCAAAGAACAAAGTAAATAGGCCCATGGTGCTTTACCTCGATCTCCTCGATGGTGTGGACGATGAACATGTCCTGCAGGTCCTCCATGGCTCCCTCCATCCAGTTGTTGAAAGGTGCAGCTCTCTTGGCATACTCCAAGTACATCTCATCTATCGTCTCCAGCTGCTTTTCTGTGTTCTGTCAAAAAGAAGTCATGGTATGCCGCAGTTATGACAATGGCATTCGAATGGGAAGTGTTGTGCAAAATTGACTTGTTAAAGCTTTACGGAGAGAATACCTACATTTGTGTTTTATGATTAAATTATTTTAAGCGCAGTAATGACTTTCTCCAAAACTTCTTTGTCCCTGTACTGAGAGGCCAACACATCTACTAGAGCTGCCAGACACACTGCTGCAGCACCTTCTCACCATATACTGTACATTGTACAGTATAATACAAAAGTATTTCATCGACCACTGACTTTGCAAGTTGTCCCACTTAAAAAGATCAGAGGTCTATCATTTTTGTCACTTCAACTGTGAGTGACAGAATTTTGTTAGCATAAAATACAAATAAATGATATATATTACAATGTGATTTTATTCTCATCATTTTACAATTCCGTCTCTCATCTCGTAAATATGCTGAAAATTACAGACCTCTTTGATCATTGTAGGAAAACTTGCAAAATCAATGATTTTTACTTTAACTAAATATTCCAAAAAGCGTAATACCGCTATATAAATACAATAATATATATAAATAAAGTTCTTCAAATCAATCGCAACAGAGTCACTTACAAAATGTGTTAGTGCAAAAAGGTCAAGAAAGCTCTGCGTTCATAGTCAAGCAGCCACACTATGTCCAAAAACAATAGAATAATAAATATCACACTGAACAACTGTCAAAAACAATAGAATAAATCAAAATTATTGTCAAAATAATTGACAATACTTATTGTCAATTAATTAGAAAATACTACTGATCTATTTTAATTGCCAGTGAGAGAAGATATAAAGTTTATTCTGAATGATAGCAGCGGGATTTGATAAAAGCATCTGGCTGGCCAGGCAACTGCATTCATTAAGTCAGTGTTGTAAGTGAGTGACTGTTAGTTTCCCACCTCCAGGGCCTCCCTGCGGCCAGAAGTCAGGGCCCCCAGAACATCCCACTGTTCACAGATGTTTTGGCAGCGTGTGTTGACACTTGGCGAGTCATAGTAGTCCAGGTCACTGCAGACAAACGCATTAGTCGATGTGCCCCTTGGCATACTGCTGCCACAGTGGCCACATAACTTACTTTAGCTCCTGCGCAATGGCAGCAATTTGCTCTACGCGGTCCTGGTGCGCAGTCAACTCACTCTCAAAGGCCTTGTGCTTCCGCAGCAGGGCTTTAACTTCTGACAGGTTGGCAGTTTCGTAGTCCTTCTGTTTCAGCATGGTCTCTTTTCCTACGCACACGGTTTGAGTTTAAATTCCCTGTTAGAAGTACAGGGGTCTCATTTGTGGTATTACCTGTGCTATTTGTAGAGCACATTATTGTAAAAGCAACTTCAGTTGATCAAAGTACTTCACAACAACAACTAGAGACAGAGAGATAAGATAACAGACCAAGATAAACTAAACTGGCTCGTAATGAAGACCAGGGATAAGAATTGTGTTTTCAGTTGGGACTTGAACTGGCCGCAGTCCTGCACCAGACAGACTGGTGCAGGACTGCGGCCTTACCGTGGGTGCAGGACTGCGGCCTTACCGTGGGTGCAGGACTGCGGCCTTACCGTGGGTGCAGGACTGCGGCCTTACCGTGGGTGCAGGACTGCGGCCTTACCGTGGGTGCAGGACTGCGGCCTTACCGTGGGTGCAGGACTGCGGCCTTACCGTGGGTGCAGGACTGCGGCCTTACCGTGGGTGCAGGACTGCGGCCTTACCGTGGGTGCAGGACTGCGGCCTTACCGTGGGTGCAGGACTGCGGCCTTACCGTGGGTGCAGGACTGCGGCCTTACCGTGGTGCAGGACTGCGGCCTTACCGTGGGTGCAGGACTGCGGCCTTACCGTGGGTGCAGGACTGCGGCCTTACCGTCCGTGCAGGACTGCGGTCTTACCGTCGGTCCAGGACTCGTGGATGGCGGCTTTTTGGCGAAACTTCTCAGCAAGGTGGTCCAGCCTTTCCAGACGGCGGATCTCATTCAGCAGCCACTCCTCGTAGCCTTTCTCCGCCCCCTCCAGGGTCTGCCACGACCCGTTGATGTCCTGCTCACAGCACATAGGAACCTTTCAAAGGCACTAGCTTTCACTTCAGGTAATGCAATGAAAAACAATCACTTGGATTTTTTAAATTTTTTTATTTTTTATTGATCAAGATTCTTGGAGAGAAATTGTTGTGTCCTTACATTAATGAATGATTTCTTTTGTCTTTTTTTTTTTGTTTTTTTACCTGATTATAATAATTCTGTCAATGCAACGTCTGATCAATTGAGACCGCTGGATCTTCATGATCATGAGCTGGTTAAACTCGAGCCTGGACTATTTTCATCAAAGACAAAGTGTGGGATCAGGATACGTACAGACACCATGCGTCCCTCTGAGGGCATGAAGGCCGGCCTGTTGCTGAGCCGGAGTTTAGTCTGCAGGGTGTTGAAGCTGATCTCCAGCTGGCACTTCTCCTGGACCTTTACACACACACGGAGGTTCAGAGGTCATCATTAATTCTTTTAAATAGGTTGGTAGGAAGTTAGGCGATCAGTTGAAGGAGAACAAACAGATCAAAGAATCACAATCATACTCATTCTAATTCATCATATTTACATTAGTATAATTACTTACTGCAAATCCATCATAACTAAATATAAATTATTATTAATTTTTCATAATCCATCAATAGCTTCATTATCTTCGAAAACAAAATAAGTTCTTTAAAGTGCTGTGGTGTATTGCACATACCCCTATTTTACATATGTAAGATTGTATAGATTGTAGAGCCAAAACAAATGAAAAGGCCACAATTTTGGCAACAGGGAATGCAATACTTTAAAAAGAAATATATATATGAAATATATACTGTATAGGCAACAACACGTGTTATATCTTAAATGTGTGACTCCCTAAACACCTGTTTCATGTTTTCCTGCCTGATTATTGTCCACTCCTAGAGTAGTCTTAGTAGGCTGTTTACTATCAGCAGTCTGAATAGAAATATTCAGGTATTGTGCTCCAATTAGAGATTTCCACTACGGAATCACAAGGACCGCTGTCCCTGACTAGATGACGCAGACCTTGGGCGGCTTGTGCACACGGCGATAGTCTCTGAAGTCCTCCAACTTCTGCTGCATCTCAGCCATAGTCTTCTCTGGGGTGCGGTTCTCCAGCCAGGGGATGGTGCGACGGATCCACTCCAGCAGCTGTGCGCCAACAGAAAAACACACAATTTAAGTCTCTCTGAGATGCTGATCTGACATTAGAACATGTTTATACTCACCTGACTGGCCAGTTTCTCGTAATCCTCCATCAAACGCTCGTTGTCCTGGTTGACGGCCAGTACTTTGCATATACGATTGGCAGCTGTCTCGGCCTATCAGCAATAATTCAGTGAGAAGAAAGCCCACCTCCATAGTACAACTGTGAGAAGACCACCCTATAATAAACTACTATCCAGATTACAATGTTTGTATCATCACACTAAATACATGGCACTAACTCATGTGTAAAAGACGAAAGCTCTTAAACCGTTATCCACACAGTACTTTAAGTGTTGCAGACATTTCACCTCTCTACCAAAAAGCTTCATCTAATGACTAATGAAACAGGCCACATAAAAAGTTGCAGGGTTTAACTTTTAGTCTTTTAACTTTAGAATAAAGAGGTGTAATAATAATATAATAATGTAAATGATCTTTATTCTAAAAATCTCCACCGTTTAGTCAGTATCAGTTCTATGTCCACCCTGCTGCCTTCCCCGGGCAGTGTTGTGGATACTGATATCAATATTAATACAGAAGGGTTTCTACACGGAGCAGCATGTCAAATTAATGCTTTTTAATGCCCACAAACTATCATCTTAATGCAACAAACGTAAAACATCTGTGCATATTTGCAAACATTAGGTCTTAAAAAAAAAGACTTAATTTTGGCACAATTCCTTTAATGACTTTTTATGCCCGGCAGAAACCCTGCACAATGCTTACAAAGCTTTTTAGATGAGAGGAGAAATGAAACACTTAAACTGCCAAGTACAGGTGGCAGCTTAAGAACGTTTATCTATGATGGAAAACTCCTGTGCAAACAGAGCACACATACATATCTTGGGTAAAAGGTGTAGCACTGCACACAAGCTGTAACAGCATCTTCAACTTATGGTTTTGTGTTGTCTAAACTAAACCAACATTGTCCTAGTTATGTGCGCTCAGGGCGGTCCATGCCACAGGGGTTAGTCCTGTTCACACATGCATGCATCAGCTCATTGTCTTTTCACACTAAGCCACTGTGCAGTGGTCCGCTTCTTACCCTCTGGAACTGAGCCTACACTGCCACTGGAATCACAAAGGCTGTTTTCAGAATAAAGCACTTTCACGGTGACCACTCATATGTAGAAAAACACAAGTGTAATATTCCCTGCAGCAAGATCCCAGTCCTGGTCCAAATCTCTCTTCACATGTCAGCTGAGGCCTGCGCCACTGCAGGCGTCAGTCAAGTGTGAGCTTTGAGAGACTTGCACCAAAACAAGGAAAGAATGCGAGAAAGAAAGTAAAGTTCTTTTCATTTCAGGGTCCCCTTTGTTTGAGAGTTTGGCTGGTTACTTCGCACTTTAAGTTTGAACATTTGAAAGGCCAGGCCCTGTTCCGTCATTATGTTTGTACAAACGGGGCCCTGAAGTCGACAGGTGTGAGGGGAAAGCATACATTGGCTCACCTTCTGAGCACCAGAAAAGGCGTGATAGAAGCATGACACGTAGGTCATGATGGCCTTTTCATCGGGCCGCAGCGTACCCACGATGTCTACAGCGCCAGCAGCAGAGAAGAAGAGAGAGGAGAGGTCAGGTTACCAAAGCAGCCCCACACAGACGGCACGGAGGCCTGTGGCAAGACAAGTCACATCCCAGCATGGAGGACACAAGCACCCAAACAACACTGCCACAACTTTACATTTGAGATTTTATCTCGGTCACTGAGGAGGACGAGCAGAATTGGGTTATACCAGTTATGTTTGTATTTCCTATCTTAAGAATGTTTATGTTTTATGTCGCATTAATAAGAAATCATTCTCACATTGGTTTGGGTTTTATTTGCTGGATTACTACTATACTAAAACATAATCAAGCGTTAGGGTGTACTTGGTCTCTGTAGGGCAATTTCCTCTCAGTTACTTCACTGGTATTTTAACCAAATACATATCTTCCCAATCAGTCACCACTGACAATGGTCAGTTTCACCAATCTAAATGTATTTTTAGGGGCGTTATTTGTGCGTTCGAGCCCTCTCGTCTGCAGTTGTTTGAGATGAGGCAGCTGAAAAGGAAGCCATGCTGGACAGAGACAGCGCTGGCAGCTGCAGGCCAGTAGGGGGCATCACTGGTACCTTCTGCGCTCCGGAGAAAGCATGGTAGAAACTGGAGACATAAGTCATAATGGCCTTCTCATCAGGACGAGCAGTGTTGACAATGTCTACAACATGTGAAGCAGGGTTTGAGACTTTTAATAGGTATGAGAGCACAGACGCACACACACACACAGACTGGTCACGCAACGCAAACACACACAGCCTGATTTGAGCTAGGCATAGGCGAGCAAGGTGGCTGCGCCATCTTGTGGACAAGGAGCCAAGTTGTGCAAACACAACAGTAGCTCCACATCGGGCTGGAAAAGAAGAGGATGTAGAATCCAACTGGGATGTAGACACAAAAACATGATCCAGCCCTGGGACCAACACAGACAACACTGCCGAGCGCTGCAGAAGGACTGGCCACCTGCGTCTGGGTTAAAAAGGGTTTGTTGCAAGTTGCAACATTTACAGTGGGTTGCATAAGTATCCGTACCACTTTAACTTTTCGACATTTTGCCTCGCTATGGACTACAATCATAAATATATTTAGTTGAAATTTTATGTGAAAGATCCACACTATGTGACACACAAAATGTAAAGTGAAATGCAATTTATACATGATTTTGAACTTTTTTTATGAATAAAATCTGAAGTGGGGTGTGCAAAAGTATCCATACCCATTTCCTTTTAGTGCAACCAGTTGCCTTCAGAAGTTGAATGAAGATTTCTGAATGATCACATGTTGACCCAGTGACTAAATAAAGTCTACCTGTGTGTAATCTAATGTCAGTTCAAATACAGCTGCTCTGTGATGGTCTCGGGTCTGTTAAGAGGCTATTGGGGAGCAGACAGCATCATGAAGTCCAAGAACACATCAGACAGGTCTGGGATAACGTTATTGAGAAGTATAAAGCTGGGTTAGGTTATAAAAACATTTCCAAAGCTTTGAACACAAAGTCTCTCAAAGTACAGTTAAATACACCATCCAGGAATGGAAAGAGTATGGCATTACTGCAGACCTACCAAGACCCAGCCGTCCTCCTAAACTTACTGACCGAACAAGGACAGCACTGACCAGGGCTGTTACCAAGAAGCCTATGATGACCCTGGATGAACTGCAGAGAGCTACAGCTCAGGTGGGGGAAACTGTACACAGAACAAATATTGGTCGTATACTGCACAAATCTGGCCTTTATGACAGAGTGACTAGAAGAAGCCATTTTTAAAGAAAATCATAAGAAGTCCCGTTTGCTGTTTGTCAGAAGCCACATGGGGGATACAGCAAACATGTAGAAGAAGGTACATTGGTCAGATGTAGGGGTGTCACGATTTCAATTTTTTGAGTCACGATTATTGTGAAAGAAATATTGCGATTTTACGATTATTCACGATTATCGACATTCACTGTTTCTAAAAATGAAAAATGTTTTAAGATGGTTTTGCATTAAAATAATTTGCCTACAATGAATAATACAAAACAATGTCAACTTTACTTCTTTATAATGACCATAATTATTTTACTATATATTATTAGGCCACAAGCTAGGCTAGGTTTTATGTTCTCAAAAGTTATGCTGTTGCTTAATTATTTGTCAGATGTTTTGATGAACAGAGAATGAAACGTGTTTACAAAATGACTAAGGAGACTATTTTGAACAGCTGATTTCCACATCTGCGCGGTTTCACTTTCCTTTCTGTAAACTGAAGCAGAGCGGAGCGCGTTAGCTTTTTGTTTACATCCTGAGCCAGTTGTGGCGGCTATTTCCCAACATTTGGACAACTTTTTTGGGAATTATGCAGTTCGTTACCTTGACCTGGACATTTACAGCGAAGGATTATCTCCAAGATGTTGTTTCATATTCGACATAGCCTATAGCGCCTTTGCTGCAACTTTCTGACGAAAGGATTTGCATAACGGATGTTCCATCGACAACAACAACGCCATGGTCATGTTTTGGATACCTAAAGAGGTCCCACTCTGCTGACTTCAATCGTTTTTGGGTGGATACAACACTGGAGGAGAGCGTCCTTCTGCCTTGTTCAACTACCGGTGAGTTTACGCGCTGTTTATGGCGTGCAGCGGCTCGTGCGTCAGCGTGAAAAATTTCCGCGGTAAACCGTGGCTTCTGAAATTCTTACGGATAACCTACCGCGTCCTTTTATAATCGTGGTAATCGTAAAACCGGTTAATCTTGACATCCCTAGTCAGATGAGACCAAAATTGAACTTTTTGGCTTAAATGCAAAATCCTATGTTTGGCGTAAAAGTAACACTGCACATCACCCTGAAAGCGAATGCAATGGTGGTGGTAGCATCATGGTGTGGGGGTGCTTTTCTTCAGCAGGGATGGGGAAGATGGTTAGAATTGATGGGAAGATTGATGGGTCCAAATACATATTGGGAGTCTGCAAAAGACTTGAAACTGGGGCGGAGGTTCACCTTCCAGCAAGACAACGACCCTAACATAAAGCCAGGGCAACAATGGAATAGTTGAAAACTAAATATATCCATGTGTTAGAATGGCCATGTCATAGTCCAGACCTAAATCCAATCGAGAATCTGTGGAAAGATCTGAAAACTGTGGTTCACAAGGGCTCTCCATGTAATCTAACTGAGCTTGAGCTGTTTTGAAGAAGAATGGGTAAAAAAAATCCAGTCTCAGGACGTGCAGGACTGGTAGAGACATACCTCAACAAACGGCAGTTCCACAAAGTATTAACTCAGGGGGTATAGATACTACATTTTTTATTTATAAAATAAAGTAAAAAATCATGTATACATTTCACTTCACGATTGTGTGTCACTTAGTGTGTGTCTTTTACATAAAATTTCAATTATAAATATTTATGTTTGTGGTCCATAGCGTGACAAAATGTCGAAAAGTTAAAGGAGTACGGATACACACTGTACACGTGCATGTTAGATTAAGCCTGCACACTGAATTATCAATATTGAACTGTGGGTAAGGCAGGACTTCTCAACAACAGTCAGCTCACCCTCTGCATCCAACATCTTGGGAATATCCAGGTACTTCTCGGCCACTTCGAAGGCATTGTTGAGGTTGGTCACAGGGTCATCCTGGAAAAGCCGGACAGAGTTTGGTGAGGCAGCAGTTTTAGAGCGACAGAGATCATATCCACACAGTAGAGGACCGTTAGATTCAAACCTTTCGCAGTTTGTCGTAGTCAATGAGCTCAGGTCTGTGGCGATGGATCAGAGCATTAAACGCTAGGCCGTCCTTCCAGCTGTCACAAAAGACACACTCATTACAAAGGGAAAAAAACATGACCAACTTTACCTTTCAAATAAAAACAAAAAGAAATATGACAGATTGCCTTTATTAATATACATTACTTAAATGTGATCAGCATGTGCCCTCAGATGTAACGTTTATTTGAGACAGAAGGATCAGCATCAATCTCATATGCCAGGTTATAGTGCTAATTTCAAACTGTCGCTACTGGGCTGCCAGGCCGTGTTTTACCCATCCGTGTCCCTAAATCTGAGGTAAACATGTTCAAATCCAATATTTAACTGTCAAATTGATTTATTCACAATTACAAAAAAAAAAAGTAATTTTAGTTGACGTAAACGTTGTTTGTTTATATTATCGTAACCAGTCATAAACAGGACTGGGACAATACACTTTTGTCACGATCCGATGCGTATCACGATACTCAGGCGATGATCCGATAAGGATGTGATACAGTAAGTCATTAAAATGTGTACAACGTTTATAAACAAAATGCCATTTGACATTTATTGAAGTGTTTAGATTGAAAAGTTCATTGACACAAAACATAACCGAGTGCTACTGTTACTGGAAAACAAAGGAGTGCATGATAAAACCGCCTTCAAACGCGTATTGAAAGTATTGCAATCCGATTTTATATTTTGTCCCAACCCTAGTCATAAAGCACGCTGTGGCCCACACTTTGGGCCCACACTATAAACTTCCCAGCACCTGTCCGAGCACAAGTGCTTTTGTAGGTTATTTTGTAAATTATAAACTCCACAAGTTACGTAACAGTCCTGAAAGTCATGGCTGTTCCTGGATTTAAGATCGCTGCTATGCTAGCCATCAGGCCACTGCGCAAAGGAAGATTAGAAAAGATACATGCATTTCGAAAGCATAAAAAAGAAATAATTACACATGTGGATGTCCTACGTTGTCCGTGAAAAGTGTGGAACAGAAAAGCCGAGAAGGCGTCGCTGAAGCTCTATTAAAGTCATGCGTTAGCATAAAGAAGAGTTGGCAGTATGTACCCGAAGAATAAATGAAACAAACCCTTTCATGGTGGATGATGGGGACATAAAGAACCTATGCATTGTTTCAAACTGGTGCTCATGAAAATGTGCAGTTTTTGTCCAAAGAAAACAAGCAGCAGGTATGAGCCCAGAATGGCAAACTAGAAAAAAACAATACGACGCTGGAATAAAACTTGAAATCACAGGACACCATATCCAATGTTTTACCAAAACATTCCACACATTCATATACACATTCAGACGGGTCAAAAAAGATCACGGGGACGGCGGTGTGGATTGTGTGCTCGGGTGCAGGCAGCAGGATAGGGCGGGTTTGGACACTGAGTTAGCAGCAGGTGAATAAGGATGACATGTGCTGCTGCTTGAAACTAAACTACTCTACAGAACACTAAATAGAGCTAAATATTCATTGATATAATTACAAAAAATTAACGGTGATTATTTTTAATTAATTAAATTTCAATAGTGTAATTAATCTGATTTTATTTTTATGTATTAACTTGACAGCACTACTTTTTCTCATCAATTGTCCGGTCAGACATTTGTAAGATCCCCTGCTTTGAGTTCACAATTAACCTGAAATAAATGAGTCAAACTAAATCCCTGTAAGAACATGTTTTGAACTACTGACCTGATGTGAAAGTTCTGAACATTGACGTTCTTGTAGGGAGCGGTCTTCCTCTGGCACCACAGGAGCAGCCCCTCTTTGGCTGAGGTCTCTGCAACAGGCCAGCGTTACAAGGGTTACCCGGGTGACCCGGGTGACGAGGAACATGAGGAATATGCAGTACCAGGAGGTATTGTGTGAATGAGTGAGACTTTACCTTCCACAGAGATGTCCTGAATGGCAAAGCGCAGGATGATGGTCCAGATCATTCCCAGGGTCATCTTGGCATTTCCGTCTACAATTTCTGCAGAAAACAATTAACCCCGTTAATTGCAGGCTCATGACATGATGTGTACGCTCCAAGTAATAAAACAGTTGGGACGTTATATATAATAATATATTATAATATATAATATATTATATATATTATAATAAAACCCTTTCCCTTTTCAACTTTATTGGCTGTCTACACAATTCGTGACAAATAAAGCACTTACTAACTTACTTAATTACATTATTGCCCAAACAAAACAAAACACTTTTGATAATATCTGCAGCTAATAAAGGTACTAGTGCATCACAATGTTTATCTTGGAAATGGGGCAGTTTTTTAATTAACCAGGAAAGTCAGTGGCGCTTTTCTACCTACTTTAGGCACTCAAAGGAACCACACACCATTTCAGTCATACACCAGTGTCAGACTCTGGAGGTCAGGTGGGTGAAGTGTCTTGCCCAAGGACAACGACAGTGTGCACCTGCGGGATTCGGACCGCCGACCCTCCGGTCACAAAACTCTACTCCCTGTGCCACTGTCGCCCCTCTGAAAGTTCCACTAAGATTTTTTATTTTTTTCTGCAGGATTCCTGGCCCCAGAGGGAATCAAGCACTGGGCCTTCTTTAGGATTCATTTGAAATTTGAAAAATTTGAATCTGTTGCATTGATTTTATTTTGTACACTTCATTTGCTGCAACTAAAGAACAATAAAGTTATAACTGACTGTAAGAAAGGGACGAGGTGTCCATTATCAGAAATAACTGGATGACGCAGAGGCCGAACCGTCCGACGCGAAGCAGAGAACAGTGGCTACTGTGGAGTCCATATATTTCTGATAAAGGACACCTCGTCGTGCCTTATCCCGCTTATATCATGGTCCCACAAACTGAAACTGTTCATTGGTAGGGATAGGTACTGTTAAACAGTGCCTACTTGGTACCGACCGAAAAGCTCCTGTGGGGGTGGCATCGAAAAACAAATTCTTTCGGTGCCAACTTTCGGTTCTTGTTCTCTCCAGACGTCAATATATGACCCGCAGCGAGTCTAAAAAAAAACATGAACGTGTGCGCAGATAATGAGCCGCTTCAGCGCAAATGGAGGAAAGCAAAGCTATAACAAATAGCTATAACTTAAAGCAAAGCTATAACGCACTAAACTTTTGTAATAGAGATGGCTCAGCCTCGGTCTGCGGCAGGACTGAGCCAGGACTAAACCAGGACTTACAACGGTTGTAAAACCCAGAGCCAAACTAAACCAGTTATAAACCAGGACTGAATAAGAAACTTGAGTTTTTAGGCGTATTGAAAAACCAAACAGAGCAGTGACAACAAGAAAGACGTCTTTACCTTTAGCGACAGACCCATGGAGGCTGAGTTTACTGCTGTTGTTTACAACTTTACAAGCAGCTGCAGCGAGGGAAATATCAAAGATTGTTTGTGGAAAAGTGAGCGCTCACTCTGTATTAGACATTTTTTGTACAGTTTTGGTAAATTATTAGTGGCAGAGTGAGCGCTCACACCATGCAAGGATCTTTGACGTGTGGAGTGCTTTCGCTTCGTCAAAGCGCAGTGTGTTTAGAAAAGTTTAGCTGACAGAAAACCGTGTCATGATGTGGATCTGGTCTGTCTCTGCAGCTCAGGAGGTAATAATGTCCTTTATCTCTTTTATCGCTGCTTAAGTGGAAATTGTGATCAAAATACGAAGTTACAGGTGACGCTGAGTGGCTTGTGGAGCTTCTGTTGTGCCGTTTTAGGACTTTTTCTTGAACGATACTTTTTATACACGTTATTTTAATTGAATTAAAGTAACATAGGTATCGAAAAAAGTACCGTTAAGGGACCGGCACCAAAAAGCAGGTATCGTTAAAGTAGTGGTATCGAAAAAAAACTAACGGTACCCATCCCTATTCATTGGGGCCTGTTTTTTTAAAGTCCTGGGCAGGAGTTATTTCACTTTTTAATCAGTTTTACCTGAAGCTAGTTCCAGCTCAATTGTTTATCGTTACTATGGAAACAGCTGCAGTGGAGTGATATTGAACGTGATTTAACTGTTATTTAACTTTTGCCGGGCTAGGTGTACATTATGTAAGGATTAAACAACTCGGAGCCGTGCATTAGACGGTTATAATGCACGACGCGGAGTCAAGAACACCACGACGTGCAGCGGAGTGCATTATAACTGTCTAATGCACGGCTCCGAGTTGTTTAATCCGCTTATACCATGGTCCCACAAACTTAACATTTTATAACAAATGTTGTTTTCATTTACTAAACTCGCTAAATATGCCAAACTACAGGGACTATTTTATGTGGGCTTTTAACCGGTCACTGTCTGAATACTCGTCACAGAGCGAGCCATTCTCTCGCTGCTGCGAGCATCTCCGTCAGGCTCAACGAAACATCAGCACACGCTGCATCGCCAGACTCAATGCAACAGGACTTGCACTTTTCCGTGGAAGTAAACACCGATATGCGGCTCCTGGGCAGGAGTTATATCACTTTTACCTTTAACCTAAAGCTAGTTAGCTAGCTAGCAACCTGTAGTTCAACAAGCTCAACTGTTTATGGAAACAGCTGCAGTGGAGTCGCTTACACCTTGGCCCCACGAACTGAAACTTTTATATGTGACTTTACTAATCCAGCCAAATATGCTTAAGTGCAGAGATCATTTTATATTCGTCTGAAAATAATTAGTGCCTTAACCGTTTACAGTAGAAATGGAAAGCTCATATTTTATTAACAGAAGCCTAACCTAGCTGCTTGCTCTCCTCTATTCCCCATTCATCAACAGTTTTGTTTTGGCCAAAAACGTTGAAATTAACCACAAAATCCATCTCATTCGTTCATGTCAGTAACTAATTAAGCGTTTATCTGATTCAGCTGTGTTATGCGTTGCTATGGCGATGCCCGCAGCGGAGTGATATCCCAGTGATTTAACTACCGGACTACGTGTGCGGTTATACGAAAATAATGCACGCTTGTCAGCACCCACCAGCCAATCAGAATTGAGTATTCACCCAGACCATGGTATAAGTAACCACCACACTTATACCATGGTATAAGTGAACCGTCCTCCGCTTCGCGTCGGACGGTTCACGCCTCCGCGGAGTCCAGTTATTTCTGATAATGGACACCTCGGAGTGCATTATCCCGCTTATACCATGGTCCGGGCTAACTGAAACTGTTCATTGGGGCCTGTTTGCTTATTTTTTTAAGTCCTGGACAGGAGTTATTTCCCTTTTTAATCAGTTTTACCTGAAAGTAGTTCCAGCTCAATTGTTTACTGTTACTATGGAAACAGCTGCAGTGGAGTGATATAGAACGTGATTTAACTGTTTTTTTAACTGGTGTACATTATCACTTTTTAATGGACACCTTCCAGCCAATCAGAATCGAGTATTCACCCAGACCATGGTATAACAACTGTTAATTTACAAACTCATTGGTTTACAGGCAGCATAATCCTCTGGGGCAATTAACTGGTTTGTCTCTTAGTGACAGCCCTGCCATAACTCATGTTACTGCTGTACATTTATTATACATCTCAGACAATTAAATAAAATATTGACAAAACTGTAGTAAATGTTAGGAATAATCCTTAGTATTTTCATCTTATTCACAGGCTGTAGTTAAATGAGGCTGTGCAATGTTGGGACAGAAGCCAAAAGAAAAACTGTGTGCTGCAAATTGAATATAGGCCGTCTGCTCTCCCAAACTCCTCACAGCTTTCTGTTTTAAATCAGTTCTGTCTAAATCAGCTGATGTCTTCAGCGCTTTTCAATAAAATACAGATGCCAGCGCACCGGTCACTGCCTCATAGGGCAGACGCTGAGCTGACTGAGACATTACGTGAGGACTGTTAATAAGCCTGTCTATCAGCTATTGTCAGATTTATTTTTTATTTAAAAGTGTATTTTTTGCATTGTCAGATTTATTTTTTATTTAAAAGTGTATTTTTTGCATAGATCTGATGTGCACAGAAAACTCCGTACACCCCCACCACAACCCCTACTTGCCCCACGTGCGGCACACAAGACAAGTTCATTTTTCCTTAAAACCTTAGGGGGAGGCGGGCCTTTGAGAAAACTCTCACTGAACGAACAAACGCACTCAAAACAGGAGTCAAGTTATTTTCATTCCTCCCGATGAGACCTACCCTCAGCGCCGATGGACACAAGCTTGACCCCTTTGCTGGCAATGAAGTCCAGGGCTTTGTTCACGTTGTTAATGTTGTGTACTCTCATTTTTCCACGCTCGGGCTTTGGCAATCGCTCCCCTGTAGAGACAAGAGTAGGAGTGAGGGCAAACGTGTGAGTGGCTTTAAATTTTGTGTTCTATTCATTTAGTATTCTATTATTATTCATAAAGTTTGAGAGTCTCTGGCTGTGTGTGGATAAAACAGACTGCTACGGGCAGTGGTGGGTCGGGACACAAAAGTGGATCTCGGAACCATTTCCCGAGGAACATTTATTTCCATTTTTATCTACTAATGAAGTAGAAAAACAAATTAATTACAGGTGAAACTCAAAATATTTGAATATCGTGAAAAAAGTGCATTCATTTCTGTTATTAAAAACTTGAAATGTTAAACTAATACAAGATATAGACTCATTACATGCAAGGTGAAATATGTATAGCCTTTATTTGTTATCATTATTATTATCATTATCATTATTATTAAATCTAATCTAATAAAATTAGAATAGTTTCACAATCATAACACATAAAGGCTTGACATGTCACTTTGCATGTAATGAGTCTATATCATATATTAGTTTCACATTATAAGTTGAATAACAGAAATTAAAGCACGTTTTTAACAATATTTAAATTTTCCGGGTTTCACCTTTAATTATTTTGTTTTTTTACATCTTTATTAGACAGAAATAGAAATAAATGTTCCTCGGGAAATGGTTCCGTGATCCACTTTTGTGTCCCGACCCACCAGTTGAGAACCACTGCCCATAGCTGTCTGCTTAATCCACACACAGCCAGAGTTTCACCTGTATAATAATCAAATAATTTCAGCTTTAAGGGCTCATTTAGAATAGAATAATTTGTGGGGAAAGTACAACATTTGACATTATGAATAAACAAATTCAAATCTTATTTCACTTAGGACTATGGTAGGCCCTGACAACACACCAGTTTAGAATCACTGCCCTCAGGCTTAATAGGATGAAACCAGAGGCATCCAATGGGTGCTTTTCATCAGCAATTTCACCACAACCAAACAGTTTTTCATCTTATTTGTTATGTGCAGATGTTGGCGTGCTAAATGAGTTGTTTGGCTTTTGTGTGCTGCTAAAAACATTGTTTGCGTTTTTTGACCGCAGTACCTTGTGTTGGTTCTGAAGAGCTCTGGAATGAGAATAGCCCAAAACAGGGTTTGTCGTGCCTCCCTTAGAATGCACTGACCTGAGATGACCTCCAAGAGCAGCATGAGTTTAAGGCCGTCTCTGAAGTCCTCCTCGATGTTCTCGATCTGAGTGCCTGTCTTGCGCAGGTGGGAGTTGCACCAGGCTGTGAAAGTCTGCAAAACAACGGAGGACACGGTCACTGGAGGCTAGTCTGGCGCCGTCTGCGGAGATGCTTCCAAAGGCCTTTTCACACCAACACGATAATCTCCAGTCAGGAAAGTTGTCGGGTTTTGGCCAACATCGCGACACGATGTGTTTGTGTGGACAGTCTGTGAAGCCAGTTTTGGCCGATTACGTTGTCAAATCACCGTCTCCCTATCGCCGCACTAGGACTGCTGTGATTGATTGGCCGAGTGTTACCGGCTGGCAGTGAATCAGCTGAAAGTTATGAGGAAGAGCTTCTCTTCTATCAGTTATTGAACTCACTAAATCTGGCTCCCTCGCTCCAATTTTGCCATACGTGCCAACTAGCCAGAAAATGTACGAACTTCCTTGTGACCAGTGTTTGGAATAACGCCGTTTAAAAGAACGGCGTTATTTTTTCAGTAACTGAGTAATTGAATTCATTACTCTGCCCGTCGTTACAACGCCGTTATAGTTTCTGGGGGGGGGAAAGTGTCACGTTACAGTTCGACTGAATGAACGGCGCGGTGTCAGCTCACTGGAGCTGTATTTCTTGCTGCAGGAGCATGGGAGAGCAGGGGAGAGGGTGGGCGGAGTCTCGCCCTCTCATATGGACCAAAAGTCATATCCCGATATATTTTGGTTGAATATCGATACATGATATATATCCCGATATTTTTTCCGCAAAGTGAGAGCTGTGATATGAAATATTAAGTCAAAGTCAAAGCCAAATAGTTTTATTGATAACTCCCTCTAAAATGTAAACATACACACTGTATAACAAAGCTCCGTAAGGTGCACATTTAAAAAACAAAACAAAAAAAACCCCATCTAAAATAAAAATTTAAAACAGCATTTACATATAAAGAGATAACAAAATAAAGTGCTCAGTTTAAGAATAAGCTAAACTTTCTTTAAAAAGCTTGAGATTACCAGTTTCTTTTGTTAACTTAATAGCTTATCTGAATTTGAAATATCCAGATATACACGATATGGTTTAATTCCATATCTCATTTAAAAATATATCGATATATCTTAAATAGGGCTGGGAGATAAATCGAATTAATTCAATTAATTCATGCTTTTAAAAACAGACGATGTGGAAAATGGCTAAATCGTAAAATCGTGTCCGCCACGCCATGTCCGCCCCACATGCCGCGTGCGGCCAATTTAGCAGCGTTTTAGACGCTCCGTAGCTAAATGACACCAGTTGAGAAGCCAGCGATTTTCTGACGATCTCTGCTGCTTCACAAAGTGTTGCGTTTTAAGAGTGCACGGTGGAGTTTTCCTCCACTAAAACAGACTTTCCCTGGGTCTGCTCCTGTGCCTTTCGCTCACTCTGCTCTGAGCGGAGCACAATTTTAACTCCGCCCCTTTCCCCTTAAGTCTCCATGGAGACGGTTGTCAATCACAGCAGAGGCATGAGAATAAAACTAAAACACTTTTGAAAACTCCATGGCTTATTAAGAAGTTTTACTTTTGAGAGCAGACAAGGAATATTTAAAACAGAAATAAAAAAAATTAATAAAGGGTTATCTTATCGGGCCTAATTGTAGGCTATATTATGAAATATTAATGAGCAGGACTTAAAAATCGTAAATCGTCTAAACTGAGTAAGAAAAAAAAGTAAAAAGAAAAAAAAATGTTATTTTTTGGCCACATCGCCCAGCCCTAATCTTAAATATCGATATATAGCCCAGCCGTAACTCACGCTGCCTTTGTTGATGCCCCTTGGGGCTCACATCATTCAGTGTCCTCTGCCTTTTCAGGACAGGGACAACTGCACTGTACCTTTGAACGAGCACATCTGACTGCCTGTGCAGAGTGTTACATAGTGCTCTCTGCTCCAAAAACTACATGTGTCCTCGAACCCGCGGCTTGTCATTCCAACAGCGTGCGGGGCAGAATCGAGTTGGTGATCATTGATCAATAGTAACCCAAAGACACAGAATCGGTGGAGGCGCATCTTCCCCCCCCCTCTCCAAATCTCTGACCGCCGATTCTTCTTGCTCTCTCCCCTCTCTCTTTGCTCTGCGCTCCAGAGACACTGCAGGCTGCTAACTTTCTGTTAGGGCATCTAAACTTACATTTGCTGATGATTGTTTTGCCTGATGTACGGAGAGACTTGCACAATGACTGTGCGTAAAGTCTGCCCTGATCGTTTGCCGCGTTGGCACATGTTTCTTTTACTCCTGTTTCTTCCCCATTCTCTTTGAATTCAGCCGTATTCCTACATTAATAAAACAGTGGTGCAAATACAGGTCAATACCATTCAGTCACAGGTGCCACGCCCACTTTACCCCCCATTCAGTTACTATGAACATACATGACAAAAAAAAAATCAAAACATCCAAATTCTTTGACATAAATCTTCAATGAAGGTACTTGAGTCATCTTCTGTACTCAGTAGTTGAAGTCTTCGAACGTTTCGCCTCTCATCCAAAAGGCTTTGTGAGCGGACTAAAGTCCCGCTCAGCCCGCAGCTGAGATAAAGACCACCAGGAGGAGTGGGGGTTGGCCCGGCTCCTCCCCTCTAATCACGGCTACTCTCACCTGTGGGTAAACACCTTTGAAGTAGAGCGTCTGTAACGACCTGCTCACCCCAGTATCGGTCAGTCCTGTCCTATTCATGGCTGATCACTGCCAATTACCTGCCTATTGTTCTTTTGTTAGCTGAGGTATCGTCTCCTTGGACTGGCTGTGCCCTGTCGGTTTTCCCCGAAGGAGATTGGAGTAAAGTGAAGAAATTAAATCGGAGTCCACCATTCCGGTTCATGGAGGGATTTTCTTTCTTAACAATAATAGCTTATTTAACTCCTCTTTCAAACCAACGTTCTTCTTTAGCTAAAATTTTGACCTCCCTGTCCTCAAAGGAGTGGTTGGAGGCTTTGAGGTGGAGGTGCACCGCCGACTGAGGGCCGCTTGTGCTTTCTCTTCGATGTTGATAAAGTCTCTTCTGTAAAACTTGTTTCGTTTCTCCAACATAATGGTCAATGGTAAATGGTCACATTTTTATATAGCTCCTTTCTACCTGCTTTAGGCACTCAAAGCGCTTTACATCAAGGAACCAGTCACCCATTCACTCTCATTCATACACCAGTGTACGCAGACACTGGAGGCAAGGTGGGTGAAGTATCTTGCCCAAGGACACGACGACAGTGGGCACCTGCGGGATTCGAACCGCCGACCCTTTGGTCACAAGACGATCCGCTCTACTCTCTGCACCACCGTCGCCCCCATAATGTTCTTTGCATTCTTCTTCTTTGCATCGAATAGAATAAATAAGTAAAATTACTTCAAAAGGTTACTTAGGTACATGTACTTGAGTAAATGTACATGTACCTATGTAAACTGACTACTCCCCACCTCTGGACATCAGTAACATGTATGCAATATGCATTTTAAAAAATAGCAATGTTTCACATAACTAAAGCTGCGTTCAGACCCGATGCGTCCAAAATGTCAATGTGAACGCATGCACATGTTTCACGTGACAGAGCAGTGCAGTGTTCCCACACATAGACTATTCTGTGGCGCACCGCCACAGAATCAACACCTCCCGCCACATATTGCGTTTCGTATTTAATAATAAAAAAAAAAAAAAAAAAAAAAAAAATGTAAACGCTCATTTAAAATAAAAAATGTAAACGCCATTTAAAACACGCATGCCAAATGAGGGGGGGGGGTTTAATGCGGCGGCCATTCCTCCGTCTCACCCCCAGATTCCACATTCCCCGTGCTCGCTCCGTTCCACTCCGCCCCGACCGCCGCAGCAAATACGTTGCTATTTTGAACGTTCAGAAACATTCCACATCGTCCACTCCGCTCCGAGGGCCAACGTCGCCGCTCCGCCTCTCCGCCTTGGCACGATAAAAATACGGACCAACTCTATTTCAGCTACGTCTGCGCCCCGTCAGCTCCGTCCGTATCAAGCTCAACAGTTCAGAACGCACCAGAAGACAGGAAAGAGAACGGAAACAACATCCGGATTTCGAAATAAATGTAGAGATATAAATACAGAACGTTTCGAACATATAAAGTATTTTATACGTATATTTACATTAAAGCTGTGCTATATATAATATATTTTAAATCGTACACTACTTGTAAATCACAAAATTACATTACAATATATTTTAAAATACATCAATGAGTCACTTTCTTTGATAAATAAATATAATTGCATTGAGCCTGTAATAATACTGAATAACTATTTACACACTGTTAACTCTGTCCTACGTGCATTTTGTACACATTTTATCGCGTGATCTCGTACGTCTTGCGCATGCTCTCCTCAGCTCCGCGGTTGGGCGGAGTGGAGCCCAGACGGAGCAAGACGTGTGCAGTGGGCGTTTGATTTCGGAATCCTTCGGAGGCGGCCCGCGGCGGGCTGGAGCGGGGCGGTGACGTGAGATGTGGAATCCCGGTGTCACTCTCTCCCTCTCCCATAGCCCACACACACAGCCCCTCCCTTCGTACACACCGTGTGTCTCTATCAGCGATCATCGCTGGAAGCGTGGAAGCTGTGTCTATTTGGTGCAGAGAAGACGGCTGGTGAAATTCACTGAAGGCCTCCCGACCGCCACAACCCAGCACCCCCTCTTGTAAAAGATAAGAAATGCAAAAAGTTAACAAATTCTTTAAAGGAGCTATATCATGTAAAATCGACTTTTGGAGCTTTTAGCCATGTTGTTATGCTATTTCCTTATCAAAACACCCCCAGAGCGGTTTTTGGCTTCATTCACGCAGTTCTAAGTAATCCTCCTGAATCCTGCTCTCTGAGCAGCTGCTCCGCCCTCTCCTGGTAAACGACTGAGCTGTTCAGTTGTGTCGTCACAAAGGAACGGAAGTGCTCTACGTCTGTAATGTAATGCCTTACGGCCTGGTTTTCATTTATAAAACACAGGGTTTGTACAGATTTTCTCTTGAGGTTTTCCATGACTTTTCCATGACCCTTAACATTTCCAGGACCCCAATGCCATCATTTTATTAGCCACATTCATTATTCGGCGTACGTATTTATCAGCATTACATTTTCAGTTTGGGATTTTTAAGATTAGGCCTACTGTAGTCGAGACCAGAATACTAGAGAAAGACCAATGAGTACTGAGACCACGACCAGGGCACCTCCTGACTGGGCTGCAAACTCGGGCATTTTGAAAAAGGTGTGACAGCCCACAGGCGTGCTCACACTTCTGTGCACGTGCCATAGAGTCTCACTGAGCAAAAAGAACTGGTGAATCACAGGGAATTGATAAGTGTCACACACACTGCAGTCTGATATATGAATCACTTTCTATAATGTGCTTCTCTAGAATTGTGTGTCTGACAGGTGTGACAGACACATTCAAGTGGGGGTTAGTATAAGGTTTGGGGTCCCCCCCAACACATTTAGAGCTTATCATCCTTATTTTCCTGCATTCTAGTGCAATTCAAAAGGTGAAAATGGTCCTAATAATTTTGCCACATTAAAAAGGAACATTTTATAGTTTTACCTTTGAAACAACTTTAGCTCACAAAATGTCACTCACTAAACATCTCACTCTTTTAGCTCTAATGATGTTTCTGAGCATCACAGGCTCCGTATCGCTGTAGAGCAGTGGTCGGGGGCAATAGTAACATTTAGGATCAGTCATTGAACTTTTGGATAAATTGTACAATAAATGGTACTTCTGTGAGCTGTTCTGTCATCGACTTGTACTTGAGTAATAAAGAAAAGCAGGCGTTCTGCTAAATATTATGGTACATGAGGAATATTAGGGGTAATATTTTGTAACTCTGAGGATTCACATTTTTACTGTTTACTGTTAATAGCCAGGATTTTGAATAATGGTTGGCTATGCTTTGTACCAATAGTTTCTCACTGGAGTGCGCAGTAACTGCAAAAGACACAGCCAGGATAAGATACAAATCCTATCGCTCGTCTGACCTTATAGCTTTGTTACTTTTATAAATTACTGTTGTGAAGTTACATGGCAAACCTGCGGAGATGCGTCTTTAACCTACTCTAGCCATGGAGACGATAGAGCTGCATGTTTTATTTTACTAACGTAACGTTGTTCAACACACAACGCGATCGTGATAAAACAAACACTCATTTTTTGGTTTGAGTTTAGCTCGCTGGGAGTTCACGTCTAATCCGTGCGTATTTGGAGTGGCCTGAAGCGCTGCTCTGGTTGTGGGAAACAAACGCGCACGGGGAGCGGCTCGGACAGACAGGTAGAAGCCTATGTCTCAAATCAGGCTCATAAACACTGCGCATCACGCGCGGTGCCTGCCATAGTCCCGTTGTTACGTTATAGCCAAACATGCAAGAATAAAGCACCGGAGTCCTCATGAGCTAATGTAAACACATACATGCAAGAGCGTAGAAACAAGATCCTTGATTCTTTACTCGCCTGAGGAAAAGTCCATCTCCAAATTCACGTTGTCTCCACGGTTATGCGCGGTAGTAGCTAAACTTTCACTACTCCGCTTTGCATCCTCTGGTTTTGTGTTTGTCTATTTATGAAGCCAGCTCCAATCATTTCCTCCATAAGCGCATTATTGTCATCATTTTAGCTCGTATTAGCTATTCAGGGAGCCCAGCTCCTCCAGAGCCCACCATAGTCCGTTAAAGAGCCCACAGGCGGGGACCTGTCGCCGCTACAGGCCTAACAACTGCCTGAATAAAAATGTGCACCGTGTTTCCTGATTTACTTTTGATTTACCCATTATTTTTCGTAGTATATTTTAGGATTCTGAAATAAGTTTCTCAAAATTCCAAAACTTTTCCAGGGCCTGGAAATTTGATTTTAAAATTCCATGAATTTTCCAGGATTTCCATTACTGTACGAACCCTGAAAACAGCTTTTTCATTATTTTTGTTGTAAGAGAGAAATAAAAATAAAAAAAATTTAAAAAAAGGAACTCTCCGACACGTCTGTGCTGTCCCAGGAGGGTAAACAAACGCACCCACGGCCGGAGGATCCATGGATCCGAGCTGAAGTGTTGTTTTGAAGACTGAGCTCTTTCTAACCTACCCTGGACACGCCTGTTCTTTTCCTTACCAAACTATGATGTCACGGATGTGCGTTTGGCTACGAGAGGAACAGGACTCTTCAACCTTCCTAAAGTAGAGTGCACTCGTCAGAAGTTGGAATTTCTTTCTGGGATTCAGCTAGCTACTATATCAACCAACCTGATGGATGCTTGGTGAACCTTGGCCAGAATCAAAGTGGATTAACTTTTATAATCAACGCGATCCCATAACCCGATGGGGAGTCCAGGCTGAGCGGTGAGTCAATCAAAAAGCGTGTTAGCATGTGTGTTAGCCATTTATGAAACTGTGTTGCACATGTCAACTCCTTATAACTGCATTATGTGAAATAACTTCTTTTTGCAGCGATATATATATTTATAATACTGCAAATGTGGAATGAGCGGAGAGAGGGGCGGAGTTAACTGAATCGAAGCGTCTTTTCTTCCGGGTAGGGAAAATACCCCCAAAAATACTTAGATTTCTCTCAAAAATGAGTACTCCATAGTGATAGAGGTACAATATATCATAAAGGCCTATACTTTACTTGGATTGGCTAAAATAGCATGATACAGCTCCTTTAAAAAACAGCATTTTATTTACTTGACAGAAGTAAAGTCTATGTGAATGTGTATTTCAGACAAAGTTTAATAAAACATATAAACTTTAAATTGAATTAATACCATAAGAAGGCTCCAACCATTTTTCTCCAGGATGATAGAGGGCAGCAGGGAGTTGCACTTTGCACCCCTGCATGTAGAGTAAGGAATTTAAATATTTAGCCCATTTTCTTATGTCGTGTTTTTTCTTTACTGTTTTTATCATATAATTAAACAAGAAACTATGTATATGTTATGGTAAATAACTACTCTGTTTTAGCTGCTGTGACTTGCAAGTGAGTGTTGAGAGATGATTTAGCTAAATGTCAAGGCTTCACCAGGCTTGCTGATGTTTTGTTAATATGAATGTCAGAGGTTTGTAGACATGTTTAAAGTGATGATTGTGGCGTAATCTCAACATTTAGCCTTATATACTGTTGACTTCTGCCATGTTTGAATTAGGGCAGGGACTTTTTTCAATTAATTGCGATTAATTAATTACATGAGGTTTAGTGCAATTAAAAATATTAATCGAAATTAATCACACTTTGCTTTCCACACTTCAGTTTCCTTTTTCCTGCAGACGCACAATTAATGGCAATATTGCACTGGTCTGTTGGACTTGGTTGAACAAAAATAAACAATATTTTGTTGCTTAAGCTTATGTATTCAGTCATTGTTCAATGGTATACTAAAAATCCTTATGAAAAAACCTATTTCTCACTGTTCTCAGGTCAAATATTTATATGCGATTAATTTCGATTCATTAATTACAAAGCCTCTAATTAATTAGATTATTTTTTTTTAATCGAGTCCCGGCCCTAGTTTGAATACATCAAACTTGGGGGAGTTGGAGAAATGGTGATAACAGTAAGAGGCTAGACAAGCTGGCACCAAACATGCATCATGCCCAGACATACAGTATGTCCCAGGGACGTCTTCATTTAAGCGCCTATTTTACTCATTGCCTGCTGCAAATGAACTTGAAAAAAATTGCCATACAACTCAAATGTTGCCTGTTTATATGGCAATTGCCGCGTTTTTTGTTTGTTTGTTTTTTTACTTGGGTAATGTGGTTAAAAACGTGTGGGATCATACATGTATGTGTATACATACATGTATGATCCCACACGTGTTTAACCACATTACCCAAGTAAAAAAACAAACAAACAAAAAACGTAATGTGTAATGAAGGAATTAATTTATTTTTGCTTTTAAAGGAGGGCCAGTTTCTCCCAGCTCCGCTCCAGGCCTGACCGCAGCAGCCTGTTATCCACACACGAGCACAGGGCAGAGAGGACAAGGATTGGAGCCTAAACGGAGTGACTCGCGGAGGACGAGACCGGTGCAGAAAACAGTTGAGATGTTTGTTTCTACCCAAGTTTGCTTTGATTTCCTTGTTGTTAATAAGTCACGTTTTAGCAGAGATCTAGCGTAAAGTTTCAAGGTAGTTATAACCCGCGGTCCCTTGGCAAGCGCATCACTTTAATATTTTGTTTAGGCTTCTTTGTTTTAGCCAATAAGTTATATAGCCAATGTTAGGGTTAATTACAATATGTTTTAGTGAATCCAGAAGTGTGCAGCACATTTAAAACCATTGACAAAATACACCATGTTGAGGATAGAAAATATAATAGCACTACTTTAAACATGTGAGAACAGTGGGGTTGGTCTCCCTTTTTTAGCCAATTTGATCAGTCTAATGTCAGTTTTGTGATGGTTATTCTCATCATATGTTTGTGAAGGCTCTGTCGTCCAGGACTTTCATTGTAGTAGATCTGTTGAATATTGTCGATCAGGTTAAGTTAGTTGAGTTTAGTGTTTTTATTGATTTCTTATTCTCAGTACTGATCCAAGTTGTGGGTCAGGAGGATTAAAAAGCTAAGCAGGTTGTGCATGTGTCCCTTAAAGCACAGTATGCCCACATTTGGGCTAATGCATCATTTAACCATGTCATTAAAGCCATGTTTGCTTGCAGAGTAATGCTAGCATTGAAACCTGGAGAGACTGTGTCATCAAAGACCTATGGACCTACCATAATGAGGACTCCGCTTCGCTTGTTAAAGAGTGTTTGGTAAGTAGCTTCGTCAGTCCTACTATCATAGCTTAGCAGTCTTGTCTTTTTTTAGGATGCAGACCTCTCTTAAATTGAGACTCAGAATCACAGAGCCTAGAGATGGGTTTCGAAGTCTGGTATCATTGCGACACCTTTGCCATGTTTGACTAGATACAAGCTGTGTTTGACCATGTGGAAACAATGACTGTGGTTCTATTTCATTTTTCTAGCACCAATGAGATTATTTATGAAGACATTTAGTAATGGCGTATTTCTATTTGTGGGTGTGTTGTAGCTAATTTACCATTTGAAATGGTATTTATTACAATTTTAACTTTAACTCCACTTTACAACTCATGAAACGCTTGGTAAATATCCCCCTGTTCATTGAGGCTAGAGGTTTGAAACATTTTGTTTTCAAACAGCCAATTCTTTACAAAATGTCTGTAATATAACCAGAATGACATTAGGTCTGAGGACTGACTCCAGATTAGACCAGGAGGAAACTTTTCCTGATTGCTTTAATGGATCAATTCTCACACGAGAGGCACAAGAGCATGATAAGATAAGGTGGTTCTAAACCATTGTTTGCAAATATAAAGGGACACGCTTGTGAAGCCTAAACTTTAATTTTGTTGTAATATTGGTAAATCCTTTACCTATTTTGTTTTTAGTGCTCTCTTTATTGTAATAATGAACCCAGTCTATTTATTTGTACAAATTAAATTTTCATTTTTAAGTGAAATAATGAGAAATTAGGTCTTTCTTTTGTATGCCTGGTTGTTTTAAGTGTTATAAAATTAAAACTAATTTTCATTGGGGGTTTTTTGCTTTTGAGCATTGACTTAAAAAAAGTATTAAGTATTATCGGGTCCATAAGAGAACCTCACTGAATTTCATTTGAATCTGGAAGAAATAAAGGTTAATTTATTAAAAAAATGTGTTTGTGAAAACGAGACAGATGAGTCTTATTTTCAACTAATTCAATCAGTGCTGGTGTACTGTAGGCTTAAGTCTACACGATTATAGGTAATTCACACCTGGCTCTCAGAAGTAATCTTATTGTTTAAAATAATATCAATTTTCCTAACCTATTTTTCCATTATATCCAGGACTCCGATGCTGGAAGTGCAAACAACATGGCACCGATCATGATGGGAGTGTACGTGATTCTACATGTAGAAAGAGACAAAGATGATGACCCAGAGGATGTTGGTGTGATGGACATAAAACGGATTAAGCTTTTCCCAGAAGATGGAGAAAGACTGTTGTGGAGCGGAGGAAGCTGCGCAGGAAGAAAAGGAAGGAGGAGGTGGAGCTGACCAGTGCTGGACACCACGCTCTGAAACAGGGACAAACCCCGGAGGCGCTGCACTGTTTCAGAGGATCAGAGGAGACAGAAGGCAGCCAGGTTTCCTCCGAGTGCTGAGGTTATCCCGACCTCCAGGTCAGGTTGGCCCACACTCAGTCGCATCGGCTCAGGACTAACACCTGAACACCATTTCATTGTATGCTTGTACATTGACAAATAAAGCACTTACTGTACTTACTTACAACGATTTAAACTTTACACAGTCATCGAACTTTCTCCATGGTAGTATGTTCCCTCTTCAAAATCAGAACTGTAGTAGTATCTCACTTCATTCATACAGTATCCCGGGTTCTTATGCTGTATTCACGTGAACTGGGGTGCTTGTTTTCCCGAGATGGGACGTCATTGTCCCCAGTTGGTTTGTGTTAACCTCTCCTTAACCGAGTGCATTTTGTCCAGTTTGGCTTTATTCCAAATCTAAAAGGTTACAGCTTATGTAAACACCAACAAAACTGATCTAAATGGGTCTTTTTGTCTTGCATTGTCGTCATTGAATTTTTGCCACTTTTTCAGAGCATTTTGTCACTTTTTTGTTATGTTTTTCAATTTGCAGTATCTCAAAAGCTGGACTTTTGTTGTTTTTTTATATCACGTAATTGTTCATTTTGCTAGCATACATGTTGGACATTTCTCTCGCAGTATGTTACTCTGAGGACGACAACAGCTGAAGCTAAAGTGGAGAAAGTAGCAGAGTTTAACAAAAAAGCTCAAATCAGCGGATTTCTGCATCAGGCACGGAAGTCGGAAAGTTCTTTTTAACCCGAGTTCCCCAGTTGAGTTTTCATGTACTTATCCAACTGGGGAAAACGTTTTTCCCAGTTCCAGAGGACCAGATGAAAGGGGCATTATTCTTCTGTTAAAATGCCAAGATCTGTACTACCTGGTTGTATTGAGAATGAAAGATGAGAAACAAATTGCTCACATTTAGAATCAATGTTGATTGTTGTTTTAGCATGTTTTAAAGTGTTTTTGTAGTTTTTTAATAAACATTTAAATTTTGTAATTTCTTTCATTTTAGTATAGAATTACATGTAACATTTACATAAACTTTAACTAAAAATAATTAATCAATACGACATTTATGTGAATATTCCCTTAAAGGTTAACTCTTCATATCACATGGATTTATATAGATTAAGTGATTTGAAAACGTAAAGTTTAAGTGAACCTTTACTTGAGAAACATGATGTTTATGTGATTTAACTGGCTAAAGTGTACTTACAGAAAGTCTAAGTTTATGGCATCATTTAGATAGAAATGTATGTAATAAATTCACATGGAAAATCTGCACCCAATTCAATCACTTAAAGTCTGTCTTTTTGGGTCAATTATTTTTTTGAGTGTACATCACAAAGACACAAGTCATCAAACGGAAACACCGTCTGAAAAGAGGAGGAAAGCTTATGACATCAGCCTGTGGTTGTATGAAAATGCCTGCCGCCAGGCATTCCGATCAGAGGAATTCTACACTTCAATAAATGTATGAAAACAAAAGACACGGACACAAAAAAGAACAGACTGGATTACAGACAGACGGATAGTGCACACTCAAAACACACTTGTATTATTGAAATAATATTGAATAACGAAAAGAAATATGACACAACACGAATACTAAAGAATACGACCTGATGTTCAGGCTGTACGAGTTGGGTTTGTGGGTGCCCAAACAACAGAGAAGACCCCACAGCCAGGGGCAGGAGGTGACTGCTGCTGCTCAGCCCAGGGAGGGGGTCCGAGGAATGGGGCAGGGGAGAGCATCTCCCAGTGTTCTGGAGAAGCAGGAGGGTTGACAGCTGGGCGAGGTTTGTGTAGAGTCGCACAAGCAAAAGAATCCTTTGAGCACTTTTTCCTTCACAACTTTGTGCTCATGAACAGACAGCATCGAACACAAGCGACACATGCGACTTGAGCAACTGATTGCCTCCATTTCAAGGGACCAAATAGACGTGAGTAACATGATTTGACGCGTTAGGTGTGAACACAGCTTAAGAACAAGGATCATCAAATTATGGTAATAGATCACCATTTTTTTTCTTCTACCAATTTGCAAAATGCTGTTGACATTGCTGTAGTAAAGCATTAGGACGGCCCCTGCCATGACCGTGGACTGGGCATAATGCAGCCATTCACTCATGACAATAGCAGCTGTGTTGAGGTCAGTCCCTGTGCCCCGCTCCCACTAGGGATGGGTACCGAACCCCGGTATCATAACGGCCCCGGGGCCCACATGTGCCGGACCGATAAGCTCCAGCCTTAATGGTCTTCTCAACGGGGCTGCTGCGCTCAAATAATCACTCCGCCCTCATGGATGCGTTCGCTGCATCGGATCTGTTCATCCCCGCTACCCCACACGAGAGTGCAGGGTGTCCATCCCTGCGCTCTGCCACTGCCCTGTCTCCCCTCTGCAGCCGTGTGCAGCGAGACAGGTGCGCGCGGGAAAGACACGCGGTGTTACGAGCTGCTACCGCTAACCCGCAGTAAAAAAGCGAAACGTAACGACTTCGTATTGAACAGACAGACGAGCAACTCGCACTTTTCTTCTTTCACAAATACCCAAACTAAAGAGTTTCGGGTGGAGTCTATTTTTCCACAAACGGCGTACACAGTGGCGTGTACGTGCACATGCGTGCGCGCTCCCACGTGCACGTCAGCGCGAGCCGGTGTCGACCCCACTGGACACAAGCTGAGAGGCAGAAAACAGTTAATTATTTTACTGCAGTTACTCCAGTTTTCATTTGGACTCAGTTAGCTACAGCCAAATCTAACCAACAGCCTTGATTTACTAGATAATAATAATGATTTTTTTTTAAATAGCAACGTAAATGAAGTATTTTAACTAAATTAAATTTTAATTTTATGTAGTGTAATAAATAAATAATATAGACCAATGATTAATGCCTACGTATACGATAGTCTCAATCTACCTATATATATATTTTTCTGTTAAAGTACCGATAAGAGTACCGTTAAAGTACCGGATCGATAAGGAGCATCGAGAAGAGTAGTAGTATCGATAAATCCTTAACGATACCCATCCCTACCTCCCACACACCGTTACACTCCCCTGGCTCTACAAACCCACACAGACACACACACACACACCGCCCCAGCCAGCCTTTTAGGACAACATGTACTGTCACAATCAAAAGTATCACTACTGAACCCTCACAGATCAAGGTTTAGACAGCATTTAGTCCATCGTAGATCTATTGTAGATAGATTGTGGATAAGCGTCAAAATGAGTTTCCTCCGCAGGGCACACCCTTCGAGTGAGGAGTAGAGGAGCCAGCTGTTTTATGACATATTAGATATAATTTCTTCACAAGTGATATCTTATTTAGTCTTTAAAGCTTGTTTACCTTAAATTCTTTTCGTAGTCCCTCTGGGGGTAATACAAGTGTTAATGCGATGATTGAGGGGGTCTGGCCAGAAAAACTCAATTGCAACTTGCCTGCCACCGGGTAGGAGTCAACAATACACACACTAATGGAATCACGAAGAAGAACAGGTTAATGGGCAAAGATAACTGAGGGCTAGCACCTCTTTAGCAGTATTTACAGCCAAGTTTGAGTGAAAAAAATGTATCTCCATCGTGTAATTGGATGTACAATATCCCTCTCTCCCTTTGTCGTTTTGTCAGTAGTATTTACTCTCATGGACAAATTAATGAGTACAAACACAGCATGCTACGACACCTGCAGTGGCGGTTATGGCCTCCACACACTAAAAAATGCAGGGTTACTTTAAAAGGGACACCACGTAACATTTTGGACTATACTGTTGCCATCAGTAAAAAACCTGCTCCTAATGACCAGCTCGACATTACTGCAGTGGGTAAACAAAGAATTGATTTGAATGAGAACTTGACCTATTTAAATCTCAAATTCTACTGACTTTAGTCCACAATTCTATGGAGCCGAGCTGGAGACATGCCCTCTCCCGGTAAAGTTACAGTCATGTCTTAGGAGAGCCGAGTCACTCAAAGCAAAGGCTCATTGTTTGCTTCTGCATTTATGAGGTATTTTTCAATGATGAAAATATCGGTCATAAAATAAATGCTTGTATTTCAATTTTATTTATTGGGTACAATTCTACACTGTGTGACTTTAACAACCCAACTGCTGGGTTATGGCTGTTGGATATTTTTTTTTGGGGGGGGATTATTATATAGAGTTGGGTAGTTTTTTTCTAACCAACAGTTGGGTTAATAGGTTGGGTCAATGTTGGGTCATTTCAGTAAACACTAAATCACAGAGATTTTCCGCTCTCAGCATTTATACCCAGCAGGTTGGGTCAAATCCTCATAAACGACCCAGCATGTCAAAACCACTGAGCTCAACTGTCAGCGGCGGCCATTACTGCTCCTCCGCCCCTCCACAGAAACTGCTTGAGGACAGCCCCTTCTGTCAGGTATTTTATAACTTTAGGTACTGCCCCAACAAATCACAACCAATCAGGTATAGGCTGCGGGTGATCTCCTCAAACGAGTGAACCATAAAAACAAATCATTTTCAACATACAGTAAATATTCTGAATCAAAACATTTCCATAATTATCACATCATTATTTTGATAATTTTGATATTTAAAACATTCATGGGATTCACTGGTATTTAAGAAAAAACACATGAAACACGTCTCCAAAGGCGGAGTTTACTCCTCCCAGCTACTCAGAAGGGGAAGGGAACGGAACTCTTCATTATCAAAACACAATTATTTACAACATTACATTAAATAAAAGTTAATCATTGAGGCCTCTTGGGCTAAGGGTTTTTAAGTAAAAAATCCAAAACGCCTCTCGTTGTTTCCACACACAATCATGGTCTCCTCCTCGAGGTGGCGGCGGCACCTGCTCGATCCCGCAAAAGCGCAGGGATGAGACATCGTGCCCCGGCATTTCTGCAAGACTCGACTGACTTTATAAACAAAATATCTTCAATATCTAACCTCCCTGACGATGACGTCTACCTCCTCACACTGGATGTGACAAGTTTGTATACGAACATACCGCACGACGAGGGAATTGAGGCCATGAACTTTTATTTGCAAACATGAGAAAAATCGGAAAACCCTCCAACGGAATTTTTGATACAATTGACTTCTTTCGTAATGAAATACAATTACTTCAGTTTCGATAAGACTTTCTACCAACAACTCTCTGGTACAAGTATGGGGATGTGCGCCCAATTATTCAAATTTGTACATGGGCTATTTTGAGCAACACCACATTTTAAATCCCACACAAAACGCCTTCTTTGAACACATTCTGGCATACCATCGATATATAGATGGCATTTTTTTGTGTTTCGGGGGAATCACGCTCAACTTATGGAGTGGATAGACTGTATAAATCAACTTAAGAGTAATTTTAAAATTTACATGCGAAATGAGTAAAGACAGTTAACTTTTTGGACATGGTGGCTGAAAGAAGTGGTGGCGAACTAACCACCACGCTATATCGTAAACCCACTGATAAGAACACTCTCCTCTTGGCCAGTAGCTCACACCCGACACCATTGAAGAGGGGGCTTCCAAAAAGCCAATGTTTTCGCATTGGCTTTATCTAAAAGAAGTTGTTGAAAAAAATTGATAAAAAGGAAAAACAATTTTCCACTGTGTACTCCCACCACAGTGGGAAAATAAAACACATATTTTTAAAACACTGGCATATACTCAGCACGGACCCCGAATTGGTGGAAATATTCAAAAATCCACCCCGTTCACGCACAGAAGAGGTCGCAGACTCTTCTTGTACACTAGGGCTGCACGATTAACCTTTATCGCATCGATATTGAGGTTTTAACTCCTGCGATAACCTAACCTCAGGAGGCTGAGGTTTTTTTTCCCGCCCCTGACATTTGATTGACAAACCTATTAGCCAATAAAAATGGTCGAATCTCGCGTTCCTGGGTTGGTGGCCAATCAGAAATGACAATGGAAACAAGCTTGTATGCAGTACACCGGCTTTCTCTGTCAGCAGCAAAGCAGCTAACACACACGACATGGATGCGCACGGAGGGCACTTCTCAGAACCGTGCGTAATCTTTCTTCATCCCGTTTGTCAATATGTAGCTATTGTAAAACGCGCAGGATTTCACACATGGCTGGGGGCATTAGCGCACCTGATGCGCGGGTTGCGGGTTCCGCCGCCATGCTCGCGGATCGGGTCATAAATTCTCCTTTGATGGCGGGTCTGGTTGTGGCGGGTCGAACAATCTCGGCCTGCTGCTGCGCGCCGCCGCTCACCGCCGCCGTATGCGCGTCCACTGTATTCAGCCACGACTCATTCTACCATCTTTACAGCAGGTGTTTGACGTCAATATGCGGCGGATTTTCATAGAATAAGCAGCGTTTTGTTGCTTGTGATCCAGAGAACACTTTTGTGGAACCAAATGTCTCGTATTTCCACAGCATGTGCGTCTGTGTCATTCTCACTTTTTCATTAAAACAGATTTATCAAAAATGAAACTGATTATTCACAGATAGTGAATTAATTTGTTAGTTTCACTGATACCTTGTTAGCAGTGAAAGGGTTAATGTCACGTATTTCTGACGAGCTGTAGCTAAAAGACGATTCAACACAGAGGTGTAGTTTACTAATCCGGACAGAGGACACTCCACTCTCTGTCTCAGTTTTCATTTCGTGTTGATAGGACTAGTATTGACTGACATAATGAGGGCTAAAGTGGTAACACCCCGCCATTCTGACACCCCCCCACTCCGACATTGAGGTCTAATTGTCGGAGTGGGGGTGTTTCCATTTTTTATCAAACGTCCCGGCACTCTGACATTTTTGAGTAGTGACACTTTTTTCTTTTGTGCAACGTCCTGCCATTCCGACACACAAGATAATTATTAAAAATACGTGGGCATACTAGAACTAACCCTAACCTTACCTTAGCCCTAACCTTAAGGATAGTGGAGTTTACAAACTGAACAGCCTATGCTCAAAACTTGTCGGAATAGCGGTGTCAAAAAGTGTCGGATTGGCGGGATGTCGCAATGGAGGGGTGTTTGAATGACAGGTCAACCCCGGGCTAAACGTAGTTAAAAATAATCGGTTATGATATCCTATTTAATATATACTCTCGACAACCCTTAGCTAATGCTAACGCAAACGTTTTTTTAAACATTTGTCAGTGTCTCTGCTGCCGTTTCTTACATAATGACGTTAGCTTGTTTATTATGGTTAAAAGGTTGAGGAGATGAGCAGCAGCAGCAGCAGCAGAGGAGAGCACTTTTTCAGTTAGACTATTTTAATGTCTTTGTCCTGTGTGTTTCAGATCAACTTTACCCTCTCCATGTGGGACCTCCAGAGCTCATAAATGCCACAAAAGCTTTACAGGTAAGCAGCAGTTTTGTAATAGAAATGTTTCATTCTTTGTTTTATTCATTTGATTAAATACAAACTTATGTTAATGTGTGTCCTACAGAAGACAAACTCTCCTGAGCTCTTCCTCGGTCTGTCTGAAGATCTGCATCACTGGACACAGTAAGTGCAAGACATTTTTGCAAAGTATAACATGACCCTTTATAGTTTTAGACCAAACATACATGTATTATTTATCTTCCAGTGGAATCGCCAGCTCAGTGGAAGTGTCCACCTGCCTCTGGGACAACCTCCACATTCAAGCTTCTGTCACCTTCACCAAGGTAAGGCATTACATTATACCATCATTGTCTTATGGGAAGGTTGGTGTCTCTGGTGAAGTAATGGTTACCATTACTGGATTTTATCCGTAAATGTGACAATGTCTCTTTATTTCCACAGTATTCTCTCCTGCTGCCGACTGCAGTGTCCCCAGCCCTGTCCCTGCTGTGACTGAACTGTCCCCAGCCCTGTCCATGCTGTGACTGAACTGTCCCCAGCCCTGTCCATGCTGTGACTGAACTGTCCCCAGCCCTGTCCATGCTGTGACTGAACTGTCCCCAGCCCTGTCCCTGCTGTGACTGAACTGTCCCCAGCACTGTCCATGCTGTGACTGAACTGTCCCCAGCACTGTCCATGCTGCGACTGAACTGTCCACGGCCCCGTCTCTGAATGGAGGACCACTTCACCAAAATACAGCAAGTACAATATGGACAATGGGGGACTTTCCTTAGGCTTGTTAACAGCTGAATTAATTATTTGCTGCTGCTGATGTTGTGTTAAACAATTATGTTGTACTTTTGTAAGAAATAAAGTTTCTAAAACAGCACTGGGGTGGTCATTATGAATTAACCCAATCATTGGGTAGAATTAACCCAACTGTTGGGTCGAAATAACCCAACTGTTGGGTTATTTTTAACCCAAAGGTTGGGTTAAAAATAATAACCCAACTCCATCCATCCATTTACTTCCGCTTTATCCGGGGCCGGGTCGCGGAGGCAGCAGTCTCAGCAGAGATGCCCAGACTTCCCGATCCACGCACACCTCCTCCAGCTGTTCTGTGGGGACCCTGAGGTGACACCAAGCCAGCTCGGAGACATAGTCCCACCAGCATGTCCTGGGCCTTCCACAAGGCCTCCTCCCAATAGGACATGCCTGGAGCTCCTCCCGAGGGAGGCGGCCAGGAGGCATCCGGAAAAGATGCCCTAGCCACCTCAGCTGGCTCCTTTCGACGTGAAGGAGCAGCAACTCTATACCGAGCTCCTCCCGGGTAACTGAGCTCCTCACCCGATCTCGGAGGGTGCGCCCAGCCACCCTGCAAGAAACCCATTTCGGCCGCTTGTATTTGCGATCCTGTCCTTTCGGTCATTACCCGGATAGGTGAGGGTGGGAACGTAGATCGATCAGTAAATCGAGAGCTTTGCCCCCGACTCAGCTCCCTCTTCACCACAACAGTCCGATACAGCGACCGCATCACTGCTAAAATATATTTTTTTTATTTTTTATTTATAGACTGTACTGTTATGTTCAGACAGTTTTTAAGAAGCGCAGTCCACATGTTCACAAATTTTGAATGTCAAGCAACAATTTTGTTTGCTTCATTGTTGCAATTTTCACTTCAAATTAATCTAACATTGTTTATTGCTTGTGTTAGGTGAAAAATACATAAGAGGACCTTGCAACAACAATCGCATATTTAAACGCAATACTGCGTTAAACGCAATACTAAACGCAATAAGAAAAAAAAAAAAAATGCAATAAGATTATTTTCCAAAATCATTCAGCCCTAATCTACAGACAAGGTTCAATGCAGATACTTTATATATAAAGACATGCATCAAATGAATGTATCAAGATTCATAAACTAGTTTAAAGACTCACAAGGTTTTACCGTCAATTCATATGAATCGAAATTTTCGTTTCTCTGAAGTCCTTTGTGTGGGGCGGGGGAGGGGTGGAAGCACAGGGAGAGCAGGGAAGGGCCTGGTGGATAAAACTGTTCTTCAGTCGACTGGACCTGGCCTGTGGATTTCACAGTCTCTCCCTGAAGGCATTACCTTGAAGAGACAGTGTGATGGGTGCATAGGGTCAGCTTTGTGGGTGAGACGGGTAGAGTACATGATGCTGTGCTGGCGCCATACCACACAGTCACGCAGCTGGTCAGGATGCTCTCTAGATAAAGTTTCATGCAAGTAACAGTTGCAAAAAATATATAAAATAATCAGTAGATAGAGTGAGATATCTGTGATACAGAGAGAGCGATCGTTTCAATACAGTGCCAATTTCACTTTAGTTTTCACCTCCACGGCGACAACTCCATCATCTGAGCAAAGAAACGCATGTCTGGATTATAACTGCTGCTAATCATGAAAACTCCGCTAAAATCCTTAAAAGTCGCACCAGTGAATTTTTTTTTTTGGGTCGCACTCTGGGGCCTTGGCACTTCTTCAGCCCCACTGAGGCAGAGGCTGGAGGGTGAGCGGAGGCCAGGCCACAGCAGAGCAGAGCGTCGGGGCAGGCCCAGCGGATGGTGCATGGCTGACGGCAGAGGAAGTCGGCCAGTGCGGGGTGCATTCATTCATTTATTTATGCTCTTCCTGTCTTTGTTTCGTGGGAGTGGACTGCGGGTCGGATTGCACTGCCACCAGAGCCCCTTCTATCCACATGTCACCAACGCTGGACTTTCAAACCGACCGCGGACACGACTAGCTGCTATATCAGGACAAAATGACTACATTCAATAAGTATCCTAAATACTTCAAGAACACCAGCCTCATTTAAGTAAAACTGTGTGAAAACCAAACAAAAACCGGGAACAAGACAAAAACCAGGAACAAGACCACGATGAAAAAATGTGGAAACTTGAGTCAGTTTGAAGACTGACATTGCAATACCCGCTTTCTTCCCAAATGGAAATTGCATATTACGATAATGATCATTTGGCATTTCTAGGACGGCCATAAACCCCACCCAGTCGGTATGTTTCTGCCATCACAATCAAATCGGCAACACATAAGAAACATTAAGACTGTGGAGGTCTGAAAAATGTGTGTTATGACACGTCTTATGTCAGACCCCCAGTCTCAGAATATCTGGCCACTTCCTGTCCTAAGCAGCGGCGCACAGGAAGCCGCGGGGGCGGAGGATGTGCAAGTTCATTATTCTGGAATGCACTGAAGCGGTCCAAGAGTCCAGGACGTCAAAGATTAACCCCCTATGGGAAGAAGATATATGGGCCGCATGTGGCCCTCAGGCCCTAGTTTGCACCCTCTCTCGTAAGCACAGGGCCTTTTTTTAAGGTATTTTTCAACAATAAAAATATAAATGATACAAATGCTAGTATTTCGTTCTATTTATTTGGGGAAATGGTGTGGCTTTAAATAGTGATCACACAACAGATAAATATGTATATAGTTCGTATATAAAATCGATTTGAAATGCAGAATATATCAAATGTAGCACTTAGGATGACTGAATGGTATGCTCTAGAATATGGCGTGAATTGTTAACAGAGTTAGTTGTATGTAATAAGGCCTCGGAGACAGACATTTCGTTCTCATTCCACAAATTAACTTCTACAAACTGTTGAGAAAACCTCAAATCAAGGCCCATTTCTGCTCTTTTGCACTTTGATAAAGTGAGTGGAAGTCAAAAGCAAAAATCATTGAGGTTTTTGATTTGTTTGGCGTATTGACTTGGCTTTTGTTTGAGCACATGGCCACCAACCTTCCATTACATTCAGCAGAAAACAAACGCTGTTGGACACTGGGCTAAGATCAGAGAAGACTGCAGCAGAGACTTAAACTAAGTCACTTTGATTTCCACAGCTTTTGCATCTGTGTGTTCTCACTGCACAACGCTGCTCGACCGGAGATTCAGGTCCGTCCAGACCCCAGTCGCGTCCTGGTTCAAAACCACGCCCCCTTCTAACTGGCTTTACCTTATAAGGAAACACACTTCAAAGTCTAGCTAGGTGACAATGGTGATGTAAGAGGCAGCTCGCAAACACCCTCAAACACACACACACACACACCACAAAAAGTACAAAGTCAGGGGTCGGCCCGTGTCAGTTTCCTCTGGGTCTCTCCTTCCTCGAAAAACACTAGGCTCTCCTCTGGGGCCTAGACTGCTCTGAAGAAGAGATTTTTAATCTCAGTGAGACGTTTCTGGTTAAAAGGCCACGTTAAAGCTTAACAAACTGACATTTTAATGGTATAAAGCGGATTATTTCCGGTATGATCCAATCTACCGAACAGGCATTTGTCCTTAGCAACACCCTAGCAACAGCTAAGATGCACAGAAGATACAGCAGATGGTGCTTTTATTCAGCCTTGTTCAGATTTTTCTCAATACATTTTTATTGTGTTTTCTTTGGAAATATGATTTTGGTGGTGCTTTGCTTCTGCCCAAACCTTTCTTGGTTGTAATAACTTGGATCATATCTGGAAAGTAGTATTTTATGAGCAATCAAAATAAACTCATCCACTCAAGTTTAGTTTCTCGTAATTTATGTCACAACTAAAAACATACATTTCCTCCAGTTTAATTTAACACAAAAAATCCTCCACTGTCTCTAAACTCAAAAACTAGGTTCTGTTTCTGCCAAAGAAATGGCTGTAAACCTGTCGGTTCTAAAGTCCCATGACCATTATTGAGATTGACCAAAGTAGAATAGAGATTTTGATTTAAAAAAAAAGTTCAATTATTTGCTCAGAACTAGTGTGGGAGACAGGTCAGTGTGGGGGACAGGACAGTGTGGGGGGCAGGTGAGTGTGGGGGGCAGCCAATCGTTGCACTTGACGTGTGGAGGCAGAGCGTAGTGAAAGCATGGTTAACGCAGTACAGTAATCGGCTGAGGCTGCCTTTGATTGGATCAGTCAGAGTAGACGGCTGCGCTGGGCTTCCCTGACCCACATTCAGAAGAGCTCACGGGGGAGGGGCCCGGCTTCAGGGGAGGGGTCAGACCCTGGGCTGACCGCACCACTACAGTCCTGCACATAATACAGCCAGGACAGGCTTAAGGCGAGACCCTGAATGAATAGGTAAAAAAAATAAATACAGTAGAGTATAATGTATAATAAGAACAGTTTTTGTTTGTTTTTTTCAACCCCGTGAACTGCTACCTTAACGTGGTGGGGTTGTTTGAGCACCCGAATGATCCTAGGAGCCATGTTGTCTGGGGCATTATGTGCCTGATAGGGTCTCCCATGGCAAACCGGTCTTAGGTGACGGGTCAGACGAAGAGCAGTTCAGAAGACTTCTATGGACAGTATCACATCAAGGGCCGTGACATCGCCCGGTATTGCGCAACCGGAGCCCCACCCTGGAGCCAGGCCTGGGGTTGGGGCTCGAATGAGAGCGCCTGGTGGTCTGGCCTCTGCCCACGGGGCTCGGCCGGGCACAGCCCGAAAGGACGACGTGGGCCCGCCCTCCTGTGGACCCACCACCCGCAGAGGGATCCGTAGGGTTCGGATGCAGAGAGGACTGGGTGGCAGTCAAAGGCAGGTGCCTCGACGACCTGGTCTTCTGCCGTTCGGGACATGGAACGTCACCTCGCTGGGGGGGCCCAACGTCGGTGCAGAGTAACCGGCCTTCTTGGAGTACCTGGGAGGGGTACTAGAAGATGCTCTGACTGGGGACTCCATTGTTCTACTGGGGGACTTCAACGCCCACGTGGGTAACAACAGTGAGACCTGGACGGGGGTGATTGGGAAGAACGGCCTCCCCGATCGGAAGCCGAGTGGTGTTCTGTTATTGGACTTCTGTGCTAGTCATGGGTCGTGCATAACGAAAACACCATGTTCGAGCACAAGGGTGTCCATAAGTGCATGTGGCACCCTAGGCTGGAGGTCGATGATCGACTTTGTAGTTGTGTCATCTGATCTCCGGCCACGTGTCTCGGACACTCGAGTGAAGAGGGGGGCTGAGCTGTCAACCGATCACCACCTGGTGGTGAGCTGGATCCGCTGGCAGGGGAGGAAGCCGGTCAGACCTGGTAGGCCCAAACATGTTGTGAGGGTCTGTTGGGAACATCTGGTGGATCCCTCTGTCAGTAGGGTCTTCAACTCCCACTTCCGGAAGAGCTACATCCAGATTCCGAGGGAGGTTGGGGGACATGGAGTCCGAGTGGACCATGTTCTCCTCCTCCGTTGTCAATGTGGCTGTTCGCAGCTGTGGCCGTAAGGTCTCTGGTGCCTGTCGCGGTGGCAATCCCCGACCCCGGTGGGGACACCAGGAAGTAAGGGATGCCATCAAACTGAAGAAGGAGTCTTACCTAGGGATGGGCACCGTTAAATGGTGCCTACTTGGTACCGACCGAAAAGCTCCGGTCGGGGTGGCATCGAAAAACTAAAATTCTTTCGGTGCCAACTTTCGGTTCTTTTTCTCTCTAGACGTCAATATATGACCCGCAGCGAGTCTAAAAAAACATGAACGTGTGTGCAGATAATGAACCGCGTCAGCGCAAATGGAGCAAAGCAAAACTATAACTTAAAGCTATAACTTAAAGAGAAGCAAAGCTATAACGCACTAAACGTTTGTAATAAAGATGGCAGAGCCGCGGTCTGCGGGAGGACTGAGCCAGGACTAAACCAAGACTTACACCGGTTGTAAAACCCAGAGCCTAAACCAGTTATTATAAACCAGGACTAAACCAGGACTGAATAAGAAACTTGAGTGTTTAGGCAAATTGAAAAGCAAAACAGAGCAGTGACAACAAGAAAGACGTCTTTACCTTTAGTGACAGACCCACGGAAGCTGAGTTTACGTGCTGTTGTTTACAACTTTACAAGCAGCTGCAGCGAGGGAAATATCAAAGATTGTTTGTGGAAAACTGAGCGCTCACTCTGTATTAGACATTTTTGGTACAACATCAAACATTAAAACATTAAAACTGGCGTTCTCATTCTACTGAGTGCATGATATAAAACAGCGCTATATTTAACAGCAGCGACACCTGGTGGTAAACACTGATCATAACGGTTTAGAGAAGTTTATCTGAAAGAAAACCGTGTCATGATGTGGATCTGTCCTGTTTCTGCAGCTCAGGAGGTAATAATGTCCTTTCTTTTTATCTCTGCTTAAGTGAAAATTGTGCTCAAAACACGAAGCTACAGGTGACGCTGCTGCGGCCTGTGTAGCTTCTGTTGTGCGGTTTTAGGACTTTTCCCTGAACGAAACTTTTTTTATACACGTTATTTTAATTGAATTAAAATTACATAGGTACCGAAAAAAGTACCATTAAGGCACCGGCACCGAAAAGCAGGTATCGTTAAAGTACTGGTATCGAAAAAAAACTAACGGTACCCATCCCTAGTCCTACCTGACCTTGTTGGCTTGTGGGACACCGGAGGCAGCTGAGACGTACCGGCAGGCCAAGCGCACTGCAGCTCGTGCAGTCAGAGGCAAAAACTCGGGTCTGGGAGGAGTTCAGAGAAGCCATGGCGGAGGACTATCGGTCAGCCTCGAAGAGATTCTGGCAAACCATCCGGCGCGCCTCAGGAGGGGGAAGCAGTGCTTCACCAACACTGTTTACAGTGCGGGCGGGGAACTGTTGACCTCGACTGGGGATGTGGTCGGGCGGTGGAAGGAGTACTTTGAGGATCTCCTCAATCCCACCGTTACGTCTTCCGATGAGGAAGCAGAGGCTGGGGACTCGGAGGGGGGCTCGCCCATCACCCAAGCTGAAGTCACCGAGGTGGTTAGAGAAAGCTCCTCGGTGGCAAGGCTCCGGGGTGGATGAGATTCGTCCTGAGTAACTTAAGTCTCTGGATGTTGTAGGGCTGTCTTGGCTGACACATCGCTGCAACATCGCATGGCGGTTGGGGACAGTGTCCCTGGATTGGCAGATCGGGGTGGTAGTCCCTCTCTTTAAGAGGATTGGAGGTGTGCTCCAATTACAGAGGGATCACACTCCTCAGCCTCCCCGGTAAGGTCTACTCCAGGGTGCTGGAGAGGAGGATCCGGCCGATAGTCGAACCTCGGATCCAGGAGGAACAATGCGATTTTCGTCCCGGTCGTGGAACACTGAACCAGCTCTATACCCTTCATCGGGGGCTCGAGGGTTTGTAGGAGTTCGCCCAACCAGTCCACATGTGTTTTGTGGATCTGGAGAAAGCGTTCGGCCGTGTCCCTCGTGGTTCCCTGTGCTCCGGGAGTATGAGGTCCGGGGCCCTCTGCTAAGGGCTGTCCATTCCCTTTATGACCGCAGCAGGAGCTTGGTTAGCATTGCCGGCAGTAAGTCAGACCTGTTCCCGGTGCGTGTTGGTTAGGGCTGGGCGATATGGACCAAAAGTCATATCCCAATATATTTAGGTTGAATATCGATATACGAAATATATCCCGATATTTTGGGTGAGAGCTGTGAAATGAAATGTTAAGTCAAAGTTAAAGCCAAATAAGAGTAGTTTTATTGAAAACTCACCATAAAATGTAAACAGAAACACTGTATAACAAAGTTCTGTAAGGTGCACATTTGAAAAAAAAAAATATCTTAAATAAAAATAGCCTAAAAAATAAAACAGGTCAATCTTTTTCTGAGGGCAGCATTTATATATAAAAGAGATAACAAAATAAAGTGCTCAGATTTTTTTTTTTTAATCAGCTTGAGATTACCCGTTTCTTTTTGTTAAAGAAAAAACTCACCCTCAAATACACTTTTTTTTGCTTATAAACTGTATAAATTAATCTCCAATACTTTAGTAACTTTAGTGCAAATTAGTTGAAATGCCTAAAACCGCCAGTGAGGCGCCATCTACAGGCGATCGGTCTTTACTGCATTTGCTTTTTGAATTTGGCGCCCTTATTTGCCCAGGGGTGAAGGCAAACGTCAGTTGCCCTGCCGCTCTGGGCTATAAAAGCGGCCCAGTCTCGCTCACGCCCCCGTAGCGAGTTGGAGAAGGAATAGCGAGAGAGTATTTTCATAGATTGTCAGGTTTGCGATTAGTTATAGCATTTTGGTAGATTTTTTTAGCATAGCTTTTTGTATCAGATAATTGTGTAGTGTTATAGCGTTGTTGAATATTGTAGTTTTAGTCATTAGTTGCTTTTATTGCTCGATTAGTTAGCTGAATTTAGTTTAGGACATTTGTTAGTATTGGTTTTAGAGTTCAATATCGTGTGTAATTTTTGTGTATACTGTTTATTGTACTGTCCTACTGTGTAGTCGCTGGAATTCCATGCTCGGACTTTGTTTACGAGTTGAGGTAAATAAAAGTCTGATGACTCAGGCCTGTCAATCACCGACCCAGACCCCTGCCACCCCTACCCCCTCCCGCACACTCCTTAGTCCTCCAGGCAAATCTGAGGCTCTGAGGCAGAGTCTCTGGAAGGGGTGTTTAGTAACTCTTTAACTTAATCGCTTATCTGAATTTGAAATATCCCGATATGGTCTAATTCCATATCTCATTTAAAACTATATCGATATATCGCCCAGCCCTAGTGTTGGTCTCTGCCAGGGCTGCCCTTTGTCACAAGTTCTGTTCATTACTTTTATGGACAGAATTTCTGGGCGCAGCCAGGGGCTGGAGGGTGTCCGGTTTGGGAACCTCAGGATCTCATCTCTGCTGTTTGCAGCCGAGTGTGAAGCGGCCGGGATGAGGATCAGCAGCACCTCCAAATCCGAGGCCATGGTTCTCCACCTGAAAAAGGTAGCTTCCCCTCTTCAGGTGGGTGGGGAGTCCTTGCCCCCTGGGTCGTGTTCACGAGTGAGGGACGGATGGAATGCGAGATCGATAGACTGATCAGTGCAGCGTCAGCAGTGATGCGGTCGCTGTATCGGACTGTTGTGGTGAAGAGGGAGCGGAGTCGGGGGGCAAAGCTCTCGATTTACCGATCGATCTACGTTCCCACCCTCACCTATGGTCACGAGATTTTGGTAATGACCGAAAGGACAAGATCGCGGATACAAGCGGCCAAAATTAGGCTTCTTTGCAGGGTGGCTGGGCGCACCCTTCGAGATCAGGTGAGGAGCTCAGTTACCCGGAAGGAGCTCAGAGTAGAGTCGTTGGTCCTTCACGTTGAAAGGAGCCAGCTGAGGTGGCTAGGGCATCCGTTTCAGATGCCTCCTGGCATCTGAAATCCCACCTCCCTTGGGAGGTGCTCCAGCCATGTCCTATTGGGAGGATGCCTCGTGGAAGGCCCAGGACACACTGGTGGGACTATGTCTGGCCTGGTGTCGCCTCGGGGTCCCCCCAGAACAGCTGGAGGAGGTGTGCGTGGATCGGGAAGTCTGGGCATCTCTGCTGAGACTGCTGCCCCCGCGACCCGGCCCCGGATAAAGCGGAAGAGGGAGGGATGGAGGGATGGATGAACAGTTTTTTTCCCCCTCCGCCATCAGACTGGGCCTGGGCTGATGTGGAGCGGGCGGAGGAGGACTGGGCTGATGTGGAGCGGGTGGAGGTGTAGGAGAGGAGACATGCTGCCGTGTTTTGTACCAGTGTAAGCCGATTGAGGAGTTATTGGTTAAAAGGTTTTCTGGGGGAACATATCTGGATAATGTCTGGTAGCAATGGATGCAATGCAGTATTAAAGAACCTTCGAAATACAAAGATTAAAATATACTACTAAAAAAGATGTTTCCTTGGAAACAGTAGTAGTAGTAGTAGTAGTAGTATTTGTAGAGTGAGATGGTTCCGACACAGCTATTAGAATGAGATAACAGCTCTTTTGGCAACACTGTTGCACTTCTTTACGTGCTGCTGCTATCTGCTGCAGAAGACAGCTCAGACCTGACCCCACACTGAACAGGCTCTGCAGGAGAGTCGCCTAGTCCCCCTAACATGGGACGCATTCAAGGTCCTCCGTGGGAGCAGACCGGAGAGGCAGGGCAGTGCTGCTGAAGATCAGGGGCATGAACAGTGGAACGCATTTTGGAAACGTATCCAAATAATATATTTCTGTCGATAGGTAGGTATACAGAATGTTTAAATCAAATCAGGACAAAGTTTACAGTGAACATTTAAACATGTTTGTTCATGAGCATTTACATTGATAGGAGATATTAACTGCAAGACCAATATGCATTTCAGAACATGTTTTCAGAGGTCTAAATTGAAACTCAGCCATTAATCAAAATGTAATCACGATCAATTTTTTGGCCATACCGCCATGCCCTATGCACCACGGTGCATTGTTACACCCCTAATAATATATTTCTTTTTTGTTAGTTTTTCTGTCAGTGGTTCCCCTGTATGCTCGGATTCGCCCCTGCTCAAAGTAGATTCCGCGCAGCCATTACTCCAGCTTTCACTGGGCTCTGAGTGGATGAGTAAAATAGTTACTAAATGCTGTAACTTTTGTGTGAACGCCTTAAAACACTGCCTCGTAGTTCCGGAGGCTGCCTGTCTGCGCCTTTACATATGGCTAATTACCATATTTCAACAGTTACACTCAAATAAATAATAATAACTATAAAGTCACAGCAAGTCATTGAGAGTCATTGGCCTCACGTCCAAGTTAAGTCTCAAGTCACAAACAGCAAGTCCCAAGTCAAGTAGAGTCTTTTTGGAGCTTTGGTCAAGTCAGTCTCAAGTCCCGAAAAATGAATCAAATCATTTGACTCAAGTCTCCCACCTCTGTTAATTAGTAATACATAGATTATTAACAAACAATTACAAATAGGTTATGTGCAGTCTATTTAAAAGAATATTATATCAAATAATAGAGTAGTCCAACTAATATTTACTCTATCAAAAGAGACTTGGTCCCTTTTGGCCCCTGATCCCCCGTTCCAAATGAGCTGGTCTCCCCTGCTCTATGGGGCTTTTTCAGGTCACAGCGTCCTGTGGGAGTAACAGCAGAGGGATTACACTTGTTTTGAGTATAAAATTTTTTTTTTTTTATCAAAAATCAACATTGCTCAATATGTGGGAAAAAATCATGACTTAAAGGTGCTATGCGCAACTGTAAATGTTAAAAATAACCGTTTTCTAACCCATACATGCTTAAACAATTGCCTGATGTGCTGAATGAGTTCCTGTCTGATCACTGCCATTGCCCCTATAATCCTGTGCAGTCAAATAAATAAGGGGGATTCGGGTCGGAATCTTAAGGTTTGAGCCTGGGCGTGACGTCATGCGCGTTCACGCGCACCTGGCTAGTAGCTCTGGGGAGTTTGTGTATTCCGCCATTATCCGCATCAGCGAAGACTCCAGCGAAGTAGAGGATGGATTGTAAGAGAAGATTAACTCCAGTTCATCCCAAACAGCAATGCAAACTCCACGTAAGATAAAGAAGATAAAACGTTTGTCTAGTTGAACCAAAAGGGGCAAATTGGAGTGAGACAGGCGTCGGAGTAAGACGAGAGTCAACATCGGAAAGGCAACAACAAATGGGGAGACCTCAGCTCCGCTCTCGGGCTCAAACGAACCCTCAGTTGGCTTTCTTCTTGCTAAAATGGTAAGATACAGTCTGTAATGTCTGATACGGTAAATCTATGTGAACAAATGACGATGGGTAATAGTTGTAATGCTATGTGTTTAGCGTGTAGTGTAGCGTTAGCTAAATGTAGAATCAGAATTGGTTTTATTGTCATGGTCAGTGAACATGTTCACAAACTAGGAATTTTGTCCGGAGCAATCGTGCAACATAAAACATATAACATAAAAGATGCTAACTATGTTTTGTGTATGGTTTACCGGTAGCCTTTTGTGTTTGGCCAACGTCTTCAAAATGATGCAAAATGCTAAAAGGTACTCATGTCCTTGACCAACACAGCTGAATTTTCAACGCCGTTGTGTATATATGTTTTCTTTTTCGGCAAAATCAGTAAAATGTTCCCGGGAATGTGGTACATTTTGCATGTAGTTTATATGAGGTATGAGGGGAGAAAACATGTTACTTGATAGGCTAACGTTGCCGTTACTGTGTACTCGATTCTAATCAATTGTTATTTTTGAAGAGCACATATACATTTGTAGTCATTGTTTAGTCCTACTTGAGACCTGGTTTATTCATAGTCTAGACCTAGTTCAGACCTGGTGTAGTCCTAGTTGTGTTCTGAGTTAGTCCTCCTGAGATGGTCCTGGTTTAGATGGTGTGTAAATTGCAAATAAATAATAATAATAATCTCTTTTTACTTCGTCTGAGGTCAATAATGTATTCATGTGCCATTATTGGCTAAGATACTTTATTTTCTTTTGTACAGGATAGAGTTTGAGCGAGAACAGGCCACAGACCCATATGACTCCGATTATGTCGCCCCTATATCTTTGTGGTATGTTTTGTCATAATGCAATTCCTACAGTCTTTTCCTTGTAAAGGTGTGAATAAATGTTTTTGTTACACAGCACTGGTGGTCCAATGCAGAATCAAATGGATGAACTTCTCATCATTGGGCTAGAAGAAGCTGTCATGGACATGTGACCGGGACTGCTGTTATAGTGGAGTGGGTGAGTACTACATGGCAATTTGGTTTATTCTATTCGATGCAAAGAAGAAGAATGCAAAGAACATTATATTGGAGAAACCAAACAAGTCTTACAGAAGAGACTTTATCAACACCGAAGAGAAAGCACAAGCGGCCCTCAGTCGGCTGTGCACCTTCACCTTAAAGCCTCCAATCACTCTTTTGAGGACGGGGAGGTCAAAATTCTAGCTAAAGAAGAACGTTGGTTTGAAAGAGGAGTAAAAGAAGCTATTTTTGTCAGAAAAGAAAATCCCTCCATGAACCGAAATGGTGGGCTAAGATTTAATCTTTCTTCTTTTTACTCCAATCTGCTTCGGGGAAAACGGACAGAGCACGGCCAGTCCAAGAAGACGATACCTCAGCTAACAATAGAACAATAGGCAGGTAATTAGCAGTGATCAGCCATGAATAGGACAGGGCTGACCGATACTGGGGGGAGCAGGTCGTTACAGACGCTCTACTTCAAAGGTGTTTACCCACAGGTGAGAGTAGCCGTTATTAGAGGGGAGGAGCCAACTCCTCCCAACTGGTCTTTATCTACGCTGCTTGCTGAGGGAAACCTTGTTCACTGACGAAGCCTTTTGGATGAGAGGCGAAACGTTTGGAGACCTCAACTACCAAGTACAGAAGATGACTCAAGTACCTTCGTTGAAGATGGACAACTCCTGTACGACTGAGAATTTACACAGACATGGCTATGTAGTGTTTTATAAAAAGTCATGAATAACAATATCAAATGGAAAATAATGTAGGTGCATTTGTAATGCTTATTCTTTATCTGCATAGTTTTGCCCACGTGGACACAAGTTGTGGATGTGAAACAACCAGCCGTTGCTCAAACATGGGACGCAAGGACTTTATGCTTGCAGCAAACGGGCTATTGTCTGGGAATAATTACACCAAGATCGCCCTCTTCTTCAAATACATGAACATGAGAATGGTGACATCTTCTACTATGGGATACAGTATTTCTACTGTGTACCAGCTGTAAGGGAGTTTTGGACAGAAAAGAGGGCTGCCATTATCAACCGATTACAGACTAAAAACAGTGTTGTTGCCCTTGGTAAGTAATAAACTGCATGTATTTGCAAATCCTCAAATAGCTAACATGCATCTGTAATTCTGTTTTAGCTGACGAATGGAGTCCTCAGGTAATTCAGTGGTTTACTGTATGTGCTTTGTCTCTGGACTTTTTTTTTCCGTAAGTAAATCTGAATAATTTTTGTATTTGAGATAATGATATTGTAATGTTTGTGTTTTATAACAAGGAGAGATTCATGGAGAGGGGCGTTTTCCATTCCCTACGCCCCGGATCTACCTTTGCCTTTTCATATGAAGCCAGGACATTTCTTGCAGCGTTGGACTACAACCACCACAACCACAAAGGTCAAGTGTTGTAAGTGATTACTTTATGACTTTCCTATATAATGCATGTTTTGGGAACTAATGTCATAATTTGTTCTGCAGGCAAGAACGACTGTAAAGCAAGAAGTCACAGACCGGATACAAAGAGGCAAAAGACTACAGTTACATCCCTGACCTGCAGACAAAAATTCTAGGAATACAACTTCAGTCTGCAGGAGAACTCTCAAGAAAACGAAGCTTGAGACCAGGTGAACCTTGGTTTCTGGGACCTCTGTTTTGCATTGTGCCCCCTCCTACAGCTGATCTGGTGCAGTCACAAGTCCACAGAGGGCAGGTATGTTGTGTTAGTTTTTCATTGTTTTACAATGAACATTTGATTTTCTTTTAGTGTGTATTTATGCAAGATTCCTATTTTCATTAATATTTTGCCACATCACTTCCATGTCCTTTTCCATAATAAAATAACTGTTCTAATGGCAAAAAATTTATGTTTTGTTTTTCTAGGAGATGCCATCAGCTCCCTGAACAGACTCCAAGTCAAACATAAGCAGTGCATATTTATTTATTTTTACAAACATGGAATTATTTACAATAAAGCCGTTTCTTCCCTAATTCGTAGCCATATTTTCTGATGTGCTCACTACTTGTTTATTGCCTGAATGGTGCTTCTTTATAGCCAACATAAATGCCAAAAGGGTCAGGATAATTGTCTGTCCTCCTCACTGATCAGTCTAGATCTTGATTGTCCTCTGCACCTTCCCGGCCTCCTTCCCTGCCCCTGCTGCCCCTGCTGTCCTCAGTGCTTCCCTCCACAGGAACATCAAATTGATTCGAGCTGTAATTCTAAAGGAAAAAATAAAATATGTTATTGTGATATAATACATGCTGTATTATTCTACACATTACAGGAAAGAAAATACAATGATAAAGGGATACTTATTTTACTTCCCTCATATTGTACAGCAGGCAGGCCTTCTATTTACTATAGCAAATAACTGTATTTTCATCTACGTTTGCTTTGTTCTGAACTGCATAACTACCGGCCCATGCACGGTCTCTTTCCCTGCAAATATGACCTTGTACTGAGTGAACGAATTCCATGTTATGTGTACAGGTAACCTTTTTTCCCCCCTTCTAAATGTCTAAACTAGTGAAACTTGTTGGGGGCACTACACACCTTGCTCAGGGACAGTAGTTGAAAAGTATTGGCACAATTCACAGAAATGTTTATCAATGTGTACTGTCCCTGTCAAAATACCTAATAAATAAATCAGCACTGTTGTAGCCATTTAGGTAAATCAGTTCAGCTTTGTGGAGTGATGTAAAATGCTGGTATGTAAGCTTCATAATTAGAAAACAATGTTGAGCAAATTAGTCTCTAATAATGATATACTGCTATTGGAATATGCTACTTAGCAGATTAAACAGGCTACACCCCAGTAAATATTCGGTGGATTAGGCTGTTTTAGCTTAGAAGGTAATGTCAGAGCCAACTGATTATTAGTGTACTAGCTTGAGACATTTTAGTACTTTTTGACCAACTAATAGGATGTTTGGTGTGATTCTTTTTTTTTTTTTAGCTTATACAAAGTAATAACTTATTCATGAACGCATTTCCATTATAATCCAATCATAACACAAAACAGGTAGAAATGGTGAAAAACGTTTTCTCCTATACTACCTCCGTTTTTCCTCTCAAACATTAATATGTAGTTTACTCAAATCCAAATTCCATTCACATATTCAAAATAACGTACAGATTTATAACTTTCTTACCTCTAGACATTACGAGTCTAAACAAAAGATTTGTGTAATCGCTGTCGCTGTTGTGTTCTGAACTGCTCGTGCTCGTGCAAGCGTGCGTGTGTTCCATGAGCGTGCACAACTCTGGATGCAATTCCACTTGTCGCCAAAGGGGTCATAGTTCTGCAAGAACTCAGACTTGCGTTGTGCACCTTTAACAACAGTGTGAGCAGAGTTTAAAAATATTCAAGACCTCCTGGTGAAAGGATTTTTTTTAGTTAAAGCCATACCCCAATAAACTATAGGCATTTATTTGATTACAGATATTTCATATATTGTAGAAAAATCATAAGAAAAATGAACAAACAAGCGTGTGTTTGCTGAGAGCGACTCACCTCTCCTAAGACCTGACTGTAACTTTACAAGGAGCGGGACATCTCCACTAACTAAAGGCGGCCAAATATGAGATTTAAATAGGTTAGGTCCTCATCCAAATGATTGAGAAATCATTGTAATAAAAGGTCTAATTTGTTCTCTCTAATTAACCATTTTCAGCAGCGATATTCATAGTCAAATGCTTATACTGTACTTGGCGATTTAACCTACAATATAAACTACTTACAGACTTGAGTCCATGACCATCAGGTTAAACATCCGTTTCTGCTTTCATGAACAGTTACAATCCCTGCCGTCACATTTAGGGGCAGAACAGTGCATTAATTCAATATCAATCAATCAATGGTTTTGTAACGCCCAATATCACAACAGGAGTTGCCTCACAGGGCTGCACTGAACATTAAAGCAATGAAACAGAACAGTAATTAAGACAATGTTTGCCTGTCCCTGGCCTGGTGTCCCCTGTCCTTAGACTCTCCAGCATGGTGAGGAAAAACTAAAAAACCCAGTGGGAGAAAAGAGAAACATTGGGGAGAACCACAGAAGGAGAGATCCACTCCCATGGACGGACAGGCTATAGAGACCCATGGCCGATGGGAGTCCCTCAGCAGACGGGCCAAGAATAGCCTACATGGTCTACATCACGTCACAGCACCACTTGTCTACATATTGATCTATGACGTACTCATTACTCTTTCAATAATATTGGTACAAACATTTTGTTTCTACCGTTTTGCTCATGTCATGTCTGGCCCCTAGGAGAGTGGGCCCCAGGTCCCTCCCTCCGGACAGGTCCCCACCCACACAGGGACAAACAGAGCGTAAAGACATCTCTTTGAGACAGTGTGGCCTTCTGGGACTCTGCCTTGGTCCTCCTTTGATAAGGGATAGTCACATACTGCATGTTTGGGTGGAACAGTGGTTAGTCCTCTTGGCCTTACTGCATCAAAGTCCGGTCTTGCCCAGTGAAGCTTTCTGAAGATCGCATGTTCTCCCTCTGTCTGGTTTTCTCTGGGAGCTTCAGTTTCCCAAAAAAATACTGCAATCAAATCATGTATCCAACTGAAATGGACCCTTCCAACCCCTTCCAAGTGGTTTACACCTCAATCATGTTTTGAAATATATGTGGTTTTTGTATTCATTAAACATGCATGAAGGCGTGCCTGCTCTTCTTAGACAAATTACAAATCGATATACTAGTCAGGAAAATGACAATGACAAAAAAAATTTCCAAAATCCTGCAGCTGCCTTAAGCTTTGTGTCCTTTTACTGTGTTTTGGCCAGCAGAAAACAAGACACCCCACTCCCTTGCAGCAGTGCCCCCTCCCTCTGACCCGACAGACTATAATGGGCCACCAAAGGAATGCGGCGCTTCTGTGGGTGGCCAATGGCAGCACAGAGCGCAGAGAGGACAGGGCTGCATTCCTGGGTCTGCTCACTTCTCTATTGTTGAGTGCTTTTACTGGAGCTCAGCTGAGAGTGCCCACAGCTGACCTGGGATCAGCTGGCTCGGTCACACTCAGTCACCAGCATCACACTTCCGCCATCCCACTCAGATATGGTCCCCCATATCGAGCTGCTCTTCCAGGCATCACTAGTGGTCAGCACAAATGAGACAACTATTCCCCACGAGGATCGTGAGCAATCCATGTTATTGGGGAGTAGCAAACATTGTCCATGGACATTTAGGTCTGCACCGAAAAATACAATATTGAAAAAATACAACAAAATACAATATTGAGCATCGGCTACAAATATGAAGCTTAGCTAATATTGAAGCTTAGAACCTGGAGAATTCAATCGCCGAGTTAGTTTTAACCGCCGCAAACATATTTTTAATCGCGAATAAAAAATTCCACAGCTAGCAACAGTATGCTAATGACAGTGGCAGCATGTTAATGCTAACATCAACTAATCAAAGCTGGGAGAGAACCTATAATTAGATTACACAATAAAATAAAATAGCCACTACACGAGTGGACAAGTGTTGTATTTTAGTTTTCGAAATTCTGATCCAACTTATTTATTATGCACAATTTGTAATGATCAGATTTACCTTTTTACCTAATTATATACCGGCGGATATGAAGAAAAGAAGTGTAGAAAAGTCCATTGATCCTTGTAATGTTTTTCCATTAGTTTATTAATAGATAGAATTGATATGTAACATCTTGTTTACAAGAAAATATCAGACTTTATTGATCTCACTTTGGAGAAAAGTGAAAAAAAATTCACTTTTTTCACTCAAAGCCACTTCTAGGAAGTTTCTTGGTATTGGTTAATATTGGATATTAGCAGACACTCACCCTGTCTGCTCCTCCCACTGCCTCAGCTGAGCGGGGGACAGGGGAACGCACACAGCTTAGTAACATTTAAAGGGATATCCCCCATATCATCAACCATCACGATGATTCACTGTAAACATCGTCAACTGCCAATTAAGGGGACAGTGCCCAACCCTAACGTGCAACATTAACTGCACAACTAATAGTAACAGCTTTTTATTTAAGTGGGGCTTATCGTTCTGTGACTTGACCACAGCGATCCTGTGTGGCTCAGCAGGTAGAGTCCACTGACAGGGACTGAATAGCTGAATGTGTCCATGTTGTAAAGTGTAAAGAGGACAGAGAAGACCACGGTCCATTGTCTGAGGTGTTTGTTCAGGAAATGCCCCCACAGCTCGTCCTGGAGCAGCACAGACCCTCACAAGTGATGCCACCAAAGGTATGTTAAAGAGGGTAATAAATATTAGGGTGGTAGTTAGCCTCCCAAATCAGAAGTCGCAGATCACAGGATTTAGACTTAACCGGTTGAGAGAGTTGTGCTCACGACAAAGAGTGTGGGACCCAGGAGAACACAACCAGCAGACACGTCAGGAGGATAAGAGAAGAGAGGACAGGACAGAGGACAAATGAAAGTGACAGAGCGAGAGAAGGCCATGAGAGGACAGAGTAGATTACACAAAAGGTTCATGGGGACTGTTTCCAATTCCCCTGAATGTACTGCCCAGAGAGCAGGAGCCGAAAGAGTCTGAGAGGGAGCTGTAATTAAACTGTACCAAGGACAGCTAAAGGTTCCTGATCAGGACCACCTGCTGTGACTGTCTTCTCCTCCTCGGGTTCATGGGAAAACACAGAGTCGAACTATTGGGAACATGCTCACAGATACAACACAAGGACAAGTTCAGACCCGCAAGACATGCACTTCTCCTGCTCCTTAACTCTGGTATACTTTATTGATCCTCTCCATTTGGGACCCACCTCCAGGTGTGGAGCCAGGCTAGTAGTGAATCACCGGGCTGCAAGACATGTACATGTACATGTACATGTTTTAGTTTTAGGAGAAACCAGAGGAAATCTATGCAGACATGAGGAGTACAGCAGGAGTGTGAGTGGTCAGAGATATCCATCAGAACTCTTACTTGAGTGAAATATGTGGTTATTCCTTCCACCGTGAATAAATCTATGTGACAGGAGCTTCATTGACATAAAAGACAAGAACTAAACTGAAAATTTGACTTCCTTGTATCTTATCTATTCATTGGAACATAATAAATAATAATAATAATAATAATAATAATAATAATAAGTTATGCTTTGTTCAGTTACAACAACACAGAAAAAGGATCAGACTTTTATGCTATAAAAAACTTTCATTAGATTAATTCAAACAGTTACTCAGTACTCAAGAAGTATTTTAAGTATTTGACATTTAGGTCACACCTTTTTACTTCTACCTGAACGTAATGGTACTCTTGAGTAAACCTTTGGGCTACTCTACCCTCCTCTGCACCCTCCGCCCCACACTGTCCTCGACTTGCCAGCGCTTCATATGGTCCAGTAACCACACGTCATTAGCTCATTGCACAAGTTCTGTTAATGATTGGCAAAAAGACTTTCTTTTCCACAAACTTTGCCCTGTGAGCACTGGGTAAAAAATGCACACACGTTCACGCCCTGATTCAGGCATCAATAAGTTCAACTCACACGAGTCTCACTGAGGTACTCCCTGTCAAATACGAGTAGAGGAGTACATAAGAGGGAGCATGTGAAAAATGTCCAGCACGCTGTCGCACCAACGGTAGGAATGTGAGCAATGTGAGTCTGTGTCACTGAAACCTGCTACACTATACACTGCTCACACTACACACACCTGCTCCTGGCCCAGTACCAGTACTGCACACTTCTACTACTACAGATTACTAGTAAATACTAGTAGATACTACCATCACGGTCTACCATTATCTACAATTACTACTGCTGCACAACATGCGGACAGTCCAGTACAACTACTACTGCTCCTGGATTACTATGACAACTACTACATAGAGTTACTACTAGAAAACAGGACATAATACTCCTGTTACTGCACAGTATGAATACTGCTACAGAATAGTAGTAATAACAATAATAACTAAAAAAAAAAAAAATGATTTACACTTGTATTGAAGCCTGTGTGACAAGTTTGGAAAAGCTGCCCATTATTCTCTCACTTCACATTCTGTGAGTGGTAAGCTGCTATTGTAGCCACAGCTGCCCTGGGGCAGACTGACAGACACATGGCTGACAATCGGCCCCTCCAATCAATCACTCACACTGCATTACGGGCTACTACACTAATGCATATATATATATATATATATATATATATATATAAATATAAATAATGACCCTGAATGAATACTTCATCTAGAATACAATACAAATAGTCCCACACAAACAGTACTGTTATTGGGCACAGATCTGATTAGAAAAGGCACAGAATTTCAGCTTTCCTAGTTAATCTTGTAGACACATGTTACTGTGGAGGAGGATGTACAGAGCACGAACTATGGATCATCTCAATCTGTGAAGAGGCAACAGCCCACTTCAGAGATGTGAGGAGCTCACAGAAGCTTGCTACTGTCACGCTACTGTGCAGGTGCACAGAAAAGAGCAACGTGCCACACAAGCTTTGCCCACAAAATAGGAGGCTGTCGATACGCCCCAACTCTAGCATTCAACAAGGCTTTGGAACTATCGGATACAAGGAGCTGTGGCAGTGGGCCTAGAACCATGCAGTGGCTAGCTGATAACGCCCAGAGCACTCGCGGCTCCTCGGTTTTCAAAGGCCACGGACGATACAGCTACATTGTGGCGCCCTGTTTCTGCTGAGGTAAAATAAAAATAAAAATAAGGAGAGAGAGGCAGACCACTCAAAACCTTAAAAAGTGAAAGCAGCGTCCGCCCTTTACGCGCGCACTGCACTGCTAGCTCTGGAATCCTGGACACAACGGGAGAGCCAGCGGTGAGCGGAAAATACAAGAGGGAAACCCGAACCTCTGCTCCGGGCCTGTTCCGCAGGCCAGCTTACCTTCCGCTGCTGCCGTTCCCAGGCCGGGTCCAGGAGCATGTCACGGTCCCAGTCGTTCTCCTGCTCCATGTAGGAGATCTGCGGCCCGCCGGCAGAGTACTGGCTGTTGGCAGCGTGATAGTCGACCATGTCAACGATGGAACAGAGCGCAGCACCAAGGAATGATCTGCAACAATGGGGGAAAGGAAAAAACGTGCAGAAGCGGCGGCGCGGGGTGGGGGCAGCAGGCCAGGGACAGTTCGGGGCTCCTGCTCTAGAAGAATGTCCGCTTCGTGCGTCTCCTGTGAACGGTGTGGCTGTGGAGGACCGCCGCTCCTACAGTGCAGCCGCTGTCAAGCGCCACGCACTCAATCACGCTTCCGCCCCGCCCGCCACCTCTGGACAATAAATGCACTCTCTGTCCTGTCGAAAGTGCAGGGCAATCCTTATTGATAGACCTTTATCGGAGAAAGAGCACTTCCGTCACGGCCTTTGTCCCGTTTCGCGATTTAATTTGAGTACAAACTCAGCTGACATAATACACATGGATTTAACTAGTTTTGTTTATGGAAAAAACTCATATTCTAGTAATTCCAAAAGGACAGCTTGGATATTAAACTGTATTTTTAAACGGTTGGCCTATATTATTGTCAACTGTGTGAGACACAAAAAGCATAACCTATCATTTTAATCACACTTCGAAAATTATTACTTTCTCTTTTATACAATTTAAGTTGTAAACAGTTAAATCCACACTGCGTAACATTTCACCCAAAAAACAGAATCAACTACAAGCATTTACAGTGGCTAAAAAGTATCTATGCCCCTTTAACTTTTTGACATTTTGCCATGGTATGGACCACAAATATGAATATATTCAGTTGAAATGTTATGTGAAAGACACACAATCGTGAAGTGAAATTTATACATGATTTTGATTTTTTTTAAATAAATAACTGAAAAGTGGGGCTGTGCACAAGTAGCTATACCCCGAGTTCATACACTGTAAACCCTGACTAGCTATGATAACTCAAATTAAATGGGGAAACCCGCTGCACCATATGGTTGTGGTACATAAGCCTAAACCAACTGAGTTCACTTGGACTCAAATTATTTAGTCAACGGTAGCTCAAATCATTTAGTCAGTGATAGCTCAAATTATTTAGTCAACAATAGCATTAAAAGTATAGGTTAATGAACTCAAATGATTCAAGCTTATTATACTCAAACTATTTAAATGCTACATTAACTTAAAGAGTACCTAAACGGGCGTGCCAAAGCCTTTCCCCACCCACAAACAAAAGTCAAAAATTACCACGAAAGAGGCGGTCTCTGAGGTTTGGGGGTGACATGCGGGGGGTGAGTGTGTGGGCCTTTGCATTGGCACAATCACAGCAGACTGATTACGTGGGAGGGACTTGGTTATAAACCACAGGTACAGGGGCAGGATAATGGGAAGCACCTGGTGACGATGTGTGGAGCTGGTGCGGCTTATGACGTTCTGTGGAGGCCGTGGACACTCTCCAGCCAATCAGGAAATTCTAATTTAGTAGCAGTGTTTACCCTGAAGGGGGCGCAACCCATTCGTTTTCAGGTCAAAGTTAGGATTTAACACATGTTTGCGCTATAATGTCAGAATAATGTCAGGGACCCGGACCAGTAGACTACACTATGAGACATCCATTGAGACAGTTTATCAGTAAAATTGAGGAAACATACAACACTAAACCATATGAAATGATAACACATACAGGAAGAACATTTTCTATGATAACTTTATTTAAGGCCAACTTTCCACCAACAAAAGGGAACTGTAAAAGATGCAGACAGCAAAACATTGTTTTGACCACTATAAAAAACAATGTAAAAAGGTTTTTATCAAATCATGCAAAATGTACATGTTTGTGTCCAAGATCTTGTTTCCTGGTCAAACAGACTTGGGAGTCATTATATTCACCTTGGTTGTTAAGTTTTCTACTGTTGGAGCTCCATCTGTATCTGGTTATATTGCATCAGAGAAACAAAAAGTCCATATTTTTAAAGCCCATAATCCAACATCCGATTGAAGCGTAGGACAGCTCGCTACCAAAGTTTGTTGAACGTTACCCAACACAGTAGCTAAACACATAGTTAGGCCCGAGCGCCATCAGGGCTGGCGAAGGGGCTCTTGTAATCGTATAGAGTGCGCGGAGCGAAGCGGAGCGCACTCCCCCAAAGTGCGCGGAGCGCACAAAACGAGCGTGAAGCGCTCGCCTCCTCTCAAACATGCACTAACGCACTCCTCTTGTCGTGCACGTCCCGTGCACATACATATATGCAAGGATTAAACAACGAGGAGCCGTGCATTAGACGGTTATAATGCACGACGCGGAGTCAAGAACACCACGACGCGCAGCGGAGTGGTGTTACTCCGCGAAGTGCATTATAACCGTCTAATGCACGGCTCCGAGTTGTTTAATCCGCTTATACCATGGTCCCACAAACGTAACATTTTATAACAAATGTTGTTTTCATTTACTAAACTCGCTAAATATGCCAAACTACAGGGACTATTTTATGTGGGCTTTTAAGCGGCCACTGTCTGAACGGCGAGCATTCTCTCGCTGCTGCGAGGATCTCCGTCAGGCTCAACGAAACAACATAAGCACACGCTGCATCGCCAGACTCACAACACAACAGGACTAACCTTGCTCTTTTCCGTGGAAGTAAACACCGATATGCGGCACTCCTGGGCAGGAGTTATTTCACTTTTACGCTGTTTAACCTAAAGCTAGTTACCTAGATAGCTAGCAGCATGTAGCTCAACGACCTCAACTGAAACAGATGCAGTGGAGTCATTGAAGTGAGTGAAGTCCGCTTATACCTTGGCCCCACGAACTGAAACTTTTATATGTGACTTTACTAATCCAGCCAAATATGCTTAAGTGCAGGTATCATTTTATATACGTCTGAAAATAATGAATAGTAGTGCCTTAACCGTTTTCAGTAGAAATGGAAAGCTCATATTTTATTAACAGAAGCCTAACCTAGCTGCTTGCTCTCCTCTATTCCCCATTCATCAAAAGTTTTGTTTTGGCCAAAAACGTTGAAATTAACCACAAAATCCATCTCATTCGTTCATGTCAGTCAAGCGTTTGTCTGATTCAGCTGTGTTATGCGTTGCTATGGCGATGCCCGCAGCGGAATGATATCCCAGTGATTTAACTACCGGACTACGTGTGCGGTTATACGAAAATAATGCACGCTTGTCAGCACCCACCAGCCAATCAGAATCGAGTATTCACCCAGACCATGGTATAAAATGCAAAAATCAACATTGTAATTGTACAGAGCCCATAAAAGTCAAAGCCAAAATTCAAACCCGATCCGACGCAACTTTTGACTATTTCCAAATTTTTTATTTCAAAGTAGTGGCGCGATAGCGCCACCTCCGTTTTTGTTTAACATTGCGAGATAGGACCTGGCCAAAAATGAAGTTTGTCGTAGAATCATAAAAATCGGTACAGACGTGCATCATGACGAGTTGAGCAAAAAATATTATTACGGCAACGCCGTCCGCCATATTGGGTGTCGGCCATTTTGGATGACAGCCCGTGAAGCGGGAATCCGCCTTTATTTTTCCATCCATCCATCCATCCATTTTCTTCCGCTTTATCCGGGGCCGGGTCGCGGAGGCAGCAGTCTCAGCAGAGATGCCCAGACTTCCCGATCCACGCACACCTCCTCCAGCTGTTCTGGGGGACCCCGAGGCGACACCAGGCCAGCTCGGAGACATAGTCCCACCAGCGTGTCCTGGGCCTTCCACGAGGCCTCCTCCCAATAGGACATGCCTGGAACACCTCCCGAGGGAGGCGACCAGGAGGCATCCGGAACAGATGCCCTAGCCACCTCAGCTGGCTCCTTTCGACGTGAAGGAGTAGCGACTCTACCCCGAGCTCCTCCCGGGTAACTGAGCTCCTCACCCGATCTCGGAGGGTGCACCCAGCCACCCTGCGAAGGAAACTCATTTCGGCCGCTTGTATTCGCGATCTTGTCCTTTCGGTCATTACCCAGATCTCATGACCATAGGTGAGGGTGGGAACGTAGATCGATCGGTAAATCGAGAGCTTTGCCCCCTGACTCAGCTCTCTCTTCACCACAACAGTCCGATACAGCGACCGCATCACTGCTGACGCTGCACCGATCCGTCTATCGATCTCACGCTCCATCCGTCCCTCACTCGTGAACAAGACCCCGAGATACTTGAACTCCTCCACTTGAGGTAAGGACTCCCCACCGACCTGAAGCGGGGAAGCCACCTTTTTCCGTTGGAGAACCATGGCCTCAGATTTGGAGGTGCTGATCCTCATCCCGGCCGCTTCACACTCGGCTGCAAACCGCCCCAGTGCGCGCTGGAGGTCCTGATTTGATGAAGCCAACAGAACAACATCATCTGCAAACAGCAGAGATGAGATCCTGAGGTTCCCAAACCGGACACCCTCCGGCCCCTGGCTGCGCCTAGAAATTCTGTCCATAAAGGTAATGAACAGAACCGGTGACAAAGGGCAGCCCTGGCGGAGACCAACACGCACCGGAAACAAGTCTGACTTACTGCCGGCAATGCGAACCAAGCTCCTGCTGCGGTCATACAGGGAACGGACAGCCCTTAGCAGAGGGCCCCGCACCCCATACTCCCGGAGCACCCCCCACAGGGCACCACGAGGGACACGGTCGAACGCTTTCTCCAAATCCACAAAGCACATGTGGACTGGTTGGGCGAACTCCCACGAACCCTCGAACACCCGATGTAGGGTATAGAGCTGGTCCAGTGTGCCACGACCGGGACGAAAACCGCATTGTTCCTCCTGAATCCGAGGTTCGACTATCGGCCGGATCCTCCTCTCCAGCACCCTGGAATAGACCTTACCGGGGAGGCTGAGAAGTGTGATCCCTCTGTAATTGGAGCACACCCTCCGATCCCCCTTCTTAAAGAGAGGGACCACCACCCCGGTCTGCCAATCCAGAGGCACTGTCCCCGACTGCCACGCGATGTTGCAGAGACGTGTCAACCAAGACAGCCCTACAACATCCAGAGACTTAAGGTACTCGGGACGAATCTCATCCACCCCCGGGGCCTTGCCACCGAGGAGCTTTCTAACCACCCCAGTGACTTCAGCCTGGGTGATGGACGAACCCCCCTCCGAGTCCCCAGCCTCTGCCTCCTCATCGGAAGACGTGACAGTGGGATTGAGGAGATCCTCGAAGTACTCCTTCCACCGCCCGACCACATCCCCAGTCGAGGTCAACAGCTCCCCGCCCGCACTGTAAACAGTGTTGGTGAAGCACTGCTTCCCCCTCCTGAGGCGCCGGATGGTTTGCCAGAATCTCTTCGAGGCCGACCGATAGTCCTCCTCCATGGCTTCTCCGAACTCCTCCCAGACCCGAGTTTTTGCCTCTGTGACAGCACGAGCTGCAGCACGCTTGGCCTGCCGGTACCTCTCAGCTGCCTCCGGAGTCCCACAAGCCAACAAGGCCAGGTAGGACTCTTTCTTCAGCTTGACGGCATCTCTTACTTCCGGGCGCCACCACCGGGTTCGGGGATTGCCGCCGCGACAGGCACCAGAGACCTTACGGCCACAACTGCGAGCAGCCGCATCAACAATGGAGGAGGAGAACATGGTCCACTCGGACTCCATGTCTCCAACCTCCCTCGGAATCTGGGTGAAGCTCTTCCGGAGGTGGGAGTTGAAGACCCTACTGACAGAGGGATCCACCAAACGTTCCCAACAGACCCTCACAACACGTTTGGGCCTGCCAGGTCTGACCGGCTTCCTCCCCCCCTGCCAGCGGATCCAGCTCACCACCAGGTGGTGATCGGTTGACAGCTCAGCCCCTCTCTTCACCCGAGTGTCCGAGACACGCGGCCGGAGATCAGATGACACAACTACAAAGTCGATCATCGACCTCCTGCCTAGGGTATCCTGGTGCCACGTGCACTTATGGACACCCTTGTGCTCGAACATGGTGTTCGTTATGGACAAACTGTAACTAGCACAGAAGTCCAATAACAGAACACCACTCGGGTTCAGATCGGGGAGGCCGTTCTTCCCCATCACCCCCGTCCAGGTCTCACTGTCGTTACCCACGTGGGCGTTGAAGTCCCCCAGTAGAACAATGGAGTCCCCAGTCGGAGCACTATCTAGTACCCCTCCCAGGGACTCCAAGAAGGCCGGGTACTCTGCACCGATGTTGGGCCCGTAGGCCGAGACAACGGTGAGAGACCTGTCCCCAACCCGAAGGCGTAGGGACGCGACCCTCTCGTTCACCGGGGTGAACTCCAACACGTGGCGGCTGAGCTGGGGGCTATAAGCAAACCCACCCCAGCCCGCCGTCTCTCCCCGCGGGCAACTCCAGAAAAATGGAGAGTCCAGCCTCTCTCCAGGAGTTGGGATCCGGAACCCAGGCTGTGCGTGGAGGTGAGCCCGACTATATCTAGCCGGTATCTCTCAACCTCCCGCACAAGCTCAGGCTCCTTCCCCCTCAGCGAAGTGACGTTCCATGTCCCGAACGCCAGAAGCTGCGCACGCGGACCAGGTCGTCGAGGCACCCGCCTTCGACTGCCACCTAGTCCTCTCTGCACCCGACCCCTACGGATCCCTCTGCGGGTGGTGAGTCCACAGGAGGCCTTTATTTTTCACTTTGTACAAAATCTATCTCCTCCTAGAGCGTTTATCGGAACGACCTAATTTTGGGTGGAAAATAATCTTGAGAAGTAGAACTTTAAAAAGTTATCCAAATTACTTTTCTAAGTATTACGTTTTTTATGCGGCGAAGCTGCAAACTGTACGAAGTATTTTGAGATTTTTCGCAAACATAAAATGGCTCCCATTCGCACATATGAAGCCCGATTTCGCTCATTTTGGTATCAGTTGTTAAAGTCACAGTCCTAAACACTTTCATTTGGCAAAATTCAAATTAGGCGCAATAGCGCCCCCTATAGGAATTATATGGAGAGTACAAATTTTAGTTTTACGAAAATTAAAATAATTTGGCACAAAATTCTATTTGGTCGTTCCGATCAGAAAAGTCAATTACACCCATGCCATATTTTTCACGGTGTTGCCGTAGCGATGACCAGAACGTCCCATTTTATTCTGATGGAAAAATGTTAAACTCCAGCGAGAAGTGAGGAACCAAAGTACTTTGGATAACCTTTGTGGATGTTCTGCGGCGCAGCCGCAGCCCTAAGTAAAATGTAAAAATATGCTTCAGTTTGCAGATATAGTGTGATACAAATTCATACTAATTTTTCTCTGTATAATGTCAAAAGTGCGTTGTGCGCGTTAGCGCATTCCAAAAATTCTAAAACTAAGACCCTTGGGGAAAAAAGTTAAAAACAAACATAAAGGCAGTAGCAATACCATAATTTTAGATTGAAGGAGACAAAAGGGCGCGAAGCGCCCCCTTGTTTTAGGCAGGGCAGTCGGCGAGGGCCAATAATCGCCGCTTGCGGCTATATTTAGTGTTATTGTTACTGTTGAAACAGTAATTCACTCTGTTGTCTGTAGAGGGAGCTCCAGACCGTAATTTAAAACCCTTGTGCTTGAGTTTCAAAATGATAAAATGTAATATATAGTCCTGATCAAGTCCTGACCAGTTGAAAGATGGCAAAAAGGAAATCACTTTTTGCATGGTTGGATCTTAACGAGGTTCCAAGTAGAACTTTATTATGCAACAAGAAGAAATGGGAGCGAGACAAAACATTTTCTGAGTAAAGCTTTTAATGAAAACAATTAAACTGGAGGTTTTGCAGCTGATCAAAAGTTTAAGACCACATGCCTTTAACCTCTTGACCCCCACCTGAACCGAGCACATTTTCTCCAGTTCATCGTTACCCAAATCCAAGAAAGCTTCATGAAAAAAAAGTGTCAAAATAGCAACCCAAAACAAGACAAAGATGATGAAAATTTAAAAAAAAAGCCGCAAAAAAGCAAGAGCAAATAAGTGATAAAAAAAGCGATGGAAAAAGAAGTTAAAGTGACGGCAACAACGCAAGCAAAAAGATCAGTTTAGATCAGTTTTGTTAGTCTTAGCTTTCAAATCAAATGTTACACTGGTTCTCCAGTTAAGAAGCTTTTAGATTTGGGTAAGGTCGGCCGAACTAGAGAAAATGAGCTTGGTTCAGGTGGGGGATAAGAGGTTAAAAGGCCAAAATGTGTACTCATTGTCATTTTCTGTCAGGTTTTTACACTGTCAGGACGTCCTGATGCAAAGACAAAAAAACAAAAAAACATTCTGGTTTTGAACGTGGTCGAGTTGTTGAGCTGCATAAGCAGAACCTCTCGCAGTGCGCCATCGCTGCTGAGGTGGGACACAATAACAGTAATTTTGAATTTCCTAAAAGATTCTGAGGGTTACGGTGTGAAAACCTGACAAAAAAGGACACTGAAACCACAGATTTGACCTGTTAAAAGCATGTGGCCCTAAACTTTAGATCAGCTGCAAAACATTTCAGTTTAATAGCAGTTTTCAATAAAAGGTTTATTAAGGAATTTTCTGAGTTTTTATCAATTTACATAGCCCTTTTAATATGATTGTTTTAACTGGTGATTTTAATCTACACATAGATAATCTTTTAGACCCTGTTGCTAGGGATTTTTTAAAATGTTCTTAATTATATGGATTTTACCCAACATGTCACGCAGCCGACTCACGACAGAGGACACAGTCTGGACCTGGTCATCACGTATGGCCTGTCCACGGCTGTGTCTTCCGTCGTTGACTTGGCCGTCTCTGACCATTACTGTGTGTTTTTTAATGTCACCAGTTTTACCCAGCGGGAGACCTCGGAAGAGCTGTGAGGAAGCGTCATCTCACCCCTGAAGTGGCTGCAAATTTTATCGATGTTTTAGAGAAATGTTCTCCTATTGTTCTACCTGCCCCCTGTGATTTTATTATTGAAAATTTTAACAGCAAACTCAGGTCAGCGCTTGATTCTATCGCTCCTTTAAAATTCAAGAAGCTCCCCACAAAACCAATTCTTCCATGGAGGAATGAAGAAATTAAACAACTCAAAAGACAATGCAGGGTGGCAGAGAGAAAATGGAGAAAAAACAAAATTACAATAAACTACCAAATATTCCGTGAATAACAAACAAATTACAATAACACAGTAAGAAACACAAGAAACAATTATTTCTCAAAAATTATTAACAATAATAAAAACAATCCCAAGGTACTCTTCTCTACAATAGAACATCTGATCAATCCTGATTTTAACAAGACCAACTTTACTCCAAGTGACTCCCTTTGTGAGGCGTTTGCAGACTACTTCAGGGGAAAGATAGACACGATCAGATGTAATATTTTATCTACTCAAAATAATACAGTTTTAAATGCATCTGGTTGTCTACTTGTTCCAGAGGAAACACTGCACAGTTTTGTCCTGGTTAACGCTGAGATGCTTGATAAAGTTTTCTCCTCAGTGAGGCCCACCACATGTCTTTTAGACCCGGTCTCAATCCCGTTTTTTAAAACATTTTATGGATCTTTTAGAGACAAGCTTTTAAACATGATGAATTGCTCCCTTCAGACGGGGGTCTTCCCTGCTGCCTTTAAAGGGGCGGTGGTGAAGCCTCTGCTGAAGAAGAGCAATTTGGACTGTAATGATTTTAACAATTTTAGACCGATATCCAAAACTTGTTTTTACCCAACTTAGCGACTTCATAATTGCACATGATGTCCTTGAGAAATTCCAGTCTGGCTTTAGGGTAAACCACAGCACCGAGACTGCCCTTTTAAAGATTTTAAACGATTTTAGATTAAATTATGATTCCAAAAAGTTGACAGTGTTGGTTCTACTGGATCTGAGCACTGCCTTTGATACAGTCAACCACACTATTCTTTTAACTCGTTTAAAACACATCAGCCTCTCTGGTGCTGTCCACAAATGGTTTACATCCTACCTCACAGACAGGACATTCATGGTAAGTGTGGATACCTGCTCCTCTAAGGTCCATAGAATTACATGTGGCGTGCCCCAGGGTTCGATTTTAGGCCCAGTGCTTTTTAACCTGTATATGCTCCCTCTTGGTGATGTCATCAGGAGACATGGAGTCAACTTTCATAGTTACGCTGATGATACACAGTTGTACATCTCCATGTCTCCTGATGACACCAGGCCAATGGACGCACTTTTTAACTGCATTTTAGATATCAAATCCTGGATGGCAGAAAACTTTCTCCAGCTTAACCAGGACAAAACTGAAGTTTTAGTCATCGGTCCTGAGGCCCAGAGAGAGAAACTTTTACCCAAACTACAGTCATTGTCTTTTAATCCTTCCTCACAGGTGAAGAACCTGGGTGTGATATTTGACTCTGAGCTGACTTTTATTTCCACACATTAAGAATATCACAAGGATAGGTTTTTACCATCTAAAGAACATAGCCAGAGTCCGCCCCATTCTCTCTCGGGCCAACACGGAGACGCTGATGCATGCTTTTATCACCAGTCGTATCAACTACTGTAATGCCCTGCTTTCTGGTCTTCCCAAAAATAGTATGTCTGGTTTACAACTTTTACAAAATTCAGCAGCTCGTGTCCTGACAAAGACCAGGAGGCGGGACCACATTACACCGGTTTTAGAGTCGCTGTATTGGCTCTCTGTGTGTTTCAGGATCGATTTTAAAGTTATTTTAATGGTTTTTAAATGTCTTAATGGTCTTGGTCCTTCTTATCTTTCAGAACTGCTTTTACCATATGAGCCTCGCTCATAACTCTCTCCTTAGTTATTCCGAAAGTCAACAGCCGTGACGGCCCTTGTCTCTGGAACGGCCTGCCGGAGGAGCTCAGGGCCGCAGAGAACGTTCATGTTTTTAAAAGTAGGCTCAAGAGCCACCTTTTTAGTTTAGCTTTTAACTAATATTTATTTATATTGATTGATTGATTGATTTTTTATTTCGAGCTACACAACACACAACACAGGCACAAAAGACAAAAAAAATATAATAAAAGAAAAAATTATTAGCATTCTAGCTCGAAAAGGAGTGGGAAGAAGACAAGCTTATTGACTCCCACCCCTGTTCATATACTTAAATAATAATGAGGTTGCAACAATAACACTGTTTAGTTCTTATTATCTTACAAAACAATTAAGTTGGTCACATATTTACAGATGCAACAATGCAGTATATTAAGTCAACATTCATAGTATGTTACACTTTATAACAAGTGAATAATTTTGTTTCCTATACCTATTACCATGTTGGTATTACTGTTATTCACCATTAAAGCCCATATAGCATTACTCTGTATCAAAGTGTTTGAATAATACATAATATACTCCACATTTATTCATGAAAGTTACAATAATCGCAGACTGATTGATGCTCATGATAACAAGATTAGTCTTAATGATGTGTATTAAAAAGTCGGGCTCTTCTTTTTTCTTTCCTGTGTCTGGATCTGCTGCCAGAGGGGAGCAGCCCCCGAGCAACCGGACCATCATTTGTTAAGTGTCCTATACTATGCATTAAAAGAGGCAAGATTTAGGAGTCTGCTGCCAGAAGAGGCTTTCCTCGAGCAGCCGGCCCCCACATGTCTGCCCTGTACTATGGGTTATGTTGAATGCGGAGTACATGGATATGTGCATGTTATAGCTTCTAAGAATTTAATTCCTTTATATTACCATCAGCATCAATACCAATACCGCTGTCTGAATCGATTAAGATTGATTCTAAGAATAATATATAGATTGTTATGTATTAATCCTGGACTGTTAAAATAATGATGACTACCCCACCTAATCAATTCTTATACTAATATAACACAATACATTATTAATAGCCATCATTAATCAAAATAAAGAAAACAAGTGAAAAAAAATAAAAACAAAACAACAAAAACAGCCAAGACATATTATATAGGAAGATGTAAGATATTACTAATACAATATAATCACTTAGTTATTTCTTATTTACTGAATTACATGTTATATCCTCTTACAATAATAACAACAATAATGATAATACCAATAACAATAATAACAATAATAACAACTGCAATAGTATAATAGTAACAACAGCAATAGACTTCATCATTAGCATATTAACTTTATTTATCTGTTTTAGTTCTACACAATTATTTCTTTAGTTTCACTCTTTTTTATCTTGTGCTATTTCACATTTTTAGCCGAGTTTTAGCTGTTTTTAATTTATCTTTTATTTTTTATGTTCTCCCAGTGGTTCCTCTGAGGGAGCCCTCTGCCCCGGGCGCTCTCCTTTGGGTGCCTGGATGGAGGTTGGACGTCTCTCCTACACCTCCTCCGGGCGCCCTGTGTTGGCGCTCTGTGGCTGTGGCCGATGGGCTGCTCCCGGTGCAGACGGCTCCTTGGATGATGTTTCCTCTTTCGGTCCATCTGTACTCAGTCTTATGTACTCAACTTGATGTCCATTTTTATTTAAGACCTTTAACTGCTGAGCTGTCTGTATGTATATGTGTCTGTGTGTCTGTGTGTGCAGGTGGGTGGGGGTTGTTGTTATTTACGTATATTTGCTGGTGGGGATGATTTTAATGATTTTTAAGCACTGTAAAGCACTTTGTGTTACATTTTGTATGTACAGCGCTTTATAAATAAAGTTTGATTTGATTTGATTTGTGGAACCGCCTTTTTCTGCAATTACAGCTGCAACTCTGTTGGGGTATGTCTCTACCAGTCCTGCACATCCTGAGACTGGATTGTTTACCCATTCTTCTTCAAAACAGCTCTAGCTCAGTTAGATTACATGGAGAGCCCTTGTGAACCACAGTTTTCAGATCTTTCCACAGATTCTCGATTGGATTTAGGTCTGGACTATGACATGGCCATTCTAACACATGGATATATTTAGATTTCAACTATTCCATTGTTGCCCTGGCTTTATGTTAGGGTCATTGTCTTGCTGGAAGGTGAACCTCCACCCCAGTTTCAAGTCTTTTGCAGACTCCAATATGTTTTGTCAACGATTGCCATACAGTTGTGCTCAAAAGTTTCCATACCCTGGCAGAATTTTTGATGTTGTTGACTATTTCACAAAGAATATGAAAGATAACACAACAACAGTTTTTTTTCACTCATAGTTTTGTGAAGCCATTCATGGTGAAACAACTGAGTTTGCTATTTTTAAATCATAATGAAAAAAGAAAGTACCAAAATGACCCTGATCAAAAGTTTACATACCCCAGTTTTTAATACTGTGTATTACCCCTTTAACATCAATGACAGCTTGGAGTCTTTTGTGGTAGCTGTGGATGAGGTTCTTTATTTATTCTGATGTAATGGTAATAGTGTGGCAAAATGTCGAAAAGTTAAAGGGGTATGGATACTTTTTCAACCCACTGTATGTGTGTTTGCTGAATGGCTCAACTCTCTTCAGACCAGACTGTAACTCTACTAGGAGCGGGACATCTTCAGCTCATCTCTATGGAGATGGTGACTAAAGCCAAATTTGAGATTTAAAAATGTCCTCAGTTACCCGGGAGGAGCTCGGAGTAGAGTTGCTGCTCCTTCACGTTGAAAGGAGCCAGCTGAGGTGGCTAGGGCATCTGTGCCGGATGCCTCCTGGGCGCCGCCCTCGGGAGGTGCTCCAGGCATGTCCTATTGGGAGGAGGCCTCGTGGCTTTTTTTGGGGGGGAAGGGGGTTTCGTCTAACTGAAAAATAACACTGCTCAGGTGGATTTTTCCTGTATATCCCAGGAGTCCCTTTCTCACTTTGCAAAATATACTTCATGTAAGTATATATACTTACATTTTTTTGCAAACTTTGGAAAAGCAAAGGGACCCATACTCCTCCTTTCCTGAGTATACTTGGCCACGAGTTTCACGTTGTTCTAAGAGAATATGGAGCTGAAATATTGTGACGAAAATAGCCGACATCGTTGGGATGAGCAGCAGTAAGGAGCGCCCGCGACGGTCACACCAGGTGTATTTTTAGATCATGCAAAACTGTTGGCTTGTATAATCAGTTATTATGAGGCGGATTGCCAAAGAATAGAAATATTTGTATGGAAAGTAGACAGTGATTTGATCCCAGCTCTGACTTGTGCAAACAGTTGTTGGGTCCATGACACTTCCCCTCGTTCATCCCTGTGGATTGCTGTGAGGCACATTGAGTTGCCTTGTTAATGAAATGTGCTGTATAAATAAATTTGCCTTGCCTTACCTTGCCTAGATTAATGTGTTGTGTGAGTGCTTGCCCTTGTCCAAATCCAACTATATCAACAGATTCACGATAGATACATGCTTTTTGTTAATTTATTATACACATTTACACACAATATCCCAGAGTATTTTTGATTTGTTGATTAAAATTACGATGAAAGTAAATGACAAAAGTAAGACGATGCTTCCTCTGGTCCTGAGGCATCAGTTGTACATGGTCATCTGAAGCCACTGCAACAGGACACACAATACAGTGACATATAACCCATGTAGAGTCTGAGTGGGACCTCTGAGCTGGTACTGTACCTGTCTGTAGCTGACTGTGATAGCTCCCATTCCCACCATGTCGTAGGCTTGAAATTTATCTGCCAAAACACATCAATAATTACCATCATCATCCTTTCCAGTGGCATATTGAGGATATTGACATACAGATGAACAGAACATATTACTTTTAAAATATCTATTTGCAAACTACCAGAGGTGGGTAGAGTATCATACTCAGTCCAGTGTAGTTACTTCACAATAATTGTGAAAGTAAAAATGTATTTGCTACACATTAAAAAATACTGAGTGTCAAAAAAAAAACAAATGTCTGATTCATGTTTTAGACACAGTGTTGGGTTTTATGTTACACTACTGGATTATGAAATGGTGAGCCATCAGGGCCAGCAAGGCCTTCTCTGCACTCATCTTAAAAAAATAGCTGATTGACCAAAATACACTTTCAAAGGTGTAGATGTACATTTTAGTTTCAATAAACTTGGAAAGTATCCCCCCATAAAGAAAAACCAGAAGCTATAATCCGCTACAGCTTAGTCAAACTGTGACTGCAACAAAACAATTCATTTCAGCTTAAAATATCATACTGTCCTAGATCGCCATCTGCAGGAGGGTGCGTTGAATTGTGCTTCTACAGCATCTACAGCATCGCAGACTTTCAGACATAACCTCAGAACAGAATGTGTTAGAAACTACAGATCAAACAAGCCATCACAGACTGAAGAGAAGGGCTGAGAAGGCACTGTCTTTTCTCCAGATCATTTTTGCAGTAAGATGCAGATACAACATCTGATTTCACAAAGTCAGGTACAGCGCCTTTAAAGTTTGTTTATTGGTCTAATTTTAGTTCTCCCACTTGAACTGTTTTACGTTTACTACCTAATACCTTAACTCACTTGCATAACGCATCTGATGCACAAAACGTACATGAATTCGATAGGTAGAAGTTTAAGCTTCTGCAGAAATGGAGAATGGTTAGAGACTGGTCTGAAAAGGGCTTACGGATCATGCTGTCCAGCTTCATGAGCAGGTAGAGGAAGCCAGGGTAACTGATGGTCAGGTCAGGCTCTGTGTACCGGAGGCCCACCAGCTGCAGGATCAGCTCGTCCACCGAGATGCCTGTTCAACACCAAAACACCACTGCTCACTCTTTATTATTAATTGTTTGTTTCATTTATGTTTCACCATTTGTTAGGCCTTTTTCTGCTTAACATGGTTTACATGGTAACATAGTTAGACATCATTTGGTTCAATTTGAGTCTATTTTAGACCCGGATCAGTCCTGATTGGATCTTGTTCTAAGCCTGGTGGTATGTGGAAGAAGGTTGAATATTTTATGAGGTGGTACAAATTGTGTGGCCTGTCTGATGAAGGCCATTAAGCTGAAACGCATCAGTACTTGTTGATTAAAGTGATACTCTGTACGTTTAAATGTTTTACGAGTTGAATCAATTACGCATTTGACAGCCTAGGTCTGCAATTTGATGTTGTTTTTTTTCTTTTCCTAAAGCCATCACTTTGACCAATGAGGTGAGCTTTCCTGTGAACCAGCCTGTGGAGTTTAAAAAAAACACATCAATTGAAATCAGAAATAAAGTGGGTGAAAGTAAAAGAATAAGTTGGGGATGTGAGAGGAATTTGTTCCAATTTCTCTTTGGCACCTAAGGGTAAATTATCAACCCTTCTGATCTGCTTTGTGCTAACTTCAAACAATAGCACGGAAAGTTCCAAGTCATCAAAAATACTGTAATTTCTCGAAAGGAGATTATGAATGGGATTTTGACAACTCAACTCTCAGGTAGGTGGAACAGTTGACTGTGCAGGTGTAAGCCTTACCTGCAGCCCTCAGCGCGGGGCTCACCTCCTGATACTCCAGTCTCTGACTTTGGTTCTTATCAAACACCATGAAGATGTCCTGCAGCACACAAGCAGCAGGCCTTTCACTTCCCTCAGGTATTACATACGATAGGACTTTAGTGATCTCACATCAGCTGTATGAACTCTCAGGGAATGCAAAAATAGTAAGATAGTAAAATGTCAAAAATGTTATTATTATTTAAGTGCATTAATAAGATCACTCAGAATCTGTACCCACCGACAAATGGCACCAAAAACTGTATATCTTCACATTCTTCAGCTTCTCTTTGCATTAAGCTTGTTAACAACTTGAAATATTTCCAAAACTACCCTACATTCGATAATCTTCCCAATTTCATTTTCTATTTGCCTGTAATCACGCCACACTGTAGAAAAGGGGCCATTATCCAGCCATCGTCCCACCACCACACATTCTCATACATCCTTGCACAAGTGGGGACCCTAGAAAGGCCCCACCAAGGTTTCAATTTGGTCACATGACCCTAAACATTACACACTGATGCAGCTTCAGCACATGCTTTGTCTTTCTGTGGAAAAATGGCTGGATTTGCTGGAATACTATGAAAACTTCATCTCCTTTTTTATGAGAACAGAACAAATATTACTGTGGCCATTTCCTGTTCTCATCGTTGACACAGGCTCTAAACAGCGGCAATGTCCCCAATCTCTACGGTTTATTATATGAAAAATATCTGTTTTGTGATTTTTTTTTCATTCATTTTATGTTTTTGTAATACATGTATTGAATTAGCATTTCAAAGATTAAAATCATTACGCCAGGTTAAAGTCGTCTGTAGTTTTCGATTTTTGTCATAGTTAATAAGATATATGCAAAAAAAACAAAAAACTAAAGTTACAGAAAACAGTCCTGAAGTACACATATTTTAGAGCCATTTTGAGCCTGCTGAAAGAACACTAATGCTGTCAAATCAATTTGGTATCTAACCTTTTCGAGGCTCTGGCCACTGCCATCGCAGGAGCCCTCGTCAATTTGTTATTTTGAAAATGCTTCAGTATTTTTGTCTTTTAAAAGTAAATTTAATCCAATTGCCATTTAAAATGTTAAAATCCAGGATAGGGATGGGTATTTGGAAGATCTAAAATGGTGGCTGATGATTTTAATGTTGTTTTTGGTCATGCGCATGACATGGGTCACGACATGAATAAAACTAAATACCGGTATGTTTTTTTTAAGGGCACATCACTTTGCTAAAAGAGAGCAAAGGTTAGTTACATTAGCACTTTCAAAAGCAGGACAAACATTACTCACAGTCCACCGGCAGATCTTGTCCCATAGAGCCTGGAAATCAGGCCAGTTCAGCTTAGCCATGCCCTGTGTCTGAGGAACTGGTCAGGAACATGTGCCCAATATTCTGTTAACTCATTCATGAAACTACATTAAATCACCGTAACATCATCTGCACCTGTAATCTTTCTAATAGCAACCGTTAACTTGGTGATTTATTAAATAGCCATTAATTGTCCATCCATCCATCCATTTTCTTCCGCTTTATCCGGGGCCGGGTCGCGGAGGCAGCAGTCTCAGCAGAGATGCCCAGACTTCCCAATCCGCGCACACCTCCTCCAGCTGTTCTGGGGGGACCCCGAGGCGACACCAGGCCAGCTCGGAGACATAACCCCCGTGAACTGCTACCTTAACGTGGTGGGGTTGTTTGAGTGCCCGAATGATCCGAGGAGCTATGTTGTCTGGGGCTTCATGCCCCTGGTAGGGTCTCCCATGGCAAACAGGTCTTAGGTGACGGGTCAGACGAAATGCAGTTCAAAGACTTCTATGGACAGTTTAAGAACAAGGACCGTGACGTCGCCCGGTATGGCGCAGCCGGGGCCCCACCCTGGAGCCAGGCCTGGGGTTGGGGCTCGAATGCGAGCGTCTGGTGGTCGGGCCTCTGCCCACAGGGCCCGGCCGGGCACAGCCCGAAGGGACGACGTGGGCCCGCCCTACTGTGGACCCACCACCCGCAGAGGGATCCGTAGGGGTCGGGTGCAGAGAGGACTAGGTGGCAGTCAAAGGCGGGTGCCTCGACGACCTGGTCCGCATGCGCCATTAATTGTGCTGCAGTAATCTCTAGAACACATGTCTCTTCCCCAATACTATGAGAAGTAGCTTAATTAAGTTTGAATTCACCATTTTTATTATTGTTTTGTACTTTAACCTCTTACCCCCACCTGAACCGAGCACATTTTCTCCAGTTTGGCTTTACCCAAATCTAAATCCTTCTTGAACAAAGCGTTCAAACAGCAACAAAAATGAGGATGAAAATGCAACAAAAGAGTGACAAGAACGTGACCAAAGCCGTAATGAAAAAAGTGACAAAAAAGTGACGAAGATGCAACAAAAAAGCGATGAAAAAAAATGTCTAAAACGGCTGTAACCTTTTAGATTTGGGTAAAGCAGAGACAATGATGCACTTGGTGAAGGCGGGGGTTAAGAGGTGGAGAAGGTGGTGTCATTCATCATTGTTAATTAAGCAAGTTCTTTGGAAATCGTGTAATGAATGTACAATTACCAGTTAAAATTGGCAACGAAACTATTGAAAGAGTCTATGAACATACATTTCTTGGTGTAACACTCGATCATAAAATCAGCTGGAAACCTCACATCATAAAAATTAAAACTAAAGTTGCAAATATTTCAGCCATAATGAATACATTTAAATATATCATTGACAACAAAGCTCTATATACTATATACTGTTCACTTATCCTTCCCCATTTAACACATATTGTGTAGAGATCTGGGGAAATGCGTATAAAAGTAATCTTGACCCATTGTTTAAAGTTCAGAAAAAGGCAATAAGAATAATCCATTTAGCTGGATACCGTGATCACACAAATCCATTATTCTTTAAATCAAAATCAATGAAATTTGAGGACCTTACTGAATTTAAGATGGCTCAAATCATGTTCAAAGCCTCACAAAAGTCGCTTCCTGAAAGTATACAAAATATGTTCTGCAAACGAGAAGTCAAATACAACTTGAGAGATAAAATGAGCTTCGATAAACAATACTCCAGAACAACCTTGAGAGGCATGTGTCCTACAAGAGGTGGTGTGGAAGTGTGGAGAAATCTGGACGAAAGGATCAAAATTTGTAAAAACATGGCACACTTTAAAAAGGTCTACAAAGAATTCATATTTCTCAAATACGAACAAAACGACAATGTTAATTCCTTTGCTGTTGTTTATTTATTTTGCTGTTGTGTTTTAATTACTGCTCTTTATTATTTGTTGCTACCTTGCCCTATGTTCCCTTGTGTATGATTTGTTTTGATTTGTTACTTTGCACTGCGTTCCTTCTTTTGATTGTTAAAAGTAAATATTATTCTTTTTATTTTGGGGGTAGGCGCTCATAAGCCTTTTGCTTCGGCCCACTCATTTTGAGCAGACCAACTGCTCAAATAAACAAATGAACTAAACTAACTAAACTAAACTAAACGTCCTGAGTACCTTAAGTCTCTGGATGTTGTAGGGCTGTCTTGGCTGACACGTCTCTGCAACATCGCGTGGCGGTCGGGGACAGTGCCTCTGGATTGGCAGACCGGGGTGGTGGTCCCTCTCTTTAAGAAGGGGGATCGGAGGGTGTGCTCCAATTACAGAGGGATCACACTCCTCAGCCTCCCCGGTAAGGTCTACTCCAGGGTGCTGGAGAGGAGGATCCGGTCGATAGTCGACCTTGGATCCAGGAGGAACAATGCGGTTTTCGTCCCGGTCGTGGCACACTGGACCAGCTCTACCCTACATCGGGTGCTCGAGGGTTTGTGGGAGTTCGCCCAACCAGTCCACATGTGCTTCGTGGATCTGGAGAAAGCGTTCGACCGTGTTCCTCGTGGTGCCCTGTGGGGGATGCTCCGGGAGAATGGGGTCCGGGGCCCTCTGCTAAGGGCTGTCCGTTCCCTGTATGAGCTTGGTTTGCATTGCCGGCAGTAAGTCAGACCTGTTCCCGGTGCATGTTGGTCTCCGCCAGAGCTGCCCTTTGTCACCGGTTCTGTTCATTATCTTTATGGACAGAATTTCTCGGTGCAGCCAGGGGCCGGAGGGTGAGGAGCTCAGTTACCCGGGAGGAGCTCAGAGTAGAGTCGCTGCTCCTTCATGTCGAAAGGAGCCAGCTGAGGTGGCTAGGGCATCTGTTCTGGATGCATCCTGGTCGCCTCCCTCGGAGGAGGAGGCCTCGTGGAAGGCCCAGGACACGCTGGTGGGACTATGTCTCTGAGCTGGCCTGGTGTGGCCTCAGGGTCCCCCAGAACAGCTGGAGGAGGTGTGCGTGGATCGGGAAGTCTGGGCATCTCTGCTGAGACTGCTGCCTCCGCGACCCGGCCCCGGATAAAGTGGACGAAAATGAATGGATGGACTAAACTAAACTAATGTAAAAACTAAGTTTTAAACTGTCTTTTGTTTTGTGTGTGTGTTTTGGTGACACAGGCATTCTAGTGGCTAAGGCTGCTGCCCTGAGGAATACACTTCCAATCTCAGTGTCATGGGTTCAAGTCCGAGCTCTAACAGGTTGCTAAATCTCTACCGATCTTCACCCCAATCAAGCAAAAAGAAATAAATATGTGACCAGTCACAGGAATGGGGGACACAAGTCGATTTTGGGGATTTTTTGATTTTCACAGATTATTAAAGTGTAGTCTCCAAGCTTTCCAACGATGTGTAACACATGGAAATCTGATAATATTTGGCGGTGTAGCAGTGATTTGAAGTTAACAACTCCAAAAAGCCCAAAGGCCTGAAAAACCTCTCCAAAGTTTTGGGCCATTCTCACCTCTCTGCTGTTGGGAGTGACAATAGGGCTCATTTACATCTCATTGGGATAAGCCACACCCCCTGTCAAACTCCCCCTCAAAGCAGTAAAGCACAGTGAGGGAGCAAACAACAAACCATTGTTTACCAGTTTCATTATGTGTATCAGTCTTATTTTTGGTTTCATGTATTGATCTCACCTCACAGCAGAAGGTTGTTATTGTTCTTTGTAATTTTTTAATATCAATTGATAAACTGTCACTGGCTTGAGAATGTGTTGTGTAACATCTGTTACATCTGTAACATCTGTTATTGCAGCAAAAGGGGGTTCCACAAAGTATTAAGTCATGCTGTATGAATACTTGTGCACTCCCCACTTTTCAAAAATAACAGAAGCATGTATCATTTTGCTTTCACTTCACAGTTGTCTGTTACTTATGTGTGAACTTTCAGTAAAAAAGTCAAAATAAAATCTTTATGTTTATGGTTGTAAACATGACATGTGACAGTGAAAATGCTGCTGCGCTTCTCCCCAGTCCCTCCCTGTGTCAGCTCCACTCTCAGGCTGAGAGAGAGTTACAGACTCCGGACATAACTGAAGTTATAAACTTTAGAAAAGACTCCTGTACTACTTTAGTAATGCACATACAGGAGAGAAAAGGCCGACATCGCGTTGTATCGCCACGCGCGGTTCCAGATTGTTTATTTCACAACAAAAAACCATCGTAACTTTATCTGGCCATAAAAACGAAAATATGGCTGAAGTGGCTGAAAGCTAGGGATGCGCTGACTACATTTATGTAGTTGTTTAAGTTTGTAGAGATCTTGATTTTGTGTAAATAGCAGGTTAATTCCTCGTGACTAGATCACTGCCTCGCATGCGAACACCGGCATGTTAGCTAACAATAGCACTGCGGCCACCAGCGATAAAAAAAACAATCTTTCACTCACCCGTCTGAAGTAACCGTTGCCTTTTGCTCAGAAAAACTCGTCGTAAATCCATTTTAAAGCGCAAGTAGCGCCAGCCTCTGATATTATAGTAGATCCAGGGGTTAAAGTGGGCAGGAACGGTCGGGAACGGCGTTCCCGCACCTTCGTGTGAAAGTTAATGATTGCCACTTGCAAAAGTCTGCCGGTGAGATAAATCAATGCAATAAATACTAGGTTGGGTAGTTTTATTATTAGTTTGCTGAAGCTGCACTGGACAAAAGTCCACTCTTCAGAATCTGGAGAAATAATCATAAGATCAGCATAGGGGTGGGCCATATCGTATCGCATATCGTTATCGCGATATAATTTTTTGATATCGTTGTAATTTTTTATATCGTCGTGGATACGATATAATTCACGTTACGCTCAGCTCCATCAGCAGCATAAACACTGACTCTAGAACATGTGGACAGGTGCTTATGAAGTTAAATGAAATGAAGGATGTAAACCGCTTGAGTAGATCATATCCGCGAGGAAAGTAGTATGCCGTTAAAAAAAAAAAAGAATAAAATATCACTGAATTAATCTTCCCAATAGGCGTAAGGCTGGGATTTTGAAGTCCATTGTCAATAATATCGTCAAATACATCGTTATCGTGATATTTCTTTTTTATATCGTGATATAGATTTTAGGCCATATCGCCCTGCCCTAGATCAGCAGCAGGTCAGTCCGCTCCTCATTCGTGCAGGTTTAATGCGCCTCAATATAACAGCATTTATCATGAAATAATGAACTTTATGGACATAAACTAATCCATAAACGGAGTCTACTCTTCCCAAGCTTTAGGCCGCTTTTTATTTCGCATCAATCAGCCTCATATTTTCGGTTTTACAAATTAATTTAGGAAGCATAATGAAGAGAAAAGGCGATAAACAGTGCGGCGTTACGGCGCTCAGTTACGGCGCAATGTCGGCCTTGTTCACAAAGTATTTCCTCTGATCTGATCCTCTGAATCTGCCCGCGGTTTAAAAGTAACAACAGAGTCATGAATCCAGGCTAAAGTTGAGTCTTTAGACTCGTGTGGAGTCTGTGTCTCCTCCTCACTGCTCAGCGCGATGAGCAGCTACAGACGGAGGAACAACAGGGGCAGAGCTGACACGGGCAGCAGAGGGACTGGGCCCCTCAGGGAAACACTTACACAGGATTTTGACAGTAAATTAAAACAATAAATAAATAGATAAAATAATAAAAGTTTATTTGCAGCTATCAAAATCAGTGTTGCTTCTTTCTTTCTTGCTTTTTTTTTTTTTTTTTAGGAAAATAATCATAATGTTGACAGTTCTGATTCTCATCACTGTATAAGGCTAATTCAAACAGCATATTGTTGCCTTAAATACACCAGATTGCACTAAATTGTATCTGATTATTAAAAAAAATTCCCGGGTAGGACTGGCTGTTGCTCTAATTTTCTGGGAGTATCTCAAACAAGAGCACATATAAAGAAATCTTATTCTGTGAAATGGTTTAAAACTTATTTTTAAAATAAATAAATTAAAAGTAATATAAAACACCTTCTGTTACATGTAATATACACACAGCCTTTCATATATCGACCTAATGTAGCGTTCTGAGTCTTCGAGATTAGAGTTCCACCACCTCCCAAAATCCACTTTAACCACTGAGTAGATCCATGTCTGAGTCTGAGAGCCACACAGGCGAAGCTTAGAGTCCTGAAGCCACACACGCACAATGACACGCCCCCAAGGCGTGCGCTATTTCTCTGACAAAACAAGACTTTTTCAACCTGTAAACTGATCGACAATAGGCTTATGTATAAAACAGCCTTTTTTGCAGTAAGGGCAAGCACTATTAGCGACTCACGGCAACTTCCGGTGATTCGCGTGACTCACGAGCCATCAGTCGCGACTCGCCAGTCATGAATTGTGGCTCACGGTTCAAAGTCTTTACTTTTTATTGGTATTTATGAATTATTTGTGACTCGCGACTCACGAGTCGTGGCTCGCGGTTAAAAATACCACCAGTCTTTGCTTTTTAGGGGTATTTATGAGTTATTAATGACACAATATGGATCTGGATGAACAGTTTACACGTTATCAGTGCCACGCTTTATCAGCTGTTATGCGTTTGTATTGCTCTCCATGTATTGTTAACCAGTGACTCGCGTGACTCACGAGCTACGAGTCGTGGCTCGCGGTTAAAAGTACCACAATTCATTGCTTTTAAGGAGTATTTGTGAATTATTGATGACACAATATGGATTTCGAGGCACAGTTTACATGTTATCAGTACCTTACACACACTTTATCAGCTGTTATATCTGTATCTGTATCTATATCTGTAATGCTCTCCATGTATTGTTAACCAGTGACTCGCATGACTGACGAGCATAAGAGTCATGAGTCGCAACTCGTCACCAGAGGGCGCTGTCTAATTTCATTTTGAATCCTACACTACTTTGGACATCTCGCTTGTTTTATCTAGTAATTTCAATTCCACCAAAAATATTGAGGTGAGGTATTGTTCCCTTTGAGAGTCTGTGTTTTAATCATTTTGTGAAAATTTTAAAGGTAGTAGTAGTAGTAGTAGTAGTAGTGATAGTAATTGGTTTAGACACACATTTTTTTTAATATAAATTAATTTATGATTGATTGAGTCAGTTAGGGTTATGCTGAAAAATGCAGCCTACACTACAGATTTGTGTGTGTAAACCAGTTACTATCACTACTATCAATCAATCAATCAATCAATCAATCAATCTTTATTTATATAGCGCTTTTCATACATTTCATGTAACACAAAGTGCTTTACAGATTTAAAAACATTCTCTCACACCCACCTCCTCCCACAAATACAAACACATTGTCGCACTCACACTCTCCCCACCCACCTTCCCAGAGACACACCACACGCACACCACACACACTCAAGGTAAAACAATGGACGCAATGCACATAAGGCTGAGGTAAGGCTGAGTACAGATAAACCAGGTAAGGAAACACCATCCAAGGAGCCGTCTGCATCGGGAGCAGCATCTCGGCTGCAGCCACAGGGCACCAGCACAGGACGCCCGGAGGAGGCGCGGTAGAAACACCACACCTCCATCCAGACACCCACAGGACAGCACCCCAGCAGCCACAGCCAATGACCGCTCCCGAGGCAGAGGGCTCCTCCAGAGGAAACTGGGAGACCATAAAAATGGTTAAAATAAGTAAAAGTAAAAATAAGAATATAAGGACCACTAAAATAAGACCGAGAGGTAAAATACATAAAGAAAACATAAATAAATATATATTAATAACAATTAAATAAAAAGGCCTAGCAAGAATAAATATCAGTTAAAAGCTAAACTAAAAAGGTGGGTCTTAAGCCTGCTTTTAAAAACATGAACGTTCTCTGCGGTCCTGAGCTCCTCCGGCAGGTCGTTCCAGAGGCGAGGGCCATAATATTGGAACGACGCCTCGCCGTGAGTCTTTTTGTTGACTTTAGGAATAACTAGGAGACCCCTGCCGGTGGAGCGCAGGGACCGTGAAGGTTCATAAGGTAAAAGCAGTTCTGAAAGATAAGAAGGACCAAGACCATTAAGACATTTAAAAACCATTAAAAGAACTTTAAAATCGATCCTGAAACACACGGGGAGCCAATGCAGCGACTCTAAAACCGGTGTAATGTGGTCCCGCCTCCTGGTCTTCGTCAGGACACGAGCTGCTGAATTTTGTAAAAGTTGTAAACCTGAGATACTATTTTTGGGAAGACCAGAAAGCAGGGCATTACAGTAGTCGATACGACTGGTGATAAAAGCATGCATCAGCGTCTCCGTGTTGGCCCGAGAGAGAATGGGGCGGACTCTGGCTATGTTCTTTAGATGGTAAAAACCTATCTTTGTGATATTCTTAATGTGTGGAATAAAAGTCAGCTCAGAGTCAAAAATCACACCCATTAAAAGATTAAAGATTAAAAGACAATGACTGTAGTTTGGGTAAAAGTTTCTCTCTCTGGGCCTCAGGACCGATGACTAAAACTTCAGTTTTGTCCTGGTTAAGCTGGAGAAAGTTTTCTGCCATCCAGGATTTGATATCTAAAATGCAGTTAAAAAGTGCATCCATTGGCCTGGTGTCATCAGGAGACATGGAGATGTACAACTGTGTATCATCAGCGTAACTATGAAAGTTGACTCCATGTCTCCTGATGACATCACCAAGAGGGAGCATATACAGGTTAAAAAGCACTGGCCCTAAAATCGAACCCTGGGGCACACCACATGTAATTTTATGGACCTTAGAGGAGCAGGTATCCACACTTACCATGAATGTCCTGTCTGTGAGGTAGGATGTAAACCATTTGTGAACAGCACCAGAGAGGCCGATGTGTTTTAAACGAGTTAAAAGAATAGTGTGGTCTACTGTATCGAAGGCGGCGCTCAGATCCAGTAGAACCAACACTGTCAACTTTTTAGAATCATAAGTTAATCTAAAGTCGTTTAAAATCTTTAAAAGGGCCGTCTCGGTGCTGTGGTTTACCCTAAAGCCAGACTGGAATTTGTCAAGGACGTTATGTGCATTTATAAAATCACTAAGTTGGATAAAAACAAGTTTTTCTAAAATTTTGCTTAAAAATGGTAAGTTGGATACCGGTCTAAAATTATTCGCTCATAGGAGTTGTGTATAATCGATAAAAACTCTGAAAACTCATGAATAAAAAGCGAGCACTTTTTGGAGGTCTGTAAATTGTGACACATAAAATTTCAGGGCTGCTAAAAACAATTGCACTGTATTCAAAGCTGGTAAAATCATCAAATAAAATCGGCTTGCTAGCAAGGTTTGTAGAGTTTACCAGAGCAGTGCCGCCTCCCTTTTTGCCACTCCTCGTAGAATAAGTGAAGGTAAAATTAGGTGGCGAGACCTCTTTGAGAACAACTGCAGCATCTGCACCCAGCCAAGTTTCTGTTAAAAATAGACAATCAAGTTTATGGTCTAAAATCAGGTCGTTCATAATAAAAGTCTTGTTCAGCAGAGAGCGGACATTAAAAAGTGCCATGTTCAAGGTGACTGAAGGATGACTAACTGAATGGTTTTGTGGTAATGGGACTCTTGGTAATTGTTTCAGATTATTTGTGTTATGTTTTATGGATTGTACATATTTAGTCCGCTCTCTGCTGATAATGACAGGAATGGGTGAATTATGTACAGAAAGGTGAGATCCAAGTCTGTTATAATATGAATTACAGTTAAAATCAGATGCGAGTTCGGTAGAAAACGGGGTGGTTAAATGACTGTAGGGGCGAGGGCTGGTGATAACTGGGACAGTTTGCTGAGGTGGAGAGCAGGAGGTTCTAAGAGGGAGGGGCGAAGGAGTGGTGGGCTTGGGAGGGGAGGCAGGTGGGGAGGAATCAGTGGATGCAGGCAGTCAATACATTTTGTGGGAATGAATGGCATACACTATGTTGGCTGTTAAAATACGGTTTCCAAGTGGGTTGATGTGAAGTCCGTCTGAGTTATAGCAGGAGGAGCGGAACCAGAATAATGTAAAATTGTCAATATAGCCATAGTTGTATGTGGAGGAGAAGTGTTTGAGCCAAGAATGGAGTGCCTGTATCCTGCTAAAACGAACATCCCCACGACCCAGCGCGGGGAGAGGGCCAGAGATTAAAACAGTTTTTCCACAGCGGGATAAAAAGTCAAACAGGAGTCTAAACTCTATTTTGGTGATCTCTGATTGATGGAAAGAAGTGTCATTGGTACCGACATGGATGATTATTGTTGTGATTGTGGCGGGCGCTGCTTGCAGAATGTCCGGTAGTTTATCCAGTAATTTACGGACAGTAGCTCCGGGAAGACAGTGGGTTTTGGAATTTAAAAATCTACAGTACCTTATAATAGAGTCTCCTACCAGGAGAGTAGTGGGGGAGAAAAGGGGCCGCGGAGGACGAGGAGGAAGCAGGGAAAGTGACACGGATGGCTGAGGTGGATGTAGCGGCGGCAGGGCGGAGGTAGCGGCCCGTTCGGGACTCCCGTGGCCGGTGGCTGTGACAGCTGGGGCAGGGCAAGGCACCGGCTGAGGTTGAGCGAGGGCAGCGGCTGCGGCCGTGTTGACGCTGACAGGAGGACTCCGCGCCGGATCGGAGCGAAGAGCTCCCCCCGTAGCCAAGGCAGGGCTCTCCGCTGGTTTGCAGCGAGGCAGCCCTTCCCCGGAGCGCCTGCGGACGGCATCTTTTAGCAGTCTGTGGCGGGAGGAGGTCATCACTGCTGTTCGGGCAGGGACTCGCTCCCTCCGCGCGCTGTCCCGAGTTGTTTCACTGCGCTCGATGCCATTGCCCCGCGGAGCTGGAGCGTTGATATGAGAGAGGCCCACGGGAGCCGTCAGGGAGCTAGCCGCTACAGCCTGGGGATCCGTGTCCTGACGGTCTGGAGCGATGGGACTGGCGTGGACGTCTTCATTCGTGAAGGCTGCGAAGCGGTTGGAGAGGATCGGCCCTGGAGCTGCGGTGAGAGGGCTTCTTTGTTTGCCCCGGACCACGATATCCACCCAGGAGGACTGATTTCCAGGAGATGGGGTTGAGCAGGATGACGGGCGCGGGCAGGTAAGGGGGTCCCAGGCTAGTGTGTCCTGCAGCGAGGCGCTCATTTTTGATATTTGCTGTGACTGTTGGTGAGCAATGTCCATGAATCGACTAAGGAGCTTTTCATTGTCTTTGAGCTGCTCTACCAGTCTCTGATTGTGAAGTTTTAAGTCTGCTATAGTTTTGACCGGGTCCTGGTCTACTGAGGGCATGATGAGGACAGCTAGCTAGCTGTTGGGACCAGCCCGGCCGGGTAGCGAGTTGTGCAAAGATTTGTAATCCAATCGGCCCGGGTAAACAGTTTAAGATCGCAGATAAAAACAATAAAATGTCACCATAAAATACTGGATAAAATCAATAAAATGTGAATTAAAAATAAATAAATAGGTGTGAGTAAAAGCTCAGCTCTAGGCAGCTACTGACAGGCGACTTCACAGCTCGCGCACGCGCGATAGTACTACTACTACTACTAATAATAATAATAATACAATTATTATTATAATCCATCCCAGATTGAGTGAAAAAAAAACTCCCAAATTGACCATGGGAAACGTGGCTAAAATCATATTTTAAACTAGTGAAAATATGACTAGGGATTTTTTTTAATGTTTTGTTGTTTCTGTTTCAATGTCAAAGTACTATGGCCTTTTCAAATTTTCACAAAATGATTAAAACACACAAAGGAAACAATACCTCACCTCAATATTTTGGTAGAATCGAAATTACTAGATAACACAAGCGAGATGTCCAATATAGTTTAGAATTCAAAATGATTTATGACTCATGAGTCACGCGAGGCGCCTTACTCTCGCAGGAGCATCAGCCCGTGTGTGTCTATTGCGGCATGCACCGCCCGCCTGCAGCGCCTGAGCCCGCCTGGCTCATCACAACTAATACATGGAGAGCAATACAAACACATAACAACTGATAAAGTGTGTGTAAGGTGCTTATAACATAAACTGTGCCTCCAGATCCATATTGTGTCATTAATAATTCACAAATACTCCTTAAAAGCAATGAATTGTGGTATTTTTAACCGCGAGCCACGACTGATAGCTTGTGAGTCACGCGAGTCACTGGTTAACAATACTTGGAGAGCATTACAGACATACTGTATAACAGCTGATAAGGTGTAAGCTACTGATAACATGTAAGGCACTGATAACATGTTAACTGTGCCTCGAGATCCATATTGTGTCATTAATAACTCATAAATACCCCTAAAAAGCAAAGATTGGTGGTATTTTTAACCGCGAGCCATGACTCGTGAGTCGCGAGTCACAAATAATTCATAAATACCCATAAAAAGCAAAGACTTTGAACCGTGAGCCACGATTCATGACCGGCGAGTCGCGACTCGCGGCTCGTGAGTCACGCGAGTCACCGGAAGTTGCCGTGAGTCGCAAATAGTGCTTGCCCTCTCTCCTTTTTTGCGTGGCATTTGTTTGCTAAAGCATGTGTCAACAACACAACTGAAAGCAGCTCTGCTTCTCCTCCTCCGCGGTGTTTACTCAGTATGTAAATAGACACTGACAAAGTCACGCCCCTACTGCACGCTCCGAAACCCACCTCAAACTAGTCATTTTGAACCTAAAAGTTTACGCTTTTAAATATACTAATACTGCTAGCTTAAACATGGAGAGGCTACTTCGTGACTTCAACTGAATGAATCTGCACAAAAGTGAAAATCACCAATTTCCCCCCAAAAAATCTTTGCGTTTTTCTCGAGACACGGGCTGCCGACTTGTGTCCTTGGAATCCATGGCGGGTCACATATTAATACATTATTGCGCTATGGACCATTTTTACAATATTAATCCTCGATTCCTACAACCCGTTATTGTGAATGTGGGATTTTTTAGTTTCCAAGGATACATCCATGAGCACCACCAGACTCTTACAGTGTTCCAGGGCCAGGTACCTCTCACTGCCAGTCAGCACTGCCCCCGCCCAGAGAAAGAACACACATAAACACAACTGTTAGCACTGCACTCACCTGGGCACACATGATACAGTATGTGAAAGAAAATACCAAAAATGTAAAATCCAATCAAAGCTTTTTACGTCTTGACCCCCGCGAGCACTTTTTTCCCAGTTCGGCATTACCCAAATATAAAAGCTTCTTGGTGACAAAAAAAAGCCATGAAAAAGTGGCAAAAATTTGATGAAAAAGTGGCAAAAAAAAGCAACAAAAAACATGACAACAACAGCAAAAAAGCGACAATAATGTGATGATAAGGGGGTTATGATTTGTAGGTCTTAGCTTACAAATGAGACGTTACACTGGCATATAGAATGTAAGCTTGTGTCGAGAAACTTTTAGATTTGGGTAAAGCTGAACTGCAGTGTTTCCCACAGGTTTGAAGGCAATGTGTGGCGGTTGGGGGGGGGGGGGGTGAGCGCTGATGGGGGAGAAACACGTGCACAGACTATGGGTCACGTTTTTACAACATGCAGCGCAGCCCTTTGATCGCAGCGCTGCAGCGGGAGGCGGACACAGGAGAGATTGTGCCCCGGAGGCCTCTCGTTTTCTCTCCTGTGTCCGCCTCCCGCTGCAGCAGTGGGATAAATACGGCTCTCCGTCCTGTGAAATCATTAAGGTTATGACGAAAACTCGTGAGGCTGCAACGCTATGAGCTTTTGGAAGCATTAGCGTGAGCTGAGGTGAAAGGGAGAGAGCAGACGCTCAGCGGGGCTGGTGACAGAAAGACGTTGGAGCTGCGCGTAAACACATTCAGCTGCACGAGGCTGCGCTGACTCTGTAATAAAACCAGATGAACTCCAGTCCAAAGGATTTGTAGGGAGACTTTCTATCAGGAGTTTCGTATATACGAGCTAACTGGCGTGTGGACAGGCCAAAGTGACATAAGAGAAAATGCTCTGCGGCCCGGTACTGGTCCCCGGCCCGGTGGTGGGGGACCACTGGCTTATAGGGCCGCCGCATTTTAAACCCCCCTCCCAGCAGTCAAAATGACCGCTGCGGCGGTGCTATATGATGCGTGTTTTAAATAGCGTTTAAATTTTTTTTTTTTTTTTAAACGAAACAACAACATCCATCCATCCATCCATCCATCCATTTTCTTCCGCTTTATCCGGGGCCGGGTCGCGGAGGCAGCAGTCTCAGCAGAGATGCCCAGACTTCCCGATCCACGCACACCTCCTCCAGCTGTTCTGGGGGGACCCCGAGGCGACACCAGGCCAGCTCGGAGACATAGTCCCACCAGCGTGTCCTGGGCCTTCCACGAGGCCTCCTCCCAATAGGACATGCCTGGAACACCACCCGAGGGAGGCGACCAGGAGGCATCCGGAACAGATGCCCTAGCCACCTCAGCTGGCTCCTTTCGACGTGAAGGAGTAGAGACTCTACCCCGAGCTCCTCCCGGGTAACTGAGCTCCTCACCCGATCTCGGAGGGTGCGCCCAGCCACCCTGCGAAGGAAACTCATTTCGGCCGCTTGTATTCGCGATCTTGTCCTTTCGGTCATTACCCAGATCTCATGACCATAGGTGAGGGTGGGAACGTAGATCGATCGGTAAATCGAGAGCTTTGCCCCCTGACTCAGCTCTCTCTTCACCACAACAGTCCGATACAGCGACCGCATCACTGCTGACGCTGCACCGATCCGTCTATCGATCTCACGCTCCATCCGTCCCTCACTCGTGAACAAGACCCCGAGATACTTGAACTCCTCCACTTGAGGTAAGGACTCCCCACCGACCTGAAGCGGGGAAGCCACCTTTTTCCGGTGGAGAACCATGGCCTCAGATTTGGAGGTGCTGATCCTCATCCCGGCCGCTTCACACTCGGCTGCAAACCGCCCCAGTGCGCGCTGGAGGTCCTGATTTGATGAAGCCAACAGAACAACATCATCTGCAAACAGCAGAGATGAGATCCTGAGGTTCCCAAACCGGACACCCTCCAGCCCCTGGCTGCGCCTAGAAATTCTGTCCATAAAGGTAATGAACAGAACCGGTGACAAAGGGCAGCCCTGGCGGAGACCAACACGCACCGGAAACAAGTCTGACTTACTGCCGGCAATGCGAACCAAGCTCCTGCTGCGGTCATACAGGGAATGGACAGCCCTTAGCAGAGGGCCCCGCACCCCATACTCCCGGAGCACCCCCCACAGGGCACCACGAGGGACACGGTCGAACGCTTTCTCCAAATCCACAAAACACATGTGGACTGGTTGGGCGAACTCCCACGAACCCTCGAACACCCGATGTAGGGTATAGAGCTGGTCCAGTGTGCCACGACCGGGACAAAACCGCATTGTTCCTCCTGAATCCGAGGTTCGACTATCGGCAACAACAACAACAAACAAACAAAAATACGAAACTCAATATGTGGCGCGCGGTGTTGATTCTGTGGCGGTACAGAACTGTAACTGCAATTCATGAAATCTCAGATGTGTTTGAATGAAATTGATTAGCCTTGGTCTAACTTTGAAACAATTGCTCAAAGCCACTGACCTCCTCCCTGGATGGCCTCCTTCAGAAGGTTGTAGAGGTGCAGAGGTTTGCAGAAGCCTTTCTGTTAAACATACAAAACCATCATTCAAATCATACAACAGTGGCTCAGAGGGCTTAACACAGGAGGGTCAGCAGTTTGAATCCAGACGAATCCAGACGTACAGTCATTGGGCAAGACACTTTGTACCCTGCCTATGCATGAATGTGAGAAATCTAACCTTTTCTGCAGGTGAAAAGAACTGTTAGCCACACTAAATTAGGCATATCCCTCAATAGTAATCGTGATTTTGAATGACAAAACCTCAGCTCCAAGGCAATCGACCTCTGGGAAGCTCCACAGGTCAAGGGCATTTGGTCTGAGACTAGGGTTGTTCCGATAAGCGATATCATCGTCCATCGTGATGGATGAGCAACATCACGATGGAGAGCCACCATCGTGATGCCACGCCCCCTCCTGTCAGAAACACGCACTGATCTGCTGTGGGCCTTGTAAACCTACAAACTTTGCTGGGATTGCACTGTAAATTAAATCTGGAATATAGCTAATTTATTTAATTTATTTATTGGTTTATTTGGTCGGGACAGTACATGTTAATGAACATACATGGGTCTCATGCATGTAAACAAGCCACACCGGATTGTAGCCTTGGGCTAATTTCCATTCGTCGTCCCCCATGCACATTCTCAAACACACTCTCATTCATCCTGGCCTATTGTACATGTTTTTAGTGGTAGGGGAAACCGGAGTACCCAGAGGAAACCTATGCAGACACGGGGAGAACATGCAAACTCGACACAGAAAGGCCCCGTCCAGGTGGGAATCGAACCTGGGACCTTCTAGCTGTGAAGCACGAGCGCTAACCGCTGTGCTACCGTATGCACGCTAGTTTAAGTAGCCTACCAGAAGCCCGAAGACATGATGTGTTAGCCGTAATTATTAAAATAAAGACGCAGCGCTGCTCTATTTCTGACGTGCGGGGCTCTCTCCCTCTCTAAAAGCAGCTACCGTTTAACACTGCGTGGTTTCGCTTTGCTTTTGGTACGGAAACTAAACAGTTTTAAAATGCCGCGATGGATCTCACATCAGAGCTGAGAGCGCATGGGTTTGGATGTTCTCACGAAGGACGGAGAGGAGAGAAAGAGGCGCAGAGGTACGAGGCTACGAGCACACGGACCGGGCGGTGCGTGGAGCAGCTTCAATAACGTAGGCTACGATGCAAATTTCTAAATATTGTCCCGTTCACCCACTGTTTCTTAAACATTACGTTAAAATTGAGCAAATGCAAATAATAAGCTCTGATTTACAGCTGTATTAGTGTGAGAAGAGCCTTGTTATTGAGGAGCAGATGACGCTCTGAATAAGTCGTTCTCCTCTGAGACTTTACGCACGAGTTTTAACACAGTTCTGTTGCAAAATTCATGTTCCATGATTCAGATCATGTTTAGTTTAGATCCATTTATCCTGCAATCTCACATTTTACCTAACATAAATAATATGCAGCCTATATGTAGGCTATGTAAATGTCTTTAAGAAATGCTTATAATGAGAGATGGACGATATCATCGTCCATCAGGATGGTTCACTGTAAACATCGTCAGCTGCCAATTAAGGGGACATCGCCCAAGCCTATCTGAGACACAGTTCTGTGACAGAACTACTCACCTTGTCCGAGTGTTTGTCAAACAGACGTCTGGTGGACTTTGGAGAGGGCAGAGCAGCCAGGTGTGGATATGAAAGCTGTGGAGAGGAGCACAGCTGCAGCAATCACAAACATCCTTTACTCCATCTGACCCCCTCCTCTGCTCCATCTGACCCTCGTCTCTGCTCCGTCTGACCCCCTCCTCTGCTCCGTCTGACCGTCTCCTCTGCTCCGTCTGACCGTCTCCTCTGCTTCGTCTGACCCCCTCCTCTGCTCCATCTGACCGTCTCCTCTGCTCCATCTGACCCGCTCCTCTGCTCCGTCTGACCGTCTCCTCTGCTCCGTCTGACCGTCTCCTCTGCTCCATCTGACCCCCTCCTCTGCTCCATCTGACCCCCTCCTCTGCTCCATCTGACCGTCTCCTCTGCTCCATCTGACCCCCTCCTCTGCTCCATCTGACCGTCTCCTCTGCTCCATCTGACCGTCTCCTCTGCTCCATCTGACCCTCTCCTCTGCTCCGTCTGACCGTCTCCTCTGCTCCATCTGACCGTCTCCTCTGCTCCATCTGACCCCCTCCTCTGCTCCATCTGACCGTCTCCTCTGCTCCATCTGACCGTCTCCTCTGCTCCATCTGACCCCCTCCTCAGCTCCATCTGACCCCCTCCTCTGCTCCATCTGACCCTCTCCTCTGTTCCATCTGACCCCCTCCTCAGCTCCATCTGACCCCCTCCTCTGCTCCATCTGACCCTCTCCTCTACCCCATCTGACCCCCTCCTCTGCTCCATCTGACCCCCTCCTCTGCTCCATCTGACCCTCTCCTCTGCTCCGTCTGACCCTCTCCTCTGCTCCATCTGACCGTCTCCTCTGCTCCATCTGACCGTCTCCTCTGCTCCATCTGACCCCCTCCTCTGCTCCATCTGACCGTTTCCTCTGCTCCATCTGACCGTCTCCTCTGCTCCATCTGACCCCCTCCTCTGCTCCATCTGACCCCCTCCTCTGCTCCATCTGACCGTCTCCCCTGCTCCATCTGACCGTCTCCTCTGCTCCATCTGACCCCCTCCTCTGCTCCATCTGACCCCTCCTCTGCTCCAACTGACCCCCTCCTCTGCTCCATCTGACCCGCTCCTCTGCTCCATCTGACCCCCTCCTCTGCTCCATCTGACCCCCTCCTCTGCTCCATCTGACCGTCTCCTCTGCTCCATCTGACCGTCTCCTCTGCTCCATCTGACCGTCTCCTCTGCTCCATCTGACCCCCTCCTCTGCTCCATCTGACCGTCTCCTCTGCTCCATCTGACCGTCTCCTCTGCTCCATCTGACCGTCTCCTCTGCTCCATCTGACCGTCTCCTCTGCTCCATCTGACCCCCTCCTCTGCTCCATCTGACCGTCTCCTCTGCTCCATCTGACCGTCTCCTCTGCTCCATCTGACCGTCTCCTCTGCTCCATCTGACCCCCTCCTCTGCTCCATCTGACCCCTCCTCTGCTCCATCTGACCCTCTCCTCTGTTCCATCTGACCCGCTCCTCTGCTCTGCTCCATCTGACCCCTCCTCTGCTCCATCTGACCCCCTCCTCTGCTCCATCTGACCGTCTCCCCTGCTCCATCTGACCGTCTCCCCTGCTCCATCTGACCCCTCCTCTGCTCCATCTGACCCGCTCCTCTGCTCCATCTGAGCGTCTCCTCTGCTCCATCTGACCCCCTCCTCTGCTCCATCTGACCCCTCCTCTGCTCCATCTGACCGTCTCCCCTGCTCCATCTGACCCCCTCCTCTGCTCCATCTGACCCTCTCCTCTGTTCCATCTGACCCGCTCCTCTGCTCCATCTGACCCTCTCCTCTGCTCCATCTGACCGCCTCCTCTACCCCATCTGACCCCCTCCTCTGCTCCATCTGACCCCTCCTCTGCTCCATCTGACCCTCTCCTCTGCTCTGTCTGACCCGCTCCTCTGCTCCATCTGACCCCCTCCTCTGCTCCATCTGCCCCTCCTCTGCTCCATCTGACCGTCTCCTCTGCTCCATCTGACCGTCTCCTCTGCTCTGTCTGACCCTCTCCTCTGCTCCATCTGACCCTCGTCTCTGTTCTGTCTGACCCTCCTCTCCTCTGTACCCGGGCGGTAGATGCCTGGGGTACAGGCAGAGTGGGGCTGTGCCTCCTTTGCACAGGCCTACTCTGCTCTCTGTTGGACTTACCTCTTTGACTGAAGAGCCGTCATGTGTGTCAGGTTTGTGAGCAGGGCTGAAACACAACAACACCATCAGTGCTCACTCTCCCTTTACATATCTTATTTATTCTGCTGATAAGTCTGTGTTGAACCCAATGGGTGAGGACACCTCTTCTCTTTGGTCCTCATGGTGGGGAGGTGACATTACTGCTATATCACCCCCTGGTGGCCAGTGGGAACTTTTTAACACAGAAAACCAATGGAGACTTTACACCTCTCAAAAACAGCTTAAGCCTGGCTCCAAAGAGTTTTCTTTTGTCTAAAGATCGCCGTGACCCATGTGATAACTCTGGGAAGGGTATCATATTTTTAACCATGCTGGATTTTGTTCTATGTGTTAACCCCCTGTGTTATGGTTGTAAGTGCGCACCCATCGCAGTGATATAGCACACAATGCATTGTAATACTACTACATTATTTCTTCACAGATATATATATATTACATTAGTATTTATTTTCATGTTCACAGATAGTGTAACATATTTTATTTCTCTACTAAAGGCTTTACATAGATAATTAAGTAAGAAATTAACTTATATTGTTTGGTTTCAGTTACACTGTCTACAGCAGGGGTAGGCAACCTCAGGCCCGAGGGCCAAATCCGGCCCTCCAGCACAGAACCTCTGGCCCTCAGGATGTTTTCAATGATTTTGAAGATTATATTTGTACACAAACCTGAGCTCCAATGCCGTTATTGCACTCTAAAAATGTGCAAAATACAGTCAATTCTTTTAAACAGAACACCCAATTATGTCATAGGGTTGTGTACGGTTCATTTTTATTCGATACCGATAACTGATCGATACTTTCTCCGATCTAGAACCAGAAATAGAACAATAATGTGTGGAAGATCTGCAGATTTACAATATCAGGTTAATCTCCATTGTCAAGAAATGAGAAAAAAATTGGGTACAAATAGGGAATAAATGGGGGGAAATGGGGAGAATATTAGTAATAAAAAAACAAGAGAAAAATGTGTAGAAAAATGGTACAAACATTGGGCAAAAAAATAAATTAATTAAAAAAGTGTTTTTGATACTTTATTTTTATTTTTTAATACCAGACTGGTATTGTTTAACTGTACCCAGCTTTAATCATGTACATACAACACTGGCATTTGAAGAAAATGGTGCGTTACTTTGGGCTAAGATTGGCAGGTCCGGCCCTTGGTCTTTTTACAGTGACGAAAATAGGCCCTCCGTCGAGCAGACTTGCCTACCCCTGGTCTACAGTATAGAGTGTAGGTCACATGTGTCAAACACAAGGCCCGCGGGCCAGATCCGCAGATTGTATGTTAAAAAAAAGTGCGTCTCTAGCCCATTTCGGAGGCATGGATTTTTAAAGAAATAACCGGAATGCTCACTCCAGCCACAAGGGAGCAGCTTAAATTAAAAAAAAAGAGCGCTGTTCATAGAGGTGAAGCGGAACAGGCGTCTTATTATGATACAATATGTACACTCAACAAAAATATAAACGCAACATCTTTGTTTCTGCTCCCATTTTTCATGAGATGGACTTAAAGATCTAAAATTCATTCCAGATACACAATATTACCATTTCTCTCAAACATTGTTCACAAATCAGTCCAAATGTGTGATAGTGAGCACTTCTGCTTTGCTGAGATAATCCATCCCACCTCACAGGTGTGCCACATCAAGATGCTGATCTGACATCATGATTAGTGCACAGGTGTACCTTATACTGCCCACAATAAAAGGCCACCCTGAAATGTGCAGTTTTTTGCTTTATTGGGGGTCTGGGGACTCAGAACCAGTCAGTATCTGGTGTGACCACCATTTGCCTCATGCAGTGCAACACATCTTCTTCGCATAGAGTTTATCAGATTGTCAATTGTGGCCTGTGGAATGTTGGTCTACTCCTCTTCAATGGCTGTGCGAAGTTGCTGGATATTGGTGGGAACTGGTACACGCTGTCGTATTCGCCGGTCAAGCACATCCCAAACATGCTCAATGGGTGACATGTCCGGTGAGTATGCTGGCCATGCAAGAACTGGGACATTTTCAGCTTCCAAGAATTGTGTACAGATCCTTGCAACATGAGGCCGTGCATTATCTTGCTGAAACATGAGGTGATGTTCATGGATGTATGGCACAACAATGGGCCTCAGGATCTCATCACGGTATCTCTGTGCATTCAAAATGCCATCAATAAAATGCACCTGTGTTCTTCGTCCATAACAGATGCCTGCCCATACCATAACCCCACCACCACCATGGGCCACTCGATCCACAACATTGACATCAGCAAAGCGCTCACCCACACGACGCCACACACGCTGTCTGCCATCTGCCCTGAACAATGTAAACCGAGATTCATCCGTGAAGAGAACACCTCTCCAACGTGCCAGACGCCATCGAATGTGAGCATTTGCCCACTCAAGTCTGTTACGGCGACGAGCTGGAGTCAGGTCAAGACCCCGATGAGGACGACGAGCATGCAGTTGAGCTTCCCGGTTTCTGACAGTTTGTGCAGAAATTGTTTGGTTATGCAAACCAGTTGTTTCAGTAGCTGTCTGAGTGGCTGGTCTCAGACGATCTTGGAGGTGAACCTGCTGGATGTGGAGGTCCTGGGCTGGTGTGGTTACACGTGGTCTGCGGTTGTGAGGCCGGTTGGATGTACTGCCATATTCTCTGAAACGCCTTTGGAGACGGCTTATGGTGGAGATATGAACATTCAATGCACGAGCAACAGATCTGGTTGACATTCCTGCTGTCAGCATGCCAAGTGCACGCTCCCTCAATGCTTGTGGCATCTGTGGCATTTTGCTGTGAGACAAAACTGCACATTTCAGGGTGGCCTTTTATTGTGGGCAGTATAAGGTACACCTGTGTACTAATCATGATGTCAGATCAGCATCTTGATGTGGCACACCTGTGAGGTGGGATGGATTATCTCAGCGAAGCAGAAGTGCTCACTATCACACATTTAGACTGATTTGTGAACAATGTTTGAGAGAAATGGTAATATTGTGTATCTGGAATGAATTTTAGATCTTTAAGTCCATCTCATGAAAAATGGGAGCAGAAACAAAGGTGTTGCGTTTATATTTTTGTTGAGTGTATTTTATCTGTAGTCTGTTCATTACTATTCACATGGTGTCTCCTGTCCCACTCCTGTCTAGATCGAATGGAAGAACCCAGCTGAACGGAAGAACCCTGCCTACTGGATTGACAACGAGGACTGGACGGTCTGCGATCTTGGCCCGTCTGCTTAAGGGACTCCATCGGCCCTGGGTCTCTATAGCCTGTCCGTCCATGGGACTGGATCTCTCCTTCTGTGGTTCTCCCCAAGGTTTCTCTTTTCTCCCCCTGGGTTTTTGAGTTTTTCCAAAATTTCAAAACTTTACATACCCTGGCAGAATTTTTCAAAGCATATGAAAGATAACACAAAAAGTTATTTTTCACTCATTGTTAGTGGTTGTGTCAAGCTATTTGTGGTGAAACAACTTTTTCTAGTTTTCTATTTTAATATTTTGATCAGGATCTCTTGACTTTCATTTTTCATTATGATTTAATAATAGCAAATTCAGTTTCACCATACTTAGCTATGAGTGAATAAACATGTTTTGTGTTATCTTTCATATTCTTTGAAAAATGGTCAAAAAATCTAAGATTATGCCAGGAGACTTCCTACAAGATGGCGGACGAGACAGACGCATAGTAAATAGCTCTCCGAAGTCGGTGAACTAGAACTCCACAAAACTCGAAGACCCGATACAGAAAAGCTGAAGAACATAGCATGAGTGGAACAGGATCACGGAAAGGCCTGAGAAGTCAAAAAGAAATGACCGGAGTCCCGGAAAACCCAAGAAGTGACCGCGAAGAGACAGAGGAGACTATGAGCGAGGCTGATCCAGACTATGCTAGGCTAATGCTAGAGGGGCTAGCTAAGCTTAGCAGCGAGATTCAAGACTTCAAAACGACCATGAGATGCGAACTAACCTCATTCAAAACCGATCTTAAAGAAGACATAACATCCCTTCGTCAAGATATGGAGCGGAAATTCAGAGAAAGCAGTAATGTGCTGGAAGATAAAAAAGCCTGGCCTAGTTGAGGCCCAAGCCCGCATCGTGGAACTGGAGGAGTGGAGTACGGAGGCTAATGTTTCGCTTCAGAGCATGCTAACTCACACACGAAGCACGCAAGACAAGATAACAGAGCTTGAAGCAAGATCAAGGAGAAATAATATCCGAATATTTGGTTTAGTGGAAGAAAGTGAAAAGGATTCTGTGGTGACGTATTTGGACCAGCTTTTTAAAAGAGAGCTGAATCTACCGGAAGACACCGAGCTACATATTCAACGAGCACACAGAACCCCTCCTTTTAAGCCAAAGCCAGGAGAGCGGCCCAGGGCAATAGTGGTCAACTTTTTGGAGTTTGAAACCAAAGAGACGATTCTGAAGAAAGCTTGGGAAAAGAAAATACGAGTTGCAGATAGGCCGATTCAGTTTGACCACGATTACCCCACGGAAATAGTGAAAAAACGGCGCGCTTATGTGGGCATTAAAAAAGTGCTGAAGGAACGAGGTGTCCGCTTCCAGACCCCCTACACTAAAATGCAGATTTTCTGGAACGAAGGCACCCAAAGCTACAACAACGCCAGGGATGCAGCGTTGGATCTAAGAGCCAGGGGATACGACGTGAATCTGCCAGAGGAGAGTGGCGGAGGGAACAACCGCATCAATGCAGCTACAGGATGGGAGCGAGTCGGTCGCGGTGGAGCTACGTTGGAGGAACGCACACGGGACAAGCTACGGGAATATCAGAGACTCCAGCAAGACCAAAGACAGAATCACTGAGGTAACGGTTCCCTTAGGGGACCCGGTATAATGTGGAGTCAATTGGGCTAATGTTTAATTTTAATAATAACTCGATTAAGAGCCCAGGACTTTTCAAAATTGGCACGCCTATGTATACATAAATGCCGACAGAGGGGAGCTGTAAAGATTATGTTGGACATTGCTAGACCAGGGAATCCACAAGGATGTTCTAATGTGTCTAGAGGCAGGCCCTCGCTTACAGGGGGGATTTCCTGCCCACCCGCCAACAGGGGGAATGGGAGAGGTTTTGAAACATCCCTTCTTTGGAAGTCACTTGTTCAGTGTTTAGTTTTTCATTTATTGTTGATTTGTTATTGTCTGGCTGGGTACACAATTACGTATCTAAAAATAACAAGATGCATATATTAAATATTGTGTCACTGAATGTGAATGGTCTAACTACCCCAAGAAAAAGAGGGAAGGTAATACAAAAATTACGAAAAGAAAAGGTACAATTTGCTTTACTACAAGAGACACATCTGCATGACGAGGAACATGAGAAATTTGGGATTTAGAAATACATATTACAGTTCATTTAAAGGTGCTATGCGCAACTGTAAATGTTAAAAATAACCGTTTTCTAACCCATACATGCTTAAACAATTGCCTGATGTGCTGAATGAGTTCCTGTCTGATCACTGCCATTGCCCCTATAATCCTCTGCAGTCAAATAAATAAGAGGGATTCGGGTCGGAATCTTAAGGTTTGAGCTTGGGCGTGACGTCATGCGCGTTCACGCGCACCTGGCTAGCTCTGGGGAGTATGTGTATTCCGCCATTATCCGCATCAGCGAAGACTCCAGCGACTTTTGCCAAAGTAGAGGATGGATTGTAAGAGAAGATGAACTCCAGTTCATCCCAAACAGCAATGCAAACTCCACATAAGATAAAGAAGATAAAACGTTTGTCTAGTTCAACCAAAAGGGGCAAATTGGAGTGAGACAGGCGTCGGAGTAAGATGAGAGTCAACATCGGAAAGGCAACAACAAATGGGGAGACCTCAGCTCCGCTCTCGGGCTCAAACGGACCCTCAGTTGGCTTTCTTCTTGCTAAAATGGTAAGATACAGTCTGTAATGTCTGATACGGTAAATCTATGTGAACAAATGACGATGCGTAATAGTTGTAATGCTATGTGTTTAGCGTGTAGTGTAGCGTTAGCTAAATGTAGAATCAGAATTGGTTTTATTGTCATGGTCAGTGAACAGGTTCACAAACTAGGAATTTTCTCCGGAGCAATCGTGCAACATAAAACATATAACATAAAAGATGCTAACTATGTTTTTGTGTATGGTTTACCGGTAGCCTTTTGTGTTTGGCTAACGTCTTCAAAATGATGCAAAATGCTAAAAGGTGCTCATGTCCTTGACCAACACGGCTGAATTTTCAACGCCGTTGTGTATATATGTTTTCTTTTTCGGCAAAATCAGTGAAATGTTACCGGGAATGTGGTACATTTTGCATGTAGTTTATGAGGGGAGAAAACATGTTACTTGATAGGCTAACGTTGCTGTTACTGTGTACTCGATTCTAATCAATTGTTATTTGTGAAGAGCGCAGCCCATATACATTTGTAGTCATTGTTTAGTCCTACTTTAGACCTGGTTTATTCATAGTCTGACCTAGTTCAGACCTGGTGTAGTCCTGGTTGTGTTCTGAGTTAGTCCTCCTGAGTTGGTCCTGGTTTAGATGGTGTGTAAATTGCAAATAAATAATAATAATAATCTCTTTTTATTTCGTCTGAGGTCAATAATGTATTCATGTGCATTTTTTCAAACATTATTGGCTAAGATACTTTATTTTCTTTTGTACAGGATAGAGTTTGAGCAAGAACTGGCCACAGACCCATATGACTCCGATTATGTCGCCCCTATATCTTTGTGGTATGTTTTGTCATAATGCAATTCCTACAGTCTTTTCCTTGTAAAGGTGTGAATAAATGTTTTTGTTACACAGCACTGGTGGTCCAATGCAGAATCAAATGGATGAACTTCTCATCATTGGGCTAGAAGAAGCTGTCATGGACATTTGTGACTGGGACTGCAGTTATAGTGGAGTGGGTGAGTACTACATGGCTATGTAGTGTTTTATAAAAAGTCATGAACAACAATATCAAATGGAAAATAATGTAGGTGCATTTGTAATGCTTATTCTTTATCTGCATAGTTTTGCCCACGTGGACACAAGTTGTGGATGTGAAACAACCAGCCGTTGCTCAAACATGGGACGCAAGGACTTTAAGCTTGCAGCAAACGGGCTATTGTCTGGGAATAATTACACCAAGATCGCCCTCTTCTTCAAATACATGAACATGAGAATGGTGACATCTTCTACTATGGGATACAGCATTTCTACTGCGTACCAGCTGTAAGGGAGTTTTGGACAGAAAAGAGGGCTGCCATTATCAACCGATTACAGACTAAAAAGTGTTGTTGCCCTTGGTAAGTAATAAACTGCATGTATTTGCAAATCCTCAAATAGCTAACATGCATCTGTATTTCTGTTTTAACTGACGAAAGGAGTCCTCAGGTAATTCAGTGGTTTATGTGCTTTGCAGGCGCATTGAGTTGCCTTGTGTATGAAATGCGCGGTATAAATAAAATTGCCTTGCCTTTGTCTCTGGACTTTTTTTTCCCGTAAGTAAATCTGAATATTTTTTGTATTTGAGATAATGATAATGTAATGTTTGTGTTTTATAACAAGGAGAGATTAATGGAGAGGGGTGTTTTCCATTCCCCACGCCCCGGTTCTACCTTTGCCTTTTCTAGGAGATGCCATCAGCTCCCTGAACAGACTCCAAGTCAAACATAAGCAGTGCATATTTATTTATTTTTACAAACATGGAATTATTTACAATAAAGCCGTTTCTTCCCTAATTTGTAGCCATATTTTCTGATGTGCTCACTACTTGTTTATTGCCTGAATGGTGCTTCTTTATAGCCAACATAAATGCCAAAAGGGTCAGGATAATTGTCTGTCCTCCTCACTGATCAGTCTAGATCTTGATTGTCCTCTGCACCTTCCCGGCCTCCTTTCCTGCCGCTGCTGTCACTGCTGTCCTCAGTGCTTCCCTCCACAGGAACATCAAATTGATTCGAGCTGTAATTCTAAAGGAAAAAATAAAATATGTTATTGTGATAAAATACATGCTGTATTATTCTACACATCACAGGAAAGAAAATACAATGATAAAGGGATACTTATTTTACTTCCCTCATATTGTACAGCAGGCAGGCCTTCTATTTACTATAGCAAATAACTGTATTTTCATCTACATCAAGTTTGCTTTGTCCTGAACTGCATAACTACCGGCCCATGCACGGTCTCTTTCCCTGCAAATATGACCTTGTACTGAGTGAACTAATTCCATGTTATGTGTACAGGTAACCTTTTTTTCCCCCTTCTAAATGTATAAACTAGTGAAACTTGTTGGGGGCACTACACACCTTGCTCAGGGACAGTAGTTGAAAAGTATTGGCACAATTCACAGAAATGTTTATCAATGTGTACTGTCCCTGTCAAAATACCTAATAAATAAATCAGCACTGTTGTAGGCTATTTAGGTAAATCAGTTCAGCTTTGTGGAGTGTGATGTAAAATGCTGGTATGTAAGCTTCATAATTAGAAAACAATGTTGAGCAAATTAGTCTCTAATAATGATATACTGCTATTGGAATATGCTACTTAGCAGATTAATAAAACAGGCTACACCCCAGTAAATATTCGGTGGATTAGGCTGTTTTAGCTTAGAAGGTAATGTCAGAGCCATTTGATTATTAGTGTACTAGCTTGAGACATTTTAGTACTTTTTTGACCAACTAATAGGATGTTTGGTGTGATTCTTATTTTTTTTTTTAGCTTATACAAAGTAATAACTTATTCATGAACGCATTTCCATTATAATCCAATCATAACACAAAACAGATAGAAATGGTGAAAAACGTTTTCTCCTATACTGCCTCCGTTTTTCCTCTCAAACATTAATATGTAGTTTACTCAAATGCAAATTCCATTCACATATTCAAAATAACTTACAGATTTATAACTTTCTTACCTCTGTAGACATTACGATTCTAAACAATGTAATCGCTGTCGCTGTTGTGTTCTGAACTGCTCGTGCTCGTGCAAGCGTGCGTGTGTTCCATGAGCGTGCACAACTCTGGATGCAATTCCGCTTGTCGCCAAAGGGGTCATAGTTCTGCAAGAACTCATAAACTTGCGTTGTGCACCTTTAAACAGGGTCGCAAAAGAGGGGTGGCAATTTTGGTATCTAATTCTACAAAGTTTAACTTTGAAAAGGAGATTAAAGAAAAGGAAGGCCGATATGTTATAGTAAAAGGAAGGCTGGCGGACGAGATGGTCACAATCGTGAATGTTTATGCTCCTCCTGAAAGTAACAAATCAAATCAAAACAACTTTATTTATCCCAAAGGGCAATTCTGTTCGCTGTTCTCTGGTCATAAAAAAAACAATAAATGGAGACACATACAACCACATTCAATACATACGTCATGAACTGTAAGTGCATCAGGACACAAGTGGACCAGTGAAGATGAGGAAAAAAAGAAGAAAGATAAACACTGCCTTCCTAGCTAGTATCATTTAAAATCCTGACAGCAGTCGGAATGAAAGAATTTGAATAGTGGTTTCTTTTCTGTTGGGGAGCGACATATCGCCTCCCGGAGGGCATCAGAGTAAAGTACGACCGCAAAACATGATTTGGTTGACCCAAAATCGATCGAGTCTTTTTCAGGACTCTTTCCTTACAGAGTGAGGCAAGGTCTTCAAAACGCACACCAGAAATCTTACTGCACACTTTGACAATGTGGGTCAGACTGTTCTTAAACCAGCAGATAAAAGAAAAGGTTAAGACACTTTCAATAAAAGAATGATAAAAATTACTTAAAATATTTGCTGATACATTAAAAGAGTTCAGTTTCCTCATCAGATGAACTCGCTGCTGTCCACGTTTGACAATTTGCTCTGTGTTTTTATCAAATCGTAAGAGGGAATCAAAAACAGTCCCCAAGTACTTAAAAGAGTCAACCTTTTCCACCTCCTCACCGTGGATAAAGCTAGGTTTGGGGCTCTCTGGATTCCTCCTAAAATCGACAACAAGCTCTTTAGTTTTTGTCACATTTAAGTCGAGAAAGTTGTCGTCGCACCACTGGATGAAAGCAGGCAGAGCAGGACCATGATCAGAGTCTGCTCCATGCAGAAGGGTCAATAGTGCAGTATCATCGGAAAATTTTATAATGTAACTGCTCTCATGGACAGACCTGCAGCTGTCTGTATACATGATATAGAGCAGTGGCGATAGTACACAGCCCTGAGGGGACCTGTATTTGAAACAAGAGTGCTGGATCTGACAAGCATTTCTTTAAATCAATGTTGTTGTTTTTTTCAAAACTTTGTTTATTTGGAGTTTCACAGAAATTGTACAGAATTTTCAAACAGGATTAAGTACCAGGGAAAAAAGAATACTGGTACAATCTCCTTAAAACACACACATAGAACAAAACAAAACAAAAGCACACCAACCAGCCAGCAAACCAAAGCATGTCCAAAACATACATAAAAAAGGGATCTAAAGAAAGATGTGAAGCGCCCCCACTTTAACAAATAAAACAGCTAATGTAGGAGAAAATAAAAGTTAATCCGGTACAGAAGGGAAGGTCATTTGTTTAAGCAACTTAAACAAGGGATTCCAGGCCTGAGTGAATCTGTCAGAGGAGCCATGGAGCGTCATGCGTATTTTTCCAGTTTGAGAAAATATAAAACGTCCCTAATCCAGTGGGTAACAGAGGGAGGTTGCGGAGATTTCCATTTTAGCAGAATCACCCTTCTGGCTAGAAGGGTCATGAAAGCAAGAGAATTGCCATGTAAGGTGGAGAGGGAAAGTGGCCCATTAAATATTCCAAACAAAGCACTCAAGGGGTTTGGGTCTATTGTTCTGCCAATCACTCTGGAAATAATGCCAAAAATGTCGGTCCAATAAGCAGGGGTGCCGCCAGAAATTCTGGGCCCTATGGAAACAAAAATTTCTGGGCCCCCTACATTTTTTACAGATAAACATGCCCTGTATACTTTAAAAAAGATATTTAGCACATTGCATAGTTAAAATGTCTGATGAGTAAAAGCCTACAAAAACAAGAAAAAACTATGGAAATATGTACTTGTTTATAGGGGTGGGCCATATCGTATCGCATATCGTTATCGCGATATAATTTTTTGATATCGTTGTAATTTTTTATATCGTCGTGGATACGATATAATTCATGTTACGCTCAGCTCCATCAGCAGCATAAACACTGACTCTAGAACATGTGGACAGGTGCTTATGAAGTTAAATGAAATGAAGGATGTAAACCGCTTGAGTAGATCATATTCGCGAGGAAAGTAGTATGCCGTTAAAAAAAAGAAAAGAATGAAATATCACTGAATTAATCTTCCCAATAGGCGTAAGGCTGGGATTTTGAAGTAATTTGTCCATTGTCAATAATATCGTCAAATACATCGTTATCGTGATATTTCTTTTTTATATCGTGATATAGATTTTAGGCCATATCGCCCTGCCCTACTTGTTTACATAAAAGGAGAATATTTATTATCTCAATTGCAATTGCAAACACAACAGATCATAATGTACACATATTGACATATACTTTATGTGAACAAGCTTTAACTGGGTCCAACTGCTCAATCAGGAAACATCAGCTAGAACTAACCCATAACTAAATCAGTCCAAGACTAAAACTAGGCCAAAAGGGCTCAAAATCAAGACACACCAGGAGTAATGCCAGGCCTAAACCAGTCCAGGACTAAACAAGTACTGAACCAGACATAAACTGTTTGTTATCCAGGTCAGGGTTTCCGTTAGCCGGTGTGAAAAGCAAATGGCCGGTAAAAATAATTTCCATCGGCCAAATTGGCCGACGGTAAAAAAATAAAAATTAAAAATATATGGAGAGAATATAGAAAATTATATTAACATTTGACCTAAGTCAGTGACTAACATGACAAAGTGTTTTCGAGACAGGCCTAAATATTAAAAAATGTTCAATATTTCTATCCAAAAAGTTTTGATTTACGCTCTTAGCCCATTTTACGAAGCGCAGTTGAAGCGCCTTCATCGCTCTCTGGATATGTTACGCTTTTTCTTCGTGGTTCTTCACATTTTCCAAGAAAACGGCGAACTACAGGTACATTTACTTTTATAAAAGTGTGTTAAGAACTCAACAGCTAATACTTTTGATTAGGATATACTTTAAACTCGTGTGTTCAGTCAGGCTGACGCGCAGTCCCACAGCGGCTCTTCTTGGGAGAGTGGCCGGGTTTAGAGGCGCTTCCCTCGGTCAGTCTGCGCAGACGCCTCGGTTTAGTCACCGGTGTTGGAGCCGCTCTTGAGTGTGTCAGAGCTGGGTCCGGGGCGCATCGCTTGAAAGTGACTTTTGGTGACTTTAGCATTGTCGATTTGTCCCGCCAGAATATTTCAGCGGTTATAGACGTTGTTAATTTTACACCTGAAGCCAAGTTAAAGCACGGAATAGCATCTACAGCCCAGCCCTCGTGTGTGCAGCTGATGCGCGGTCAGATCTGGACAGCGTTCGGGTCATAGATTCCTTCTGTCAAGCGGGGTACATCCGCGTGGCACCTGCTGCCTCTATCGTCTCCACGCGCACAACTTTATGTTTGGATTTGAGTTGTTGTTACATTTTTCTCCCGTCATTCTTTCATTAGAAATAGCCTGGTTTTGGACTCACTAAAGCACTCGTGTAGCGCTCGGTCTAAATGTAGATTGTTATTGATAATAAGCCACATTCATTATAGGCTACTGTATATATTTTAATGGCCGGTAATTCTTGTGAATGGCCGACATTTTACAACCCAGCCGGCCAAAGTGGCCGACAAAAAAAAGTCTAACGGAACCTCTGATCCAGGTATAACAAAGTTATGTTCAACATCACTTTATAATGGCCCAGCGGCGTGCCTTTCTGCTGGCAAAATCATGTATCAAATCATCAAAGTTCAGCTTTCTTGCCAGTTTGCTTTCAATGGATAGTATGGCAAGGTGACAAAGTCTGTCCTGCAACATAGCAGACCTAAGATAATTTTAATCAGTTTCAGCTTACTGAATGCTCTCTCGCCACCAGCAACGGTCACAGGCAATGTGCAAAATATTCGCAAAACTATGCAGACCTGCCCAAAAATACTCTGCAGCTGCATCTTGTAATTTTTGAAGCGTGTAGATTACTTTTTGTTTAGTAAAGTTATCATCATGTGGAGAACACAGTAGATAAGACGTGCTTAGAGCCTTCAATCTTCGTGAAGTTTTGCGCTCAGGCTCACGTTGTTTGGCTGAGACGGGGACGGGGGCCGCGGGGGAAGGAGGACGTGGGTGTGCAGCGGCGCTGAATCTGTGTCTACGAGACATAATCCGGAGACAGCAGAGATGTTATTATTGTTGGATGTAAATCATAATTCAGTAATTATTTTACTAAGCTAGCTAGATAAAAGCAGGTCATGTAGCAACAAAAATAAGTAAGTCTGAAAGTTTTGGAATACAGGAATAGGGCAAGCTACCTTTCTTTTAAAAAACTGTGTGACATACTGTCGACTTCGGCGTTCTCGGTCTTCTCTTTCCTTCTTTTCTTTCCGTTTTTGATGCCCTGACTTTTGATGTGACATGCCTGCGTGTGTCACTATCTGCACTGCATCATAACAAATGCAATAAGCAAGAGACGCTACGCTAGCGAGCGTAGCTCGGACAGCGCAGGTGGAATGAACCATTGTGAGGGGGAGGGGTGTGACTTAAACAGTAAATACATTATTTGTTTGTTAAATATTAAATCTATGATCAAAACGGACAAAATACACATTAAGTGTATGAGGGGCCCTAGCACATTTAACGTATGTATAAGAAATAAGAAAAGAAAAAGAGGGTCTGCTCTTCTGGGCCCTTCATCAGCCTGGGCCCTTAGAATCGTCCTAACCTTCCACCCCTTTACGGCGCCCTTGCCAATAAGTATTCAATTGTGGACAGAGCCAAAACGTGTGGATAAGATTTCCTGGAGAGTGTTGGCATCTGTCACACGTTGGGGAGACATTAGGATATATTCTTGATAGCCGAGATTTTGTATAATAAACTCGGTGAAGGAGTTTACATTGTATAAGACAATGTCTTGCCCATATAGAGGACTTATGGACCAGCTTTAATATTTGGGACCAGTCTTCATCAGAAATGCTTTCCCCCAAATCTTCCTCCCAAAGAACCCTGATTGAGCCAAGAGTGTCAGAACGTATTAACGATATCCCATTATATATAAGAGAAATGGATCTTTTCAAATCAGCAGCAGGCAAAAGCAAAAAGTCCAAAGTGGAATCCTCGGGCAAGTTTGGGAATGTAGGGAAATTACTTTGGACAAAACTACGGACCTGCAAATATCTAAAAAAGTGTTGCTTTGGGATAGAGAACCTGGACGAAAGCTGCTGGAAAGAGGCAAAAACATTGTCAATAAAAAGATCTTTAAATGACTGTACACCATGTGTAGACCAAACCAAAAAAGCTCTATCGATGAGCGACGGGGGAAAAAAATGATTATCTACTAAAGGAGCATTATGTGAGTAAAGTTGCAGGCCAAAATATCGTTTGAATTGTGTCCAAATTTTGAGAGATATTTTAACAATCTTATTCTTAGCATACTTTAACGTCGGACATTGGATAGGCGAATAAAGCAAAGCCGCAAGAGAAACCAGTTTAGCAGAGTCTGGAGAAGATGATCCAGACTGAAGCCAATATTTAAGAGTTCTGATGTTTATGGCCCAATAATAATATCTGAAGTTAGGTAAAGCCATGCCTCCCAGCAACTTAGGTCTTTGTAAATAATGTTTGGACAACCTCGAGATCTTCTTATCCCAAAGAAATTCTGAGATGAGTGTATCAATTTGACTAAAGAAAGAGCTGGGTAAAAAAAGGGGGATACACTGGAACAAATACAAAAAGCAAGGCAGGACATTCATTTTTACACAGTTAATGCGTGCTACTAAAGACAGTTTGAGCAACGACCATTGTTCAAAGTCTTCTTTTACCTTCAGTATTAAAGGGGAAAAATTAATTTTAAACAAGTTCTCCGGTTTGTGAGGGACCTGAATTCCAAGATACGTAAAACTGTCACAGGTTACTTTAAAGGGGAAGCGACGCAGGGAAGAAAAATTACAAGCTACATTGAGAGGAAAAATCTCACTTTTATTTAGATTAAGTTTATAACCTGATAGTTGGCCAAAGTCCGAGAGTTGACGTAAAGCAGCGGGGATTGACGTATTTACGTCTGATATATATAAGAGTAAATCATCGGCATATAGGGACACCCTTGCCTCCAAACCGTATCTACGTATGCCTGTGATTTTGGGGTTGGAACGTAATGCAATTGCTAAAGGCTCAATAGCTAATGCAAATAGAAGAGGGCTGAGTGGGCATCCCTGTCTTGTTGAACGATAAAGGCGGAAGTAATCAGAACAGGTCGTGTTTGTTCTAACCGAGGCTAGTGGGTTAGAGTAAAGTAGTCTGGTCCAAGATAAAAAGGTGTCTCCCAAACCAAATTTTTTGACTGTATAAAACAAATAAGGCCATTCCACGCGATCAAACGCCTTTTCGGCATCTAACGAAATGAGTGCTTCTTGTGAGTTACCTGATGAGGTATCATAGATGATATTGAATAGTCTAAGATTAGAGAAAGAATGTCTGTTCCGAATAAAACCTGTCTGGTCCGGACTAATGATAGTAGGTAAATGAGACTCAAGACGTGTAGCAAGAACCTTGGACAACAGTTTAAAATCTACATTTAAAAGGCTTATGGGGCGGCAAGATGAACAATTCAGGGGGTCCTTTCCCTTCTTCAAAAGAACTGAAATTGTGGCCTGGTTAAGCGTTTGGGGTAAAACTCCAGAACTAAATTATTCATTATACATGTCCAATAGCAAAGGGGCAATTTTATCTTTGAATGTTTTATAAAACTCTGATGGATAGCCATCGGGGCCCGGACATTTTCCACCCTGAAGAGATTGTATGGCAGAATTAAGTTCAGCGAGAGCAACTGGCTTGCCCAAATTAGTAGCAGTTTCCTGAGTGAGGGTGGGAATAGTTAAACCTGAAAAAAAAGTTTCAAAGTCGTCATCTGTAGGAGTGCATTCAGATGTGTATAGTAAGTTGTAAAATGTTTTGAAGGTCGAATTAATTTCAGAAGGATCAGTTGTTAGACCCTGAGCTGTTTGGATTTTAGGTATTTGGCGAGAGGCAGATATCTGTCTTATTTGGTGTGCTAGCAATTTGCCAGCCTTATCACCATGTTCAAAAAACGAGCACCTGATCGAAGCATAAGTTCAGTAGTACGGTAAGTCATAATTGTGTCAAATTCTGATTGTAATGAAACACGGTCCCTATACAAATTCGGAGAAGGTGAGAGTGAATACATATCGTCTAGTTGTAAGATTTGCTCTCTCAAACTACGCAGCTTTTCTTGTCTCACTTTGTTCTCATAATGTATATATGACATAATTTCTCCCCTCATATATGCTTTAAATGACTCCCAGAGGAGAGAAGCAGACACCCCTGGGGTTCTATTAGTGCTCAGGAAAAAATCAATTTGTCCCGAGACAAAATTAACAAAATTATTGTCCGATAGTAAGCACACATTTAATCGCCACGGTGGACGTTCAGTTGACATCATGCTCAGTTTGACGTCCATTACTAGTAGCGCATGGTCAGAGAGAACGATAGCATCATAACGACACAAAGTTATGGATGGAAGTAATCTGTTATCAACTAAAAATAAATCAATGCGAGTAAATGTACGGTGCACGGGCGAGAAAAAGGAATATTCTTTTTTAGAAGGATTAAAAAACCGCCATGAGTCAGTTACAGAGAATTCATCCATAAAAGACCGGATAACTTTTGCTGAATGTGAAATGGCAGCCGGTTTTGCCGAGGAGCGGTCTAAATTAGGATCGAGCCAACAGTTAAAGTCCATCCATCCATCCATCCATTTTCTTCCGCTTTATCCGGGGCCGGGTCGCGGAGGCAGCAGTCTCAGCAGAGATGCCCAGACTTCCCGATCCACGTACACCTCCTCCAGCTGTTCTGGGGGACCCCGAGGCGACACCAGGCCAGCTCGGAGACATAGTCCCACCAGCGTGTCCTGGGCCTTCCACGAGGCCTCCTCCCAATAGGACATGCCTGGAACACCTCCCGAGGGAGGCGACCAGGAGGCATCCGGAACAGATGCCCTAGCCACCTCAGCTGGCTCCTTTCGACGTGAAGGAGCAGCGACTCTACCCCGAGCTCCTCCCGGGTGACTGAGCTCCTCACCCGATCTCGGAGGGTGCGCCCAGCCACCCTGCGAAGGAAACTCATTTCGGCCGCTTGTATTCGCGATCTTGTCCTTTCGGTCATTACCCAGATCTCATGACCATAGGTGAGGGTGGGAACGTAGATCGATCGGTAAATCGAGAGCTTTGCCCCCTGACTCAGCTCCCTCTTCACCACAACAGTCCGATACAGCGACCGCATCACTGCTGACGCTGCACCGATCCGTCTATCGATCTCACGCTCCATCCGTCCCTCACTCGTGAACAAGACCCCGAGATACTTGAACTCCTCCACTTGAGGTAAGGACTCCCCACCGACCTGAAGCGGGGAAGCCACCTTTTTCCGGTGGAGAACCATGGCCTCAGATTTGGAGGTGCTGATCCTCATCCCGGCCGCTTCACACTCACACTGCACCTAGAAATTCTGTCCATAAAGGTAATGAACAGAACCGGTGACATAGGGCAGCCCTGGCGGAGACCAACACGCACCGGAAACAAGGGCACCACGAGGGACACGGTCGAACGCTTTCTCCAAATCCACAAAGCACATGTGGACTGGTTGGGCGAACTCCCACGAACCCTCGAACACCTGATGTAGGGTATAGAGCTGGTCCAGTGTGCCACGACCGGGACGAAAACCGCATTGTTCCTCCTGAATCCGAGGTTCGACTATCGGCCGGATCCTCCTCTCCAGCACCCTGGAGTAGACCTTACCCGGGAGGCTGAGAAGTGTGATCCCTCTGTAATTGGAGCACACCCTCCGATCCACAGTTAAAGTCTCCACCCAATATCAGATAATGCGTAGACATATCCGGTATAGAGCGGAATAAACGCTTAAAGAAGGTTTCGTCGTCTGTGTTTGGCGCGTAAATATAAGTGCAATACGAAGGCCCAAAATTGTCCCAGTGACGATAACGTACCTACCGTTAACATCAGAAATAACCTGGTCTGAAACAAAGGGAACAGATTTATGTAGAAGAATAGCCGTGCCCCTGGCCTTACCGGAAAAGGAGGAATGAAATATCTGACCCACCCAGCTCCTCTTCAGTTTTAGATGATCTACATTCCGAAGATGAGTTTCTTGCAAGAAAGTAACCCGAGCTCCAAGCTGCTGAAGATGATGAAGCACTTTACTGCGTTTAATGGGGTTATTGAGTCCCCAGGGGGTTATTGAGTCCCCAGTACTACCGTGCCCAGGGCGGCACGGTAGTACAGCGGTTAGCGCTCATGCTTCACAGCTAGAAGGTCCAGGGTTCGATTCCCACCAGGGACCAGGCCTTTCTGTGTGGAGTTTGCATGTTCTCCCCGTGTCTGCGTAGGTTTCCTCTGGGTACTCCGGTTTCCCCTACCACTAAAAACATGTACAATAGGTCAGGATGTATGAGAGTGTGTTTGAGAGTGCGCATGGGGGACGACGGGTGGAAATTAGCCCAAGGCTACAATCCGGTGTGGCTTGTTCATTAACTTGCACTGTCCCTACCAAATAAACCAATAAATAAAATTAAAATAAAAATTACAATTAAAACTTGTGAACCGGAGGTCCTGTCCTATTGAAGAAACCATAACATCTTACATTTAAACGGTAGAGTTGTATGGGGGCTAACCTGGACAACTGGTTGACAATATAAAAGAAAAAATAAACCAAAAGGAGAGGTTGGTGTGTAAAAACAAAACAAAATGAAACAAAAACATGAAACATGAACATCAGAACTCTCGCAGAAGCATCCCCCCAAACGGGATGCGCGATGCCCACTCCACCCCAAAACACCCATAACCTAGCCTACAAAAGGCCCTGGGAGGAAGATTCGACTATGAACCCCTCCAAATGGAATGTGAAATATAATAAAAATAAGTAAAAAATAAAAACACACGTTGTTAGGTAAAAAAAAAAAAAGATACCTCGGTATAAAAATAAATTAAAATAAATAAATAAATAAATAATACTATAAAAAAAACATGTAAATAAGGTATACAAGTAAAAAACAAAAACAAAATTACAATCTAAAGAAATATTGGCAAAAATAAAGTAATGATAAAAATATAAACAATAATAATATAAAAGGCAATAATCTACACATAAGATAATACTGTGGCTAATGATCACAACAAAACAAAAACTTAGTATCAAAAATAAAAATGAAGTTGAACTATAGGAAAACCTGTCAGCATGACAATAACTCTTAGTACAAATATTGGTAAACATGAAATAGTACTGGACATATCAAGTAAGTGGACCTGCCAAACAACATAATAATGCCAGTACAACAACGAGAACACTCAAATTATAATATGTTATTATAATGTCAGAGCAAAATGTTTACCTCAACCGGTAGGTTAACTAACCTCAAACAGAGTCCGGGACCACCACAGTTTTTAGACATTTCAGCACAAAGTCCATCGCCAGTGTTGGGTCTTCAAATTTGTGAGTTTGTCCACTCGGAGGAGTAATATGCAGTCTAGCTGGGTAAAAAAGTCCGAACTTTACACCAGGACATGAGTGAAGCTCCTTCTTGACTTTGGCAAAAGCGGCTCGCTTCTTGGCCACAGAAGCAGTGAAATCTGGGAAGATTGAAACCCTCTTTCCTTTGTAAAATAAGGGGCCAGATGATCCAGCTTTGTGTAGGATTACGCAGCGTTGTTGAAACATATTCACTCTCACAACAAACGGGCGAGGAGGCTCCCCGTCCTTTGGCTTGGGGCGGAGGGTACGGTGAGCACGATCCAGCACTGGCTCCCCGTCCAAGCCTAGCAAGTTTTGAAGGAGTTTAGCAACAAACACAGTTGGACGGGAGTCTTCGGACCCTTCTGGGACACCTACAACGCGAATATTATTCAATCTCGACCTTCCTTCCAAATCCTCACATTTCTGCGTCAGGGAACCGACACGCTCAGTCAGTGATGTTACCGTAGCCTGTAGGCTAGTTAGCTGAGCATCGTGGTCAGTAGCAGTATCCTCGAGGTTAGCAATGGTTTGATCGTGAGCAATTATCTTTCTCTGTAAGGGCTCACAGGCAGCGGAGATTTCCTTTCTGATTGCCCCAGATACGATCTGCTCAAACTGACTTACAATGTCCGTGCGCATAGTCTCCATCATTGCCTCCATGCGGATTAGCAGCCGCTCGTTAGCATCATTAGCATCCTGCTCGGGGTCGGCTCCAGACTCAGGTGAGCCTTCAGGCTGTGTGAGGCCCACCTTAGCTGCATCGGTCTTTGCTCTGGTGTTCATGATTGTCCAAAGGTTCACTGCTGATTCAAGAGTCGACTGACAGTAATCGTTATCAGCAACATGTGGTGTCCAAAAAAAGTTTAAAAAAAAGGTGTCAAAATACATTCAAAATCACATTCTAGCGGAGCGTCTGTAGATGCGTCTTACATGCTGCGCAGTCCACGCCCCTCCTTTAAATCAATGTTTAATACCATTGCAACTGAAGCAGAAGGAACTTTAACTTGTGGAGGGGACTTTAACATAATCTTAAACCACAAATTGGACAAAACGAGTGTTAGGAAAAATAAAAATTATTTGACCAGATTTGTAAAACTGTCGCTGGAAGAATTAGGATTGACAGATATATGGAGGAATCTAAATCCTTTTAAGAAAGATTTCACCCACTATTCCTCCAGTCACAATGTACATTCGAGGATAGATTATTTTTTTGTTAATAAATCCGATAGATATAAAGTGGATGAATGTAAAATTGGTTGTGCTGACGTTTCAAGCAGGAAAAAACAAACTTTGTGGAGATTGAACACGGGTATCTTGAACAACGAGGAAGTAGTACAGTATATTGAACAAAACGATAATGGCGAAGTGAACCCGACAGTGGTGTGGGATGCCCTTAAAGCGGTGGTTCGAGGGAAGTTGATATCCAAAACAGCTTGGTTGAAAAAAAAAAAATTAAATCATATGAGGATTGTTGTGAAAAGCTCAAAGAATTGGAGCAGCAATTCCTGAAAACGAAAACATCAGAAATTCATCAGCAAATTTTAGAAACTAAAAGACGCATCGGTAACATATTAGAGGAAGAAGTAGAAAAAAAACACATTTATTTTAGACAGAGCTACTATGAGACGGGACCAAGATCCGTAAAACTCTTAGCCAAAAGATTAAGGAAGCAAAAAGAACTAAGTTCAACACAGTAACTCATAGGGGTGTTGAAAAATATCGATTCGCCGATATATCGCGATATTACGTCGCGCGATTCTCGTATCGATACAAAAGCGCCCGTATCGATATTTAAACATCTATTTTTGGGGAAATATTCATTTCAGCGTCTCTCTTTGGTCCTGCACTTTTACTCCCGCCCGCTAGATGGCAGCGCACCGCGCAGCCCGCTTGAGTAACAGTAGAATTTAGTGAGAGTTAGAGAAACACAGGAAGAGCTTAGCATGGAAAAGAATGAGCTATGAGACGCTACGGGGCTCTTTTAAAACTCTACATTTGGCTTTGGCTTTTACAGCAAAGACAGAGACCTGGATTATTACGAGAGCCACAGCTTTGTGCATATTGCTGAGTGCGTCGCCGCTGCGTTTGGAGAGGATTTATCTTCGTAGCATGGATTTATCTTCATAGCATTTTATTACGGAATTAAACGAAACCGAGGGGAAACTACAGTAAATACAGCATACTCATGTTAAATCTGTGTCTCGCCACTGCAGTACTACGACACAAGTTTAAAAAGAGCCTGCTGTAGTTAGTTTCCCCTCTGCTTCAGCTGTGTGCTACTGCTGCGCGTGATGCCCGTGTCATTATGTCCCTGATCTACGAGTGACACCCGTTGTGGAGTAGACACGATTTTAAATCCCCCATCTGAGTTATTGTATATTTTAGAAATATAGAAATACTAGAAAACGTGCATCCCCAGTAATTGGTTTCATTACTAGGTTTCCAAGAAATCTGTTTTCTGTTCAAAGGTACATAATCACCATAAACACCACAGTCACAAGCACATTAGTGAAAAGCATTTATATCATAAGATGGATAGATCAAATGTATTTGATACAAATCTAATGAAGGTGGACTAGTTTACTGAATAGTTGTTTCCAAAGTAGTAAAAAAATAATCGCAATAATCGTCTAATTCTTCAATATCGGGATATATCGTATCGTATCGTATCGTGACCCTTGTATCGGGATACGTATCGTATCGCCTGAGACTAGGCGATACACACCCCTAGTAACTCATAAGCCAGAAGAAATTGAGAATATCTTTAAAGGTCCTATATCATGCAAAATCGACTTTTTTGAGTTTTTAGCCATGTTGTTATGCTATTTCCTTATCAAAAACACCCCCAGAGCGGTTTTTGGCTTCATTCACGCAGTTCTAAGTAATCCTCCTGAATCCTGCTCTCTGAGCAGCTGCTCCACCCTCTCCTGGTAAACGACTGAGCTGTTCAGTTGTGTCGTCACAGCGGAACAGAAGTGCTCTACGTCTGTAATGTAATGCCTTACGGCCTGATTTGTATTTATAAAACTTTTAAAAAAAAAAAAAAAAAAAAAAAAGCAACTCTCCGACGCGTCTGTGCTGTCCCACGACGCTAATCAAGCGCACCCACGGCTGGAGGAGCCATGGATCTGAGCATAAGTGTTGTTTTTGAAGACTGAGCTCTTTCTAACCTACTCTGGACACCGCCTGTTCTTTTTTCTTACCGATAATGTCACGGATGCGCGTTTGGCTACGAGAGGAACAGGACTTTTCAACCTTCCTAAAGAAGAGTGCACTCGCCAGAAGTTGGAATTTCTTTCCGGGATTAAGCTAGCTACTATATCAACCAACCTGATGGATGCTTGGTAAACCTTGGCCAGAATCAAAGTGGATTAACTTTTATAACCAACACGAGGGCCATAACGTAAACACCCGACGATGGGGAGGCCATGCTGAGCGGTGAGTCAATCAAAACGCGTGTTAGCGTGTGTGTTAGCGTGTGTGTTAGCCATTTATGAAACTGTGTTGCACGTGTCAACTCCTTATAACTGCATTATGTGAAGTAACTTCACTTTTTGCAGCAATATTTATATTTATAATACTGCAAATGTGGAATGAGCGGAGAGAGGGGCGGAGTTAACTGAATCGAAGCGTCTTGTCTTCCGGGTAGGGAAAATACCCCCCAAAAATACTTATATTTCTCTCAAAAATGAGTACTCCATAGTGATAGAGGTACAATATATCATATATATGCCTATACTTTACTTTGGAATGGCTAAAATAGCATGATACAGATCCTTTAAAACCTTCTATGAAAAACTGTATACACAACCTCCATCTGCAAGCGAAGAAGAGACGAGAAACTTTCTCCAATCACTGGATCTCCCTTCAATTGGAGTCAGCCAAAACAATACATTAACAGCTGAGATCTCGCAAGAGGAGATACTTAAAGCTATAAATACATTAAAAAATGGCAAGGCACCAGGAAGCGATGGTTTTCCGGCCGAATGGTACAAAATGTTTAAGAATGATTTAATAACAATTCTATATAAATCTTTGAACTGGACTCTAAGAGAAAATTCAATGCCATTGTCGTGGTCAGAAGCAATAATATCAGTTATTCCCAAACCAGGTAAAAACAGGGAATGCTGCGCTAATTATAGGCCAATTTCAGTACTAAATATTGACTATAAAATATATACATCAATAATTTACAGAAGAATAAATACCTTTGTATCAGAACTAATTGATGAAGATCAGACAGGGTTTATACGTGGGCGCCAGACACATGATAACATTCGAAAAACTTTACATATCACAGAGAGGGCACAGAGGGAGAAAAGGAGTACAGTTTTACTCAGTATAGATGCAGAAAAGGCATTTGACTGTGTTAATTGGAACTTTTTGTAACAAGTCTTGGGAAAAATGGGGTTTAATGATAATTCAGTGGGAATGGTTAAAACACTATACAGTCAGCCAACTGCCAGAATAAAAATAAACGGAAATCTTACAGACAAAATTAATTTACAGAGATCCACTAGACAGGGATGTGGGCTCTCACCTACACTCTTCTCAATTTTTATCGAACCTCTGGCGCAAGCAGTACGACAAAGTCAAGAACTCAAAGGAGTTATAATAAATGGAGTAGAGCACAAAATTGGGCTTTTTGCAGATGATGTGATAGCATTCCTAGAAGAACCAAACACATCATTACCTAAATTGATGAATCTCTTAATATTTATCTGGATATAAAATAAACATTTCAAAAACCCAAATTCTGAGATTTAATTATATACCTTCTCAAAACATAAAAAAATCCTACAAATTGAATTGGAAAATGGAATCAATCCAATACCTTGGAGTAGAAATAACACAAGACTTTTTGGATATCAACAATAAAAATTATAAGCAAGTTCAAGATAATATACTAAAGGATATAGAGAGATGGGCCACTTTACCCTTAGATTTTAGTTCCAGGATCGAAATAGTAAAAATGAATATTTTACCCAGATATTTATATTTATTCCAAGCACTTCCAGTAGAGATCACTCAAATGCAATTTACAACTTGGGATAGAATAATATCCAGATTTATTTGGGAAAGTAAGAGGCCTCGGGTGAAGTATGGAACTCTTCAGCTACCCAAAGAGGAAGGAGGGATGGCATTACCAAAGTTAAGAGACTATTATTAGGCGGCACAATTGAAATATGTATATTGTTGGTGTAATCCAAATTATGAAGGTAAATGGAAAGCTATTGAAACAGGGACAATGAAACAGCCAATTCAAAACTTACTCGGAGATAAAGACGCGTATGAACAAAATAAAAGATGCCTAGATGTAATAACTAAACATATGAATAGCATATGATAGCAAATTTATGCCGGCTAAATTAGATCACAGTTATAAATACTGGATAACTAAGGGAGTCACAGCTTGGTGTATTTTGGAGAACAATGGGAAGTTGGAGAGTTTCCAAAGTCTGACAGGGAAATACCTATTTGGCAAACATGATTTTTTTCGTTATCTTCAAATGAGAGACTATTATGGGAGAGAGATTTCGGTGGATCCCTCCATAGAAGAGAACGGTGTTGTTCAAATAATGACAAAAGCTTACAAAGACAGTAGTATTAGGATAATTTCTGCATTATATAAAGCCTTAATAAACAACGATAAACACAAAACTCAAAAAGTGAAATTAAACTGGGAAAAATAATTTAACATAGAAATTGATGATATGGATTGGCTAGACATGTGGAAATTGCATCATACGACAACCGGCTCTCGGACATGGAGGGAGTTTGCCTGGAAAAATCTTATAAGATTTTTTATCACACCCAAATTAAAAAGTAAACAATTACAAAGGCAACAGATATGTCGGAGAGAATGTGGGGAGACAGATGTTGACCATTCACACATTTTTTGGAAATGTCCGAAACTTTTAGAGTTTTGGAAAAATACTTGTACTGTCTTGTGCCAAGTCTTGGGATATACAATTCCTTTGAAACCTGGTTTTATATTTGTGTAATTTTTGTGATGGCACTATTCAAAAATGTGATGAATATTTGGTAAAAATAATGTTGATAGCAGCAAAAAAATCTATCACAAGGAAATGGGGGAAAGCTACGGTGCCATCAAAGGAGCAATGGATAACTACAATTGAAGACATATTCCTAATGGAGAAAATAACATACAGACTGAGACTACAAGAACCACAATTGGAAAAGAAATGGAAAAAATGGTCACTGTACAAGCAAAGTAATTAACAATGATGTAAAACCCAGTCATGTTAACGTTGTTATTGTTCTGTTTTAAAAGTTCAATAAAATATAAGTTAAAAAAAACAAACAAAGATTATGCCAGGATATGTAAACTTTTGAGCACAACTGTATATAATATATATATATATATATATATATATATATATATATATATATATATACACATATTTGATGTTGAAATAATTATTATCTTGGTTAGTATCTAGATTGAGCATAACATTGAGTAGCTCTTTTTGTAATAGAAGCTCACAGGTAAAAAAATAAAAATAAAATGTAGAGTGCCATGGTTTGAGCACCAAAACGAATCATATTATGTACAGCATGAACTTGACATGGAACTGTGGCTAACCTGGCAGTGTCACCCTGCTCAGTTAGCACTCGCAGCAGGAAGTCCCCCTGCTGGTTGGCTTCGGCGGTGGATGGGATGATGATGTAGCGCCCGGGGGTAGGGCATTATGGAGCACCACCTCCCGTCGAGAAGAATACTGTGGACTGCAGAGGAGCGGCTGCGTGGCATTCAGGTCAGAAGGAGACAAGTATGTGTTCTGAGGGTGGGCCTGGGGGAGCACATGCAACATTTTGTTGAAAGTAAAGTAGTTAACCCTAGGAATACAGAAGTTATAAAATGTAGCTTTATAAATACAAAAAAAAACAACAGCAACCTGCTCCTGTTGCTACAATTATTAGGGAAGGGTTTCAAATTGACTCCTTGAGTCCTTGACCAAAGGACTCTGGGCCTACCCTGTACACATGTAGAGCCATGGACCAAAGGACTGTGAGCCTACCCTGTACACATGTAGAGCCATGGACCAAAGGACTCTGAGCCTACCCTGTACACATGTAGAGCCATGGACCAAAGGACTCTGAGCCTACCCTGTACACATGTAAGACTGTAAGCCTACCCTGTACACATGTAGAGCCATGGAAATGTTGACCCCTCGACGTCGCTGGTGCTTCTGCATCAGAGACAGCACAAAGGAGCAGTAGTGGTGCGTCGAGGAGGGGTCCATAACCGAGAGCTGCAGCTGGTACTGAGGGTTCTGTCCGAAGGACCCTGAAACAGAAAATCATGTAAATAATCAATTATGTCTTTAACATTACTTTTTGAAATGACAATTAATTGAAAATATACATTTTCAAAGACTGGCACAATAAAATTATTGTATAGCAACTGTAAACGCAATATAAATGTTTTTGATAAACAGAGGCAGTTATTGTCTCTGAAAAACTCTAAATTGGTCATGGAGCTCTCTGTTTTAAGCTGCATGACCTGCCCATGCTGAGGTGAATATACCTGAGTGGGAGGGGCCACCTGCTGAGATACTGGGGACCCAGTTCCCATGGTGTGCAACACAGCTCCAAGGCTGCACGGTGGAGGCTGATTGGCTGGGAGACTCGGTCAGGTGACACACCTCCATCAGCTCAAAGTTCTGCCTGAAGTCCGCCTCAGACATCCTGACAACACACCAGCATGAGAACACATATATTAACACGTGTGATGATTACAGAGCTGTGGTCAGTATATGAGTACAAACCAGAACTCTCCGTCCTCGCGGTTGACCCGGTTTAGCCTCTGCTGCTCCAGAGGGCTAACTGTGCTCCACTCGGGACTGGAAAAATATAAAGCCGCACTTGAAGTCAACCAGTGCAACCTGATTTGGGGCAAACCTTTTCTGTATAGATTTTAATTTAAACTTCAAACTTTTATTTATTTGAAAACGGACAATGAACAAAAGACATTAGGCTAAAAAAGAAAAGATGTCAAGTGCCAGGTTACAGCTGCAGTCCCTTGGCAGGTTGACTGATAAAGTAAGCCAATTTATAATAATTCATACACAGAAAAGCAATCATTATTTAATTCAATCAAAAGCCTTTTTATTCAACAGTCGTCTAACACTGTGTGTCAACAAAATGAATGAACATGGATTTACAATGGAAAATGTCTATCTGGGAAATTGAGTTAGATTGACGGAAATGTTATGGTACTTTTTGACCATACTCAAGTGAGGATAGAGGTGAAGATGTGATGTGAGGACGGATGAGAGGACGTACGTGAGGAAGGACAGATGTGAGGATGGACAGATGAGAGGACATACGTGAGGAAGGACAGATGTGAGGATGGACAGATGAGAGGACAGACATGAGGAAGGACAGATGAGAGGACAGACGTGAGGATGGACAGATAAGAGGACAGACGTGAGGAAGGACAGATGAGAGGACAGACGTGAGGATGGACAGATGAGAGGACAGACGTGAGGATGGACAGACGTGCGGAAGGACAGACGTGAGGATGGACAGATGAGACGACAGACGCGTACAAAAAGAAGAGAACACATTACACCTGTGCTAAAGTCTCTCCATTGGCTTCCTGTAGAATTTAGAATCAAATTTAAAATCCTGCTCCTCACATTTAAAGCCATAAAAGGTATGGCTCCGCTTTATCTCCAAGACGCTATCGTTCCATATCAGCCAACCAGAGCACTCCGCTCTCAAAACTCAGGGCTACTAGTGATTCCTCGGGTCTCCAAAATCACTGTAGGAGGAAGAGCCTTTAGCTACCAAGCTCCGGTTTTATGGAATAAACTTCCAGCTCACGTTAAAGAAGCAGACACAGTCCCTACATTTAAGACTAGGCTCAAAACGTACCTCTTTGAATTAGCTTATGATCAGGTCAGTTAGGTAAAGCACTAACCCTCAGCCTGAAGTAAAGCTGCCCTAGGAGAAACACTGCTGTGGGAAGTACGGTACACTGAGCGCTATCCTCTTCTTCTTCTTACTGCAAACTTGTCTTATTATGATACAATACTTATCTTATCTGTAGTCTGTTCATTACTATTCACATGGTGTCTCCTGTCCCACTCCCCCTTGGGAGTGTCTGTCTAGATCGAATGGAGGAACCCGGCTGAACGGAGGAACCCGGCTGAACGGAGGGACCCTGCCCACTGGATTGACAACGGGGACTGGATGGTCTCGATCCTGGCCCTTCTGCTGAGGGGATCCCATCGGCCTGGGTCTCTATAGCCTGTCCGTCCATGGGAGTGGATCTTTCCAGCCTGTGGTTCTCCCCGAGGTTTCTCGTTTCTCCCACCGGGTTTTTGAGTTTTTCCTTGCCGTGCTGGAGAGTCTAAGGACAGGGGACACCCGCGCCGCTCGTCGCCAGTGCTGACGCTCATTTGGACATTATGTTTGCCTGGATACTTGATTTAAATGTTGTAATCTGTAAAGCACTTTGTGATGCCTTCGGTATGAAAAGCGCTTTATAAATAAAATAAAGGATGGACAGATGTGAGGAAGGACAGACGTGAGGATGGACAGACGTGAGGAAGGACAGACGTGAGGAAGGACAGACGTGAGGAAGGACAGATGAGAGGACAGACGTAAGGATGGACAGATGGAGGAAGGACAGACGTGAGGAAGGACAGACGTGAGGATGGACAGATGAGAGGACAGACGTGAGGAAGGACAGACGTGAGGAAGGACAGACTGAGAGGACAGACGTGAGGAAGGACAGAGAGGGATGGACAGATGAGAGGACAGATGTGAGGAAGGACAGACGTGAGGATGGACAGATGAGAGGACAGACGTGAGGAAGGACAGACGTGAGGAGGACAGAGTGAGGAAGGACAGACGTGAGGATGGACAGACGTGAGGAGGACAGAGGAGGATGGACAGATGAGAGGACAGAGTGAGGAGGAAGACGTGAGGATGGACAGATGAGAGGACAGACGTAAGGATGGACAGATGGAGGAAGGACAGACGTAGGATGGACAGACGTGAGGAAGGACAGACGTGAGGAAGGACAGACGTGAGGAAGGACAGACGTGAGGATGGACAGATGAGAGGACAGACGTGAGGATGGACAGACGTGAGGATGGACAGATGAGAGGACAGACGTGAGGAGGACAGACGTGAGGATGGACAGACGTGAGGAGGACAGATGAGGAGGACAGACGTGAGGAGGACAGAGTGAGGAAGGACAGACGTGAGGAAGGACAGACGTGAGGATGGACAGATGAGAGGACAGACGTGAGGAAGGACAGACGTGAGGAAGACAGACGTGAGAGGACAGACGTGAGGATGGACAGATGAGGACAGACGTGAGGAGGACAGACGTGAGGATGGACAGATGAGAGGACAGACGTGAAGGAAGGACAGACGTGAGGATGGACAGATGAGAGGACAGACGTGAGGAAGGACAGACGTGAGGATGGACAGATGAGAGGACAGACGTGAGGAAGGACAGACGTGAGGATGGACAGATGAGAGGACAGACGTGAGGAAGGACAGACGTGAGGAAGGACAGACGTGAGGATGGACAGACGTGAGGAAGGACAGACGTGAGGAGGACAGACGTGAGGAAGGACAGACGTGAGGAGGACAGAGGAGGAGACGTGAGAGGACAGATGAGAGGACAGATGAGGAGGACAGACGTGAGAGGACAGATGAGAGGACAGACGTGAGGATGGACAGATGAGAGGACAGACGTGAGGAGGACAGATGAGAGGACAGACGTGAGGAAGGACAGACGGAGGATGGACAGATGAGAGGACAGACGTGAGGAAGGACAGACGTGAGGAAGGACAGATGAGAGGACAGACGTGAGGATGGACAGATGAGAGGACAGACGTGAGGAAGGACAGACGGAGGAGGACAGATGAGAGGACAGACGTGAGGAAGGACAGATGAGAGGACAGACGTGAGGAAGGACAGACGGAGGAGGACAGTGAGAGGACAGACGTGAGGATGGACAGATGAGAGGACAGACGTGAGGAAGGACAGACGAGAGGACAGATGAGAGGACAGACGTGAGGACGATGAGAGGACAGACGTGAGGAGGACGATGAGGACAGAGTGAGGAGGACAGACGTGAGGAAGGACAGACGTGAGGAGGACAGATGAGAGGACAGAGAAGGACGTGAGGACAGACGTGAGGAAGGACAGATGAGAGGACGTGAGAGACGATGAGAGGACAGACGTGAGGAAGGACAGACGTGAGGAAGGACAGACGTGAGGAAGGACAGATGAGAGGACAGACGTGAGGAGGACAGATGAAGGACAGACGTGAGGAAGGACAGACGTGAGGATGGACAGATGAGAGGACAGACGTGAGGAAGGACAGACGTGAGGAGGACAGATGAGAGGACAGACGTGAGGATGGACAGATGAGGAGGACAGACGTGAGGAAGGACAGACGTGAGGAAGGACAGATGAGAGGACAGACGTGAGGAAGGACAGACGTGAGGAGGACAGACGTGAGGACAGACGTAAGGAATGGACAGATGAGAAGGACAGACGTGAGGATGGACAGACGTGAGAATGGACAGATGAGAGGACAGACGTGAGGAAGGACAGACGTGAGGATGGACAGACGTGAGGAAGGACAGACGTGAGGATGGACAGACGTGAGGAAGGACAGACGTGAGGAAGGACAGACGTGAGGATGGACAGACGTGAGGAAGGACAGACGTGAGGATGGACAGACGTGAGGATGGACAGATGAGAGGACAGACGTGAGGAAGGACAGATGAGAGGACAGACGTGAGGAAGGACAGACTGAGGATGGACAGATGAGAGGACAGACGTGAGGAAGGACAGATGAGAGGACAGACGTGAGGAAGGACAGACGTGAGGATGGACAGATGAGAGGACAGATGTGAGGATGGACAGATGAGAGGACAGACGTGAGGAAGGACAGACGTGAGGACAGACGCGAGGATGGACAGATGAGAGGACAGACGTGAGGATGGACAGATGAGAGGACAGACGTGAGGAAGGACAGACGTGAGGACAGACGCGAGGATGGACAGATGAGGACAGACGTGAGGATGGACAGATGAGAGGACAGACGCGAGGATGGACAGATGAGAGGACAGATGTGAGGAAGGACAGACGTGAGGATGGACAGATGAGAGGACAGATGTGAGGATGGACAGATGAGAGGACAGACGTGAGGAAGGACAGACGCGAGGATGGACAGATGAGAGGACAGACGTGAGGAAGGACAGATGAGAGGACAGACGTGAGGAAGGACAGATGAGAGGACAGATGTGAGGATGGACAGATGAGAGGACAGACGTGAGGAAGGACAGACGCGAGGATGGACAGATGAGAGGACAGACGTGAGGAAGGACAGATGAGAGGACAGGTGTGAGGATGGACAGATGAGAGGACAGACGTGAGGAAGGACAGACGCGAGGATGGACAGATGAGAGGACAGACGTGAGGAAGGACAGACGCGAGGATGGACAGATGAGAGGACAGACGTGAGGAAGGACAGATGAGAGGGACGCGAGAGGACAGACGTGAGGAGGACAGATGAGAGGACAGATGTGAGGATGGACAGATGAGAGGACAGACGTGAGGAGGACAATGAGGACAGGTGTGAGGATGGACAGATGAGAGGACAGACGTGAGGAAGGACAGATGAGAGGACAGACGTGAGGAAGGACAGATGAGAGGACAGACGTGAGGAAGGACAGATGAGAGGACAGACGTGAGGAAGGACAGACGTGAGGATGGACAGATGAGAGGACAGACGTGAGGAAGGACAAATGAGAGGACAGGTGTGAGGATGGACAGATGAGAGGACAGACGTGAGGAAGGACAGACGCGAGGATGGACAGATGAGAGGACAGACGTGAGGAAGGACAGATGAGAGGACAGACGCGAGGATGGACAGATGAGAGGACAGACGTGCGGATGGACAGATGAGAGGACAGACGTGAGGAAGGACAGACGTGAGGATGGACAGACATGAGGATGGACAGATATTAGGAAGGAGAGACGTGAGGATGGACAGACGTGCGGATGGACAGTAGTAGATGGCACCTCTGAACATCATTCCAAGGCCCTTCCCACTCCATTTTGCCCCAGGGGTTGAGCAGCCGTACCAGGTCTACAGGGCCATGTAACGTCTGAACCTGCCAGACAGAGGAGTGTCACACATAAAAGCAATAGATTATTAATTTTTTTTTTTTTTAAGACAATGCAGAGAATAAATACAAGTACAGTACAACTATCACACCTCACAGTTTGTCCCTCCCACACAAGGCGGTATCATACCATACAGCCCGTATCAGCTATACTGGCCCACAATCGAAATATCTTTACCTATAGTAGTATAAATGGATTTTGGATTGTAATTACACCATTCCTCCACTTTTGCTCTCTGGCGCCTTTATGTACCCTAGCGTAAGCATGCTTTCTTGTGTGATGGTGCCCAGATAATCTCTTTTAATGAGCAGTGGGGACAGTTTCTTGGACATAACCTCATGACTCCAAAAGAGTTTATTGTAAAACCCTTCATGAACCACAGAACTTAGCCTTTTTATGCAAAGAGGTGCATTGTGGTCCTTTATCATTGATTTTGCCCCAATAAGCCTTATTAGCTTATATTAATAAATCAAATCAGAAATGAACATGCCCCTCGTTAGTTCATCATGTGTTTTCAATGCCCCGCCCACCGGCCCTGCAGCGCAGCAGAGAGATGAGGAAGTGAGAGCAGAGGCCTCTCCTGCACAGAACAACAATCTCCACACCTTGTGCTTCAGATCGCTCTTTATGTTTCATCAGTCGGCCTCATAATCGTGGACCAATGAGGTCAACAAGCCGACAGTTTTGTCAGCCGCGAGCGCCGTTTATTGCGACTCAGCGCCGCATCCTCGCCACGCATTTTTGTCACAATATTACAGTTCTATGTTCTCTTAAAACAATGTGAAACTCACGCCCAGACATTCTCAATAGTTTATGTCCTTTTCTTAAGCCCCTGTTTTCAGCTACAGCCCAGAGAAGAGAGTGACATGAGGGAGACAGTTGTGAAAGTCTGTGTTTCTGTAGGGGCGTTGCTAAGACATTTGAGGCCTGGGGCAGATGCCGCCTGAAAAGTACCCCACTAGCAAAAGATACTGTCAAAAATAGTATTAAATAAACTGAAATAATAATGGCAGTTGGCTTTCCCCAAAACTATGTTTAGCTCCTATACAGCTCCTTTTACTTTTGTATAAAATAAATAATAAAAAAGGATTCGAAATAAATGTGATTGTTATTAAAATTTAAGAGGAGCAGGAACGGTTTGTCAGGGGTCGTGCGGGGGGAGGAGGGGGTAGTGATGTCGTGCGGGGGAAGGGGGGGTAGTGCCCTTTTGATTTTTGAGCCCCTGCCCCTCTGTGGCTCTCTGGACGGCCCTGCTAATGACTAGCCATGTGGCAAAAAAGTATTGAACTAAAAATCCAATAAAAATATTACATAACTCATTATCTTTGACAGTCTTTGTAATACCCAGTGTGCATTGTGAATCGCCCCACCCCCTTTGGAGGAATTCATTAAAAGAAAAGATGGTAATCTTAGAACCAGATCAGCCACTAGAGGTGACTGTGAGGTTCCGTTCAGACGTACCGCCACTGGACAAAACACCATATCTGTGAAAGCTGGAATAGTCTTCCAATGACTATTTAAAACACCTTTACAGTGTTTTAAAAAGAGCATAAACTGTGGTTAAAAGCTAATCAATCTTGTTATCACTTGTAAGATTTACTTATAGATTGGGAAACTTTTAATAATGTGCTGTAAATAGTGTAAATGTCCATGTTTGTTTGTTTTAAACATTTGTTGTCTTAAATGTATGAGGACTACGGATGGAAAGTAACCCATGGCTAAATCTGGCACATTAACACAAAGTAACTGTACTGAGTGTTCATTAATGTGCACTGTCCTCTTCAAATAAACAAATAAAGCAAATACCTTCTCCACAGCAGTCAGGGAGTATGCATGTCGGAAGATGATTCCCAGGTGGTTCCTCTGCTCTAAAGGGCCCTGCAACAGTAGGCATCAAAACACATTATTCTGACAGATTCTAGTCTTTCCTTGTAAACATAAACACTGTTATACAGTGTTTATGTTTAGATTTTAGAGTGAGTAAGGGGCTGTGCATCAAATATATAAACATGCTGCCAGAAGCACAGTCATGGCTTGTAAAATTATTACCAATGAGCGGAAGGCTGTATTATGGCAGTAACAGGCTTATAACACAAATCTTTCCAGTAAACATGAATTGCATATCATCCAAAACATGATATTGAATGACGTCAATAACCATAAAACAGATTCATCGTCTTGTACAGAGAGGAGACTGAAACTTTAGTGGTCTGCTGCAATGTGATATGAATGGCATCACATACGGTATCGGTGAAATAGGGCTGGGCGATATATCTATACTTACGATATATCGATCGATTTTTTATGAGATATTTAATGAGACCATACCACATATATCGATATAGTTCAAATTTAGTTAACAAAAAGAAACAGGTAATCTAAAGCTGATGTTTAAAAAAGTTTATCTTAATCTGAGCACTTTATTTTGTTATCTCTTCATATATAAATGCTGCCCTCAGCAAAAGATTGACCTATTTTATTTTCTAAGCTATTTTATTTAAGATGTTTTTTATTTTTATTTAAATGTGCACTTTACGGAGCTTTTTTATACAGTGTTTATGTTTACATTTTAGAGTGAGTTTTCAATAAAACTATTTGGCTTTGACTTTGACTTAACATTTAATTTCACAGCTCTCACTTTGCGGAAATAAATATTGGGATATATATCGTATATTGATATTCAACCTAAATACAGTATATCGGGATATGACTTTTGGTCCATATCGCCCAGCCCTATTAACAAGCAAATATTTAATATGGGCTTGTGGGAACTTCTGTATGGGATACTTTGAGGTTCAGATTAGTTTTAATTTATTGTCCTCTTGGATTGGAGAAGAACTTTTTGTGTGTGTGTAGTTACAGTTAGTTCTCTCTTGTTTCCAACTTTTGTTTTACACACAGAGAGGGGTTATTAGTGACGAATGGCAGCTCTCATTATTCACAAGACAACTGTAGAGCCTCACCCTAAAGGTCAAGATAAGACATGCTAATGCATGTCCTGCCATAATCCTCCCTCCAGTGCCATGCAATGAGACTCCACACTACAGCTCAATATAACTGCGTCTGCACAGATACTGGCAACTAATACTCTTTGGAAACTGTCTATACTTTCTTTACAATTAAATAAGAAGCACATTTGCCAACAAACAGGTACATTTCATTGCAGAATTTAGTTGATGCAATCAATACAAAAACAAAAGACATCACATCTTAAAGGGCTTTTATAGACCATAATCTACACACCCGTGCCTGTACCTGAAGTTTACACAGTTTACACACAGTACCTGGCAGTTTGCACAGTTGATGAGCGCTCCTTTGTTGAGCAGAGACTGAAGGAAGCTGAACATGTCCCTTGGTAGGTTGGTGATGGTCAGCACCTCAGCCACCCCTCCTGTCATGTCCACCATGGCCTCATGAGGAAAGCCCATGTCCAGAGCCCGGTATCCTCCTTTCATCCTGCACACAAAAACAATTGTATGTGTATATCATGTGAAGGGCCCGCTTTCTGACTGGCTGAGAGGTTAGCGCTCTTGCCTCACAGTAAGAAGGTCCTGGGTTTGATTCCTGGATTGGGCGGGCCTTTCATGTGGAGTTTGCATGTTTCTCTCCCTGGGTTTCCTCCAGGTGCTCCGGTTTCACACCAAGTGAAAACATGCACAATAGGTAAATTCGCCAGCAAAGTGATTCTGACCATTAGCCAGGCTCCTTACGGGTTCCCCAGCAGCATCGAAGGATGGGTCAAGTGCAGAAGGCACATTTCCCTATGGGGAAAATAATGTATACCTTAACCTTAACCCTTCCTTTTCCTTTGCACTAACACTTGAAATGTGCATACCCACGAAGGAAAGGTCTGTCCGAAACAGACCAAGCAGTGAGGAGAAGTGTCTGATCAGCTCACTCTCCACGGCGAGTCAGCATCACCGCAAACTAAACAGGTGTGTGTCACACCAAAGAGCAGTCCCACGTGAAACATGCACCAAAACACTTCAGGTCCATGTTTACTTTGAAACATGGCTTCTGAAAGTGCCTTTACAGAGGAATGAGTGGAAGTGGGAAGGAGAAGGAAAGAGGAATTGGTTTCAGAAAGGGCCAAGGGACACGGACACAGGTGGGACTCACTTGGCATAGGCCTTCTCCAGCAGCGAGCTCCAGAACTCGTGCCTCTCTGGGGAGCTCAGGTAGATGAGTTTGTTTTCATGTGTGGGCAGCAGATCGTCAATCCGCACCTCTTCCCACTTGCCATACTGCCAGAACTGCCAAAACATCACCACACGATCAGAAAACATCACCACACAGTCAGAAAACATCACCACAGTCAGAAAACATCACCACACAGTCAGAAAACATCACCACACAATCAGAAAACATCACCACACAGTCAGAAAACATCGCCACACAGTCAGGAAACATCACCACATGATCAGAAAACATCACCACACGATAAGAAAACATCACCACACGATCAGAAAACATCCCCACACGATCAGAAAACATCACCACAAAGTCAGGAAACATCACCACACAATCAGAAAACATCACCACACAGTCAGGAAACATCGCCACACAGTCAGAAAACATCACCACACGATAAGAAAACATCACCACACGATAAGAAAACATCACCACACAATAAGAAAACATCACCACACGATCAGAAAGGTCCCTGTACCTTTCGTTCAATCAATTTTCAATTTGAAAACAACAATGAAATTACACAGAAATGTGTGCTATCAGCATTTTTCATTTCATAAAATTAAACGAAATCACTCAAATTGGCACGTATTTTCATATTTCAATATGATACAAAAACGGAAAAATGAAAATTGAAATCACAGCCTCAGAGCGTCATTATTTTGTTTTATCGATTTGCGTATAGCCGGAAGTTCGGCTGTACGGTTCACATTAAGGTCCGACCTGAAACACAAATGTAGATAAAAACTAACGCGGAGATTGTATACATTGTTCAATTTTCAGTTCTTTGTCCTGGGGTATTAGCACTCCTTTATAATAATTCCTCAGAGATGGGATTGGTTATGCACGGAGCTAACTACAGCGCTATGCTAGGTGGCCAACGCGCCCGTAGCAGGCCGCAGATGGCACTACCTGGAGTGCGTAACTCGTGCGCTTCCCCCGAGCTCCTTTCTCCTCCTCTAAACAATGCACGAGTCTTCTGTCCACCTAGATGTGGACTCTCTACATTTGTGTAGAATCTGACATTCTGCGAGATGGATTGGACCGAACGCTTTAGCTACAATTACGCACGGAGCTAAACATACTGTGCCAAGTGGCCAGTACGCCGTTGGCAGGCTGGGAAGGTGGCACAACCTGGGGCGCGTAGGTCGTGCTGTCCCTTGAGCGTATCTCTCCTCCACTTTGATGTTCGAGTTTTTGTTCAAGATTAGGACTCTCAACATTTGCGCACTCACCTGGAACACCTCCCCAGCTGACCAGTTCTATAGCCCCAAGGAGGGCTTTAGTGAACAGCGGTTTATTGTAAAAAAACAAAAAAACTGGTTAAATTGTATTATTATTAGTGAAACATTATGGAGTCATCGATGACTTATGATACTGAATATTTGTTCTGTCTTATGCAGAACGGATCAGAATTTTTGCTTCATCAAATTGAAAAGTACAAGCCAAGCCATACGCAAGATGTATACATTATATTGATAAATTATATATATATATATATATATATATATATATATATTTATTAAATAAATATATATATATATTATATATATATTATATATATAATATACGTGTACCTTTCGTTCAATCAATTTTCAATTTGAAAACAACAATGAAATTACCCAGAAATGTGTGCTATAAATAAATAAATATATATATATATATATATATATATATTAAATAAATATATATATATATATATATATATATATATATACAGTATATATATACAGTATATATATATATATTTATTTATAGCACACATTTCTGGGTAATTTCATTGTTGTTTTCAAATTGAAAATTGATTGAACGAAAGGTACACGGACCCAGAAAACAGCACCACACAGTCAGAAAACATCACCACAGTCAGAAAACATCACCAGTTAGAAAACATCACCACAGTCAGAAAACATCACCACAGTCAGAAAACATCACCACAGTCAGAAAACATCACCACACAGTCAGAAAACATCACCGCACAGTCAGAAAACATCACCACACAGTCAGAAAACATCACCACAGTCAGAAAACATCACCACACAGTCAGAAAACATCACCACAGTCAGAAAACATCACCACACAGTCAGGAAACATCACCACACAGTCAGAAAACATCGCCACACAGTCAGAAAACATCACCACATGATCAGAAAACATCACCACACGATAAGAAAACATCACCACACGATCAGAAAACATCACCACACGATCAGAAAACATCACCACACAGTCAGGAAACATCGCCACACAGTCAGAAACATCACCACACGATAAGAAAACATCACCACACGATAAGAAAACATCACCACACGATCAGAAAACATCACCACACGATCAGAAAACATCACCACACGATCAGAAAACATCACCACACAGTCAGAAAACATCACCACAGTCAGAAAACATCACCACACAGTCAGAAAACATCACCACAGTCAGAAAACATCACCACACAGTCAGGAAACATCACCACACAGTCAGAAAACATCGCCACACAGTCAGAAAACATCACCACATGATCAGAAAACATCACCACACGATAAGAAAACATCACCACACGATCAGAAAACATCACCACACGATCAGAAAACATCACCACACAGTCAGGAAACATCGCCACACAGTCAGAAAACATCACCACACGATAAGAAAACATCACCACACGATAAGAAAACATCACCACACAATAAGAAAACATCACCACACGATCAGAAAGGTCCCTGTACCTTTAGTTCAATCAATTTTCAATTTGAAAACAACAATGAAATTATACAGAAATGTGTGCTATCATCATTTTTCATTCATAAAATTAAACGAAATCACTCAAATTGGCACGTATTTTCATATTTCAATATGATACAAAAACGGAAAAATGAAAATTGAAATCACAGCCTCAGAGCGTCATTATTTTGTTTGATCGATTTGCGTATAGCCGGAAGTTCGGCTGTACGGTTCACATTAAGGTCCGACCTGAAACACAAATGTAGATAAAAACTAACGCGGAGATTGTATACATTGTTCAATTTTCAGTTCTTTGTCCTGGGGTATTAGCACTCCTTTATAATAATTCCTCAGAGATGGGATTGGTTATGCACGGAGCTAACTACAGCGCTATGCTAGGTGGCCAACGCGCCCGTAGCAGGCCGCAGATGGCACTACCTGGAGTGCGTAACTCGTGCGCTTCACCCGAGCTCCTTTCTCCTCCTCTAAACAATGCACGAGTCTTCTGTCCACCTAGATGCGGACTCTCTACATTTGTGTAGAATCTGACATTCTGCGAGATGGATTGGACCGAACGCTTTAGCTACAATTACGCACGGAGCTAAACATACTGTGCCAAGTGGCCAGTGCGCCGTTCGCAGGCTGGGAAGGTGGCACAACCTGGGGCGCGTAGGTCGTGCTGTCCCTTGAGCGTATCTCTCCTCCACTTTGATGTTCGAGTTTTTGTTCAAGATTAGGACTCTCACATTTGCGCACTCACCTGGAACACCTCCCCAGCTGACCAGTTCTATTGCCCCAAGGAGGGCTTTAGTGAACAGCGGTTTATTGTAAAAACAAAAAACACAACAAAAACTGGTTAAATTGTATTATTATTAGTGAAACATTATGGAGTCATCGATCACTTATGATACTGAATATTTGTTCTGTCTTGTGCAGAACGGATCAGAATTTTTGCTTCATCAAATTGAAAAGTACAAGCCAAGCCATACGCAAGATGTATACATTATATTGATAAATAAATAAATAAATATATATATATATATATATATTTATTAAATAAATAAATATATATATTATATATATATATATATATATATATTTATTTATAGCACACATTTCTGGGTAATTTCATTGTTTTCAAATTGAAAATTGATTGAACGAAAGGTACACGGACCCAGAAAACATCACCACACAGTCAGAAAACATCACCACACAGTCAGAAAACATCATCACAGTCAGAAAACATCACCACAGTCAGAAAACATCACCACACAGTCAGAAAACATGACCACATGATCAGAAAACATCACCACACAGTCAGAAAACATCACCACAGTCAGAAAACATCACCACACAGTCAGGAAACATCACCACACAGTCAGAAACATCGCCACACAGTCAGAAAACATCACCACATGATCAGAAAACATCACCACACGATAAGAAAACATCACCACACGATCAGAAAACATCACCACACGATCAGAAAACATCACCACACAGTCAGGAAACATCGCCACACAGTCAGAAAACATCACCACACGATAAGAAAACATCACCACACGATAAGAAAACATCACCACACAATAAGAAAACATCACCACACGATCAGAAAGGTCCCTGTACCTTTAGTTCAATCAATTTTCAATTTGAAAACAACAATGAAATTACACAGAAATGTGTGCTATCATCATTTTTCATTTCATAAAATTAAACGAAATCACTCAAATTGGCACGTATTTTCATATTTCAATATGATACAAAAACGGAAAAATGAAAATTGAAATCACAGCCTCAGAGCGTCATTATTTTGTTTGATCGATTTGCGTATAGCCGGAAGTTCGGCTGTACGGTTCACATTGAGGTCCGACCTGAAACACAAATGTAGATAAAAACTAACGCGGAGATTGTATACATTGTTCAATTTTCAGTTCTTTGTCCTGGGGTATTAGCACTCCTTTATAATAATTCCTCAGAGATGGGATTGGTTATGCACGGAGCTAACTACAGCGCTATGCTAGGTGGCCAACGCGCCCGTAGCAGGCCGCAGATGGCACTACCTGGAGTGCGTAACTCGTGCGCTTCACCCGAGCTCCTTTCTCCTCCTCTAAACAATGCACGAGTCTTCTGTCCACCTAGATGCGGACTCTCTACATTTGTGTAGAATCTGACATTCTGCGAGATGGATTGGACCGAACGCTTTAGCTACAATTACGCACGGAGCTAAACATACTGTGTCAAGTGGCCAGTGCGCCGTTCGCAGGCTGGGAAGGTGGCACAACCTGGGGCGCGTAGGTCGTGCTGTCCCTTGAGCGTATCTCTCCTCCACTTTGATGTTCGAGTTTTTGTTCAAGATTAGGACTCTCAACATTTGCGCACTCACCTGGAACACCTCCCCAGCTGACCAGTTCTATTGCCCCAAGGAGGGCTTTAGTGAACAGCGGTTTATTGTAAAAACAAAAAACACAACAAAAACTGGTTAAATTGTATTAGTATTAGTGAAACATTATGGAGTCATCGATCACTTATGATACTGAATATTTGTTCTGTCTTGTGCAGAACGGATCAGAATTTTTGCTTCATCAAATTGAAAAGTACAAGCCAAGCCATACGCAAGATGTATACATTATATTGATAAATAAATAAATATATATATATATATATATATATATATTTATTAAATAAATAAATATATATATTATATATATATATATATATATATATATATATATATATATATATATATTTATTTATAGCACACATTTCTGGGTAATTTCATTGTTTTCAAATTGAAAATTGATTGAACGAAAGGTACACGGACCCAGAAAACATCACCACACAGTCAGAAAACATCACCACACAGTCAGAAAACATCATCACAGTCAGAAAACATCACCACAGTCAGAAAACATCACCACACAGTCAGAAACATGACCACATGATCAGAAAACATCACCACACAGTCAGAAAACATCACCACAGTCAGAAAACATCACCACACAGTCAGAAAACATCACCACACGATCAGAAACATCACCACACAGTCAGAAAACATCACCACAGTCAGAAAACATCACCACAGTCAGAAAACATCACCACAGTCAGAAACATCACCACAGTCAGAAACATCACACAGTCAGAAAACATCACCACATGATCAGAAAACATCACCACACGATAAGAAACATCACCACACGATCAGAAAACATCACCACACGATCAGAAAACATCGCCACACAGTCAGGAAACATCGCCACACAGTCAGAAAACATCACCACACGATCAGAAAACATCACCACACGATCAGAAACATCACCACACGATCAGAAAACATCACCACACGATCAGAAAACATCACCACACAGTCAGGAAACATCGCCACACAGTCAGAAAACATCACCACACGATAAGAAAACATCACCACACGATCAGAAAACATCACCACACGATGAGAAAACATCACCACACGATGAGAAAACATCACCACACGATGAGAAAACATCACCACACGATGAGAAACATCACCACACAGTCAGAAAACATCGCCACACAGTCAGAAAACATCACCACACGATCAGAAAACATCACCACACGATCAGAAAACATCACCACACGATCAGAAAACATCACCACACGTTGAGAAAACATCACCACACGATCAGAAAACATCACCACACAGTCAGAAAATATCACCACACGATCAGAAAACATCACCACACAGTCAGAAAATATCACCACACGATCAGAAAACATCATCACACGATGAGAAAACATCACCACAGGATGAGAAAACATCACCACACGATGAGAAAACATCATCGCATGATAAAGAAACATCACCACACGATCAGAAAGCAAGCCTACAACATCAACATGTTATAACCAGGGGTTAAAGTGGGCGGGAACGGTCGGGAACGGCGTTCCCGTACCTTTGCATGGCCAAAAATAAAAAAGTTAATGATTTCAACTTGCAATAAAAATACTAGGTCGGGCCAGGTGTAGGAACGGGTAGTTTTATTGTTAATTTGCTGAAGCCGCGCTGGACAAAAGTCAGCAGCAGGTCAGTCCGCTCATGCGCGCGGGTTTAATGCGCCTCAACATTACAGTATTTATCACGAAATCATTTTCATCAACTTTACGAACATAAACTAATCCATAAACGGAGTCAACTCTTCCCAAGCTTTAGTCCGCTTTTTATTTCATATCAATCAGCCTCATATTTTCGGTTTTAGAGAGCAATTTAGGAAGCATATAGAGAAAAAGACGATAAAACAGTGTGGCGTTACGGCGCTCAGTTACGGCGCGATGTCGGCCTTTTTCACAAAGCATTTCCTCTGATCAGATCCTCTGAATCTGCCCGCGGTTTAAAAGTAACAACAGAGTCATGCATTCTGGCTAAAGTTGAGTCTTTAGACTCGTGTGGAGCCTGTGTCTCCTCCTCACTGATCAGCGCGATGAGCAGCTACAGACGGAGGAACAACAGGGGCGGAGCTGATACGGGCAGCAGAGGGACTGGGGCCCCACAGCAGAGGGGCCCCACAGGAAAACACTGACACAGGATTTTGACAGTACATAAAAACAGTAAATACATAGATTAGATAATAAACGCAGTCTAATTGCAGCTATAAAAATCAGTGTTACTTTTTTCTTTCTTTTTTTTTTTAGGAAACTAATCATAATGTAGACAGTTCTTATTTTCATCACTGTAAAAGTCTAATTTAAACTGCATATTTTTGCCTAAAATACACCAGATTGCACTAAATTGTATCTGATTATTCAAAAAATGTCCTGGGGAGGACTGGCTGTTGCTCTAACTTTCTGGGAGTAGCCTATCTCAAACAAGAGCACATATAAAGAAATATTATTCTGTGAAATGGTTTATAACTTATTAAAATGAATAAATTAAAAGTAATATAAAACACAGCCTTTCATATATCGACCTAATGTAGCATTCCGAGTCTTCAAGATTAGAGTTCCACCACCTCCCAAAATCCACTTTAACCACTGGTTATAACAGACCAGCCAAAACATAAGCGTATGAGTCTGCAGAGCTTTCAGAAGAGCAGTGTGGATGATACCCTGAAGGTGAAGCAGCCGCTGTAGTTCTCTGTGAAGTCCTGTCCTGGAGGAACTACCTTCTGAAAGAGTGTGTGGTGAATAGACAGCGAAGCGATGGCTGACAGCAGCCAGCAGTCGTCTGAGGAGCACAGTCAGGGTACATGCTTGATTTGGATTTAATATGAGACAATAGCACATATAATACATTTTATCTTTTGTTGGTAATTCCTTAGGTTTAACGGGGTGTGAGGTAGTTGCAGGGCCATCGCCATGGCAGTAAAATAAGAACAGAAAAAAAAAGTTTATTGAATGGTCAAACATTTTAAAAATGGCATCCGTAAAACTGATAAGTTAATTTGCATAATATTAATGCATAAAAGCGCCGTATGATTATGAAGTTGTTGTACACTTGTTACTCACCTGTTACAAACTTATTTACCACTAATTAGGAATGTATTTTAAATACATGTATTTAGTTATTACCCAACAACACTACATGGCCCCATCTGTAAATACACTCACACTGTTGTTCTATGTCAAATTATTGTTGTCTTTATCATATTTTATTTAAATCTTCTTTATGCATTTCTTCATAGTCTCATAGTTTTAAGTTTTTATAGTTTATTATTTATCTAAGTTATGTGTTACCTAAGTTATGTGTTACCGGGGTACGTCTTAACAGTTTTGTGAAGAATACTACAGTATGGAGGACCCCTGGTGTTTCTCTAGTTTCTCGTGTTCCTTTTTCCTGATGTTGAAGTCGCTTGATATTGCTATGTCGACCACAACGGCTTTCCTCTGCTCTTTGTCCACCATCACAATGTCCGGTTGGTTCATTACCATTCTGTCCGTCTGTATCTGGAAGTCCCACAGGATCTTGGCTCAGTCATTCTCTACCACCTTTGGAGGTGTTTCCCACTTTGACCTTGGGCCAGCTACTTGGTTATGGTGCTTCATGTAGGCATTTCCTGCAGCATCTTACACCCTGCAGTTATGTGCTGGGTTGTCTCAGGGGCCATTTTGCACAGTCTACACCTGGGGTGTTGTCTTGTGGGGTAAATCTGGGCCTCTATTGCCCTGGTTCTCAAGGCCTGCTCCTGTGCAGCCATGATGAGCCTCTGTGCTGTCCTTCAGTCCAGCTCTGACTAGCCATTGGTAGGATTTCGATGGTTGTTTTAAATGTGCTTTATAAATAAACTTGACCTTAACCATTACCAAACATTTAAAAGTTTCTTGAACATATGAAGTGAGACCAACTCATAAAGCTTAAAGTCCATTGAAGTTCATTCCAGGAAAAGGGAGCAACAAAACTGAAAGCCTTTTTCCCCTGCTCAGTTCTGACTGATGGTACAGACAACATGAGAAAGTTCTGAGATCTCAAATTATTGACACATGAGCTCCTGGTCAGTATATTGTCAGACAGATACTGAGGGAGGAGCCCTAGCATAGATTTGTAGATGAAGAGGTTTTAGTCTGCGCAGACAAATAGGACCCGCCCACATATTGGTACAGTACGCAACGATGTGTAAAGGCTTTTAGGTTTGTAATTAACATCAGGGCTCAAAGGTACACAGTGTCAACAGCATGTACAGCCGGAGATGACGCATGCATGTATAACACATCTCCATGATCTAACATTGGCGAAAAGGTAGCAGACAGACATTAACCTTGTTTTTGCTTTAGCAGAAAGGCAGGATTTGATTCTGTAACTTGAATGTGTAGACCAAACCTTCTTAAACTCCAGACTTATGTCCGGATACGGACCTCAACATTATTTGGTCTGGACCTCGGTGGCGCCTCTGCACTGTGAATATCATTGCCATAGCAGACCTGGTTGCATTCCCATAAGTGCAATTGCAGCTTTGGCCAGTAGGGGTATCGTAATAAAAAAAAGTTGCACAGTCTGCTGGAATAGCACTACTCTTTAGATACAGCTGCTAATAATAAGCTCTTGAGGCCCCGTCTAGATTATTGGCTTGTATCAAAATCTTTGAATAAAGATAGTATTATTACCCTGCATTTCTTACTAGTTGAAGACATCAAATCAAATCAAACTTTATTTATAAAGCGCTTTTCATACAAAATGTAACACAAAGTGCTTTACAGTGCTTAAAAATCAATAAAATAGTCCCCACCAGCAAATATACATAAATAACAACAACCCCCACCTCCCCTACCCCACCCGCACACACAGACACACAGACACATATACATACAGACAGCCCAGTTGTTAAAAGTCTTAAGTAAAAATGGACATAAAGTTGGGGTACATAAGGCTGAGTACAGATGAACCGAAAGAGGAAACACCATCCAAGGAGCCGTCTGCACCGGGAGCAGCCCATCGGCCACAGCCACAGAGCGCCAACACAGGGCTCCCGGAGGAGGTGTAGGATAGACGTCCAACCTCCATCCAGGCACCCACAGGAGAGCGCCCGCACGGCCACAGCCAACCAGCACTCCCGGGGCAGAGGGCTCCCTCAGAGGAAACACTGGGAGAACATAAAAATAAAAGATAAATTAAAACAGCTAAAACTCGGCTAAAAGTGTGGAATAGCACAAGATAAAAGTAAATAAATAAAATAAAATAAATAAATAAATAAAAAAGAGTGGAATTAAAGAAATAATTGTATAGAACTAAAACAGATAAATAAAGTTAATATAAATAAATATTAGTTAAAAGCTAAACTAAAAAGGTGGGTCTTGAGCCTGCTCTTAATTACATGAACGTTCTCTGCGGTCCTGAGCTCCTCCGGCAGGTCGTTCCAGAGGCGAGGGCCGTAATACTGGAAAGACGCCTCGCCGTGAGTCTTTCTGCTGACTTTAGGAATAACTAGGAGACCCCTGCCGGAGGAGCGCAGGGACCGCGAAGGCTCATAAGATAAAAGCAGTTCTGAAAGATAAGAAGGACCAAGACCATTAAGACATTTAAAAACCATTAAGAGAACTTTAAAATCGATCCTGAAACACACGGGGAGCCAATGCAGTGACTCTAAAACCGGTGTAATGTGGTCCCGCCTCCTGGTCTTCATCAGGACACGAGCTGCTGAATTTTGTAAAAGTTGTAAACCTGAGATACTCTTTTTGGGAAGACCAGAAAGCAGGGCATTACAGTAGTCGATACGACTGGTGATAAAAGCATGCATTAGCGTCTCCGTGTTGGCCCGAGAGAGAATGGGGCGGACTCTGGCTATGTTCTTTAGATGGTAAAAACCTATCCTTGTGATATTCTTAATGTGTGGAATAAAAGTCAGCTCAGAGTCAAAAATCATGAAGCGCTCGTCTTATTAGAAAATGAGTAGCTCTCTTTTGAAACATAGTGATGTAAAACAAGAAATGGGCAGACCAATTGAACTTTACTGACATAAGGCTTTGTTTGGGAAGAGCCTTTAAAATTTGAAATGGGCAAGTACTTAGGAAAGTATAGAAGTGATCTAGATCAATCTAAACAGACATGAAGAAAAAGATATTTTGGAAATAACTATCATTGTGAATTTTTACTCTTCATTGCATTTATTTTTTCAAATACATTACAATATTGTGCATTTTTTGCTCATGTTAAAATGCATTCAGATATAAAAGGATTATATTCACAAATGCATTTTATATTTTACCTTTTAAATTTACGGTTTTACGGCAAAGAGCACTTTTGATTTAGTAAAAGAATACACTTTTCAAACCTTTGATTTCTGTGAATTGAATTTTTCAGACCTTTTGATTGAAATTTTGAGAACCCCTAGTGTAGACACACGTTCAATTCGAGATCGCTGTAATGTCGTACTTTGATACAGAATGTCATATCTTCACAGCATTTAGAACACATTTTAGATCATTGAAATATTGCTTAAGTGAATTAAAAGCTTGCAATTTGCTGAGAGCCAGAGGAGGTGTAGAACCAGCACAATAAGGAACAGTGTCATCCGCATTAAAAAATACATTTAGCATTCAGACACAGTTTTGTCAATATTGAGAAAGATAAATGTCGAACCACCTGACACTTCTCTCTTTCAATCCAATAACATTAATTAATCTTTTTTTAAGAATGAAGTGAACCACAGTTTCAAATGCTAGGGAACGGCCACTGGCTCTGTGCAGATGTTACAGAGAGCATTCCTCAGACTGAGGGCCCTGTCTGCGTGGGAACCACTGGGTTTTTCAACAGGACAACGCCATAGTTCACAATGCCCACAGGACAAAGGACTTCTTCCAGCAGAATAACAACACTCTTTAGGACTGTTCTGTGTGTTTCCCTGATCTAAATCCAATTGAGAACCTTTGGGGATGGATGGGAAGGGAAGTTTACAAAAATGGACAACAGTTCCAGACAGTAGATGCCCTTCGTGAGGTCGTCTTTCCCACTCACCTGGCAGTCCTGGTCCTCCATAGGATACACCCATTATTCATTCGTACAGTTAGAGGTTTTGGCTTTCATCCCTTTGATAGGGAGACGCCAGCTCCTCTTTCACTGGAAATCAGCAAATGCCCCATCAAGTACGCTTTGGGCTAATGATGCCAAGCCTTTTACTTAAAGTGGAAATAATACAGTATTCTGGGGTAACTGGTACTAATTTTAAAAACAGTGGTTACCATTGAGTGCCTTCTTTGAGACTGTTAGGCTTGACTCCTTCACACTCCCTATTGTTCCCTTTCCTTCCTTTTTATTACTTATTATTTCTTTAGGTTAAGTGGCATTCTTGTTCCATTGTTTCATTTGAATTAATAAGTGTAAGTGTATAAGATATTGAATGGCACATTGTTTAAACAATTAAACATTTAAAATCTTATATTGTACATATTTTTCTACATAAAACATATAGCACATTTATGTTGGACATTGATATTGACATAACTAATACATCAATAAATAAATATATCATCAGAGCAGGAGTTGAGATCAGAAATGGAAAACAACCACTCCTATACCTCATTTGAAACATCTCTGAAACACCAATCTCAGTTTCTACAGGTGAATAAGCTGACGAAAATGTAAGCACTTTGATTGTGATGTAAATGCTGCAAAGGTCCATTACTTTCTTATTGCTCTGACATGTTCACAGACAGAAATACACATTGGGCCCGCCTGGCGCAACAACAGCGTTACTCAAGATTAAGTTGGTATCTTGCATACAACAACGGTGCGCCAGTGCTTTCACCAGTTGCCTGAGGGCATTGCTTAGAGAGATGGGGTCGGGGTTCGTGCTGTGCTACAAATAACGAACGCTTGCTGCTTCCTCTTCACTCTCCTCTTCTTTAGATTAACATCACGCACACAGGACAAACTACAATCTATTTCTCCTACGGTGACTTAAGCACTGTCCATGTCCCAAGAGAGACAGAGAATATATGCTAGAGAACGGGAGAATCTCCAGTCTAGTATGGTCTGTAGGAGTGTGCATTACATCGTCGGAGTAGTCTGTCCACTTATTGTGCCAGTTATGAAGCTAAAGATTTCACAGAGCACCATCCCAACAAAAGTCGTACAAAAGTCTAGTCTGCAGTCTGCATTTAGAACAAAGGCCGCTGGCTTCTCTACTTTGCGACGACGACAATGGAGGCCGCCATTGCTGTAGTACCGCCATATAGCTGCTAGGCCCCCACTTTAGACACGTTAAAAACAACTTTAATGCCCGGTGCCTAATTTTTGGAACTGTCTACAGCTAGATATTCCTTCTGTGATTATGCTGGGTTAGACACAATCAGAGGCACCGGGCTGGTTATCGTAGGATACATTTTAGAAATCTCCTACTTAACGGGGGTCTGACTGTTAGCATTGGAGCTGCGTGAGCTACACGTCACGCAAGGGCCGAGTCTACAGTGAAGATCCCGCCCTTATGCCCTTATTAGGAACATGCTTCATCAGAGCTGGGGAGGAGGAGTCTGTAAATCCGCCATGAATTCCCCCTCGAACGTGGTCATTATGGTAAACGGGGAGGAGTGACGAGGAGTTGTCTATTATTTGTACAGTCTATGGTGTAGAAACACAAGATCGGGCTCATTGTGTTTTGCTGTTTGCACAGGTTTTTTGAGTAATGGACTTAAAGTTTAGAACATATCTGTTCTGAAACATATTCCAGAGCAACAGAAAGAATGTCATGTGATCAGCACTTTAATCTTTAATAGCAGCAGCTTAACAAGTGTCTCCCCTGAGATCTGCATTATTGTCGTTCAGTAAGATTTTCACCATGCCACAACTATAGAGGCTGCTCGGTAAATGAATAGAAATGTTATTTTCCAGTTGGGAGAGAGACCACGCTGTTTGGTGTACTCACTGAGTTTGCCCTGGATGATGTCCAAGTGGGATGCTCCGTTGACTATGAACTGAGGAGACGTACACAGCTCCTGGAGAGAGACAGAGGAGGGTGAGGAGGAAACACAATCAGAGGCCAAGGCTCACACATTCCACTAATCTCATGGGGCAGTGCTGTGACCGTATTCCCCCCATGGTACATTTGCGATTTGTGATATTGAGGGATGAGCATGAGTCTTCAGAGCTGCCATTACTGTCATACAAATGCAGTGTATTTATTGTACAGTATGACACTGCGGTAAATGTGCTAGTCAGCATGGGAGGTGCTCTCGACCTGACTGGATTATGTCCCTAAAGCAGGTCAAAACACACTGTACAGCAGCTGCTCGAAGTAACTGTCTCTATTTTTGTATATACAATGCAACATACAAAACCCTAAGGAGCAAAATATAGCCTTCATATTACAGTAAAACTACATCAAAACATTTAGGCCATCGGCTAGCTCTCAGGAAGTGCCTAGAAATGGACTTTTGTTCCAAGAAATACTTTTGAGTTTGATTTTGAAGTAGAATTGTTCACTTTTGTTCCACATGCTGGCTCCCTGCAGTTAATGGAAAATTGGCTCCTAAAGTTGTGAAGTTTGTGAAAAAATTTACATTTTAGCCTCTCATTTTTGACACCAATTATTTCAGAAAGTATAAAAACCACAGTCTTCAAATTTTACAATACTTAAGAAAATACTAAAAAATACTCAATATGTGGAAAAAGAAGGTGGATAGGAGTACTAGTTTTTAAGAAATAACTTTTGAAAAAATGCCTTTTTTGAAATATGTGTCCTATTGAAACAAGCACACTATTGGACCTACTATTTCCACATAGATTCAGATTAGATTTTATGAACATAAATAACAAATTGCTCCAGATACGTTTCAAACATTCTTTTATTTTTTGCGATTTTGGGGTTTATAAGCATCAGAAGCAAGATCAAATGTATCTTGGCATATGGACGAAAGCTTTACATCAGTCCAGTATTTCTCAGATTAGACGGTGATGGGTATTCAGAGGAAAATCAGCTTGAATCCTTGACGTCAGCCGGTCAGACCTGAAATGAAAAAGTACAGGTATGTTTAATTTACAAGTACTTCATTGTATGTTGGTGGTAAATACTTCATATTCCAATCAGTTTTTTTTAAAATTACATTGTATGTACAGTTTTGGGGCCCATATGCGTCTCATCCAATCAGAAGCAGAATTAGCGCCAAGAGCCTCCAACAAACATTTACTTTAAGTTTACTCCATCAACACGTCCTCAAGTGATGCCGCTTTAGCTTTATGCGATACGTTTTTTTTTAAATACAATTTTCATACACCATTTACAGCCAAGTGATTAATCGTAAAAATAATAATAATAATAAATTTTATTTGAAAGCGCCTTTCAGAACACCCAAGGACACTGTACAATGGACACATTAAAAACATTAAAAACAAGTGTGACAGAAAAAAACAGAGTACAATATTGAGAGGGTGCGCGCGTAACTAGGTGTTGTAGGACTGTCTGAACAGGTGAGTTTTGAGTCTGGATTTGAAGAGTGGCAGAGAGTCTATGTTACGGACAGGGGTTAAAGTGGGCAGGAACGGTCGGGAACGGTGTTCCCGCACCTTCGTGTGACCAAAAAAAAAAAAAAAGTTAATGATTGCCACGTGCGAAAGTCTGCCGGTGAGATAAATCAATGCAATAAATACTAGGTTGGGTAGTTTTATTATTAATTTGCTGAAGCTGTGCTGGACAAAAGTCCACTCTTCAGAATCTGGAGAAATAATCATAAGATCAGCAGCAGGTCAGTCCGCTCCTCATGCGTGCAGGTTTAATGCGCCTCAATATAACAGCATTTATCATGAAATAATGAACTTTATGGACATAAACTAATCCATAAACGGAGTCTACTCTTCCCAAGCTTTAGGCCGCTTTTTATTTCGCATCAATCAGCCTCATATTTTCGGTTTTATAAATTAATTTAGGAAGCATAATGAAGAGAAAAGGCGATAAACAGTGCGGCGTTACGGCGCTCAGTTACGGCGCAATGTCGGCCTTTTTCACAATCACAAAGTCTTTCCTCTGATCTGATCCTCTGAATCTGCCCGCGGTTTAAAAGTAACAACAGAGTCATGAATCCAGGCTAACGTTGAGTCTTTAGACTCGTGTGGAGTCTGTGTCTCCTCCTCACTGCTCAGCGCGATGAGCAGCTACAGACGGAGGAACAACAGGGGCAGAGCTGACACGGGCAGCAGAGGGACTGGGGCCCCACAGGGAAACATTTACACAGGATTTTGACAGTAAATTAAAACAATAAATAAATAGATAAAATAATAAAATCTATTTGAAGCTATCAAAATCAGTGTTGCTTCTTTCTTTCTTTTTTTTTAGGAAAATAATCATAATGTTGACAGTTCTGATTCTCATCACTGTATAAGGCTAATTCAAACAACATATGTTTGCCTTAAATACACCAGATTGCACTAAATTGTATCTGATTATTAAAAAAAATTCCCGGGTAGGACTGGCTGTTGCTCTAATTTTCTGGGAGTATCTCAAACAAGAGCACATATAAAGAAATCTTATTCTGTGAAATGGTTTAAAACTTATTTTTAAAATAAATAAATGAAAAGTAATATAAAACACCTTCTGTTACATGTAATATACACACAGCCTTTCATATATCGACCTAATGTAGCGTTCTGAGTCTTCGAGATTAGAGTTCCACCACCTCCCAAAATCCACTTTAACCACTGGTTACGGAGGTCGGAGGGGAGAGAGTTCCAGAGCTGGGGAGCAGAGCGGCTGAATGCTCTGTGCCCCATGGTGACGAGTTTAGCCGGTGGGACGGAGAGTTTGAGAGTGGAGGAGGAGCGGAGAGCGCGAGCAGGAGTTGCGATATGGAGGAGGTCAGATATGTACGGAGGGGCCAGGTTATGAAGTGCTTTGAATGTGATGAGGAGGATTTTGAAGTTGATTCTATGTTTTATGGGAAGCCAGTGGAGTTGTTGAAGGACGGGGGTGATGTGGTGAGAGGTAGGGGTCCGTGTGATGATTCGTGCTGCAGCGTTTTGAAGGAGCTGCAGTTTCTGGAGGGATTTGTTGGGAAGACCGAACAGAAGTGAGTTGCAGTAATCAATGCGGGAGGTAACAAGGCTGTGGACGAGGATGGCGGTGGTGTGGGGGGAGAGAGAGGGGCGGAGACAGGAGATGTTACGTAGGTGGAAATATGCAGACCGGGAGATGCTATTGATGTGAGACTGGAAGGAGAGTGTACTATCGAGGATGACACCCAGACTCTCAACCTGAGGGGAGGGAAGGACAGATGAGTTGTTGATGGGAATAGGAAAACTGTTTGATTTCGAGAGAGTGGAGGGGGTGCCTACAAGAAGGACTTCTGTTTTATTTTTTTATCATTAATTTTTTATTAAGACGAACAGGTAGTATACACATCTTACAGGGTTCAGTAAAATTTTGTTCTCCTTTTTATGGTTAATAATCCCCCCTCCCCATCCCCCCACTCCCACCACCAACCAGATATTCCATGTACAATGATGTCATCACAATATACAGTATGTCAAAGGAGCACTTTTTTAGATTTTCAATCAGTTGTGTCCATAATTCAATTGTGTTGAATGATGCATTATTGATCCTTGCTGAAGACAGTTCCATATAAGCAATGTCCATATAACAATGAAGCCAGTGAGTGAATGACACATCATTACTTTTCCACCTTTGCGCTATGATCTTTTTGGCTGCTGTGAGGCCTGCAAGCCAGATTTTACATGATCTTCCCGTTAGTCTTATATTTGAGTTATCATTCAAAAGATGTATAGTGGGCTCCATTGGTAGAGCAACCTCTGTTAGTGTACTGAGGCAGCTCACTACTTTACTCCAGAGCTCCTGAACTCCTGGACATTCCCATACAACGTGAATGAAGGAGCCTATGGTCCCCGGGAGACAAAATGAGCAGTAAGGATCAGGTGCCATCCCCATTCTATGCCTCACAACTGGGGTTAGGTATGCCCTATGGCAATATTTCAAATGGATATAACGATGATTAGGGTTCTTTGAGGCTTTCCCAATATTATTCCAAATTAATTCCCAGTCAGGAACAAAAGTGTCATTTGAAATTTCTTGTTCCCAAGCTTTCATTCCCACTGAGGGCACCACATTATGATTCAATAGTTGATCGTAAATATATGACACTATCCTTTTAGGGGCATTCCTTAACAATTCAGAAATGGGGTGATCGCTTAGTTCTGATCCCCAGGGACTCCATAGGCTTTACATGCAGATCTTATTCTAAAATAGAAAAATAAAGAGTGTTTGTCAATGTTATTATAATTTGATACCAACTCTTGAAAACTAAGGATAGATTCTTCCCCATTAATGTCTTGTAATACTCTAATACCTTTGTTATTCCACTCTTTATTTGTAAATGGCTTTCCCCTGAGAGGAAATTACTATTGTACCACAATGGTGATGATTTATGCCACTTTTGTTTGTGTTTAAGATATCTTTCCACTGCTCTAAATACAACCAACATATACTGTATGACAGAATTGGACCATACCGCAAATTACATTTCTTAGTTGGCAATCCTAGAAAAAGGTCTCTCAGCAGGTCTCTCAGCTGTAGTGGCTCAATAAGATTACTTTCAATGGATTTCCATGCTGATTTGTTATCATTTAACCAATAGGCCAAACTCCTCAGCACAAAAGCCCAATGATAGAGTTTAAAATTGGGACACGCACATCCACCATTAGACCTTTTCATCTGCAACACTGACCACTTAAAAGCAGGACGCTTGCCATTCCAAATATATTTACGAAGCAAAGAGTCAAGTTTTTGTCAAAAACCAGTAGGAGGCGGCAGAGGAATCATGGAGCTTACAAAATTGATTCTAGGTAATATATTCATTTTAACAGCTGCTATTCAGGCTGGGACTGAAGCTGGCAAGTGCGTCCACCTACTAATGTCCTCTTCAATTTTCTTTAGGACAGACAGGTAGCTATTTTTTGCAGTCAGTGTTACATTAGGTGTGACCCGAATGCCCAAGTAAGTAGTTTCTGTAACTATTGTTACCTCTGATGGAAGAAGTACTTCTTCTTTATCAGTATTTACCAACATTAATGCTGATTTGGAATAATTAACCTTGTAGCCCGAGAGATACCCAAAATATTTCAGTTTCTCCAACACAACAGGAAGAGAGTGCTGAACATCAGCCATGTAAATCAATGTGTCATCGGCATAAAGTGACACAGAGTGTGAGGATGAACCAATAGTGATAGGAGATACCTGTGGACAGTTCCTAATTAATTGTGCCAACGGTTCAATAGACAAATTGAAAACCAAAGGTGATAATGGATCACCTTGCCTACTCCCTCTTTCAATTTGAAATAATTCAGAAAAAACCCCTCCTGTACATATCCTCGCTGAAGGATTGGCGTACAATGTCTGTATCATACCAATAAATTTGTCCCCAAATTTAAATTCTTTTAGTACTCTCCACAAATATGTCCATTCTAGGCGATCAAACGCCTTTTCAGCATCCAAAAATAACAGCCCACAGACTGGGGGGATCTTATGTGATGAGCCGAGTATATGCAGCAGGCGCCGGACATTATCAGAAGGAAATCGGCCTTTCAAAAAGTCTGTTTGATCAGGATTAATAATTTTACCTATTACTTGTTCCATTCTATTGGCCAAAACTTTAGAGACAATTTTTAAGTCAGCATTAATCAATGAAATTGGACGATAATTTGCACACTCAAGGTGATCTTTCCCTGGTTTAGGGATAACAGTTATTAGAGCGGTGTTGAGGTCACGATGAAATGAGCCACTATCAATAGCATGATTTATCGCCTCAAGCCAAATTGGACCAAGAAGATCCCAGAGTTTTAAGTACAGTTCAACTGGGATCCCATCGATACCTGGTGTACGGCCTGTCTTGGTATTTTTAACTGCCTTTAACAGCTCCTCCAGTGTTATTGGTTTATCAAGACTTTCAGTCTCATTTGTTGTTAAGGTTGGAAGATTAAGGCCTGTAAAAAATCCATCCAGGTCATTCTCTGAAGGTGCTCCGTCACTAGTATACAACTTTTTAAAATATTCTTTAAAAGTTTTATTTATATCCTCAGTAGAGGTTAACAACCCTTTTTGAGTACATCTAATGGTTGAAATTGCACTCTTGGCCTCCTGCTGTTTTAAAGATAGAGCCAGAAGATGACTAGGCTTACTACCTTCCAAATAATATTTAGATCTTGTCACCTGCATCATATACTCAACTCTATTTCTAAGTAGGTCATTTAACTCTGCCTGCTTAGATATAAGGATGTTTTCCTTGGATGTGCTATAAACTTTTTTAAGGTCCTTTTCCAAAATCTTACATTCATTTTCCAGATCTGAGATCTTTTGTAATCGCCGTCTGTGAAGATTTGAGCTAAACTGTATTGATATGTTACGAATACATCCTTTAACTCATGCCCATATTAGCGTCTTATCTGCAATGGTGTCCTTATTTAAAGCAATAAATTCAGTTAATTGGGCCCGCATTTGTTTAAAAAATTCTTCACACTTTAAAATAGTATTAAATCGCCATCTGCTATTCCTGTTCTTAACCATAGTGTAGTTAAAGGTTGATATTATTGGGTTGTGATCCGATATGTACCTTGGTAAAATGTCTATTGCACTAATTGCCGGGAGAAGACTAGTAGACACCAGAATATAGTCAATACGGGAAAATGTTTTATGCCTAGCTGAATAAAAGGTATAATCCTTTGCCGATGGGTTGTGTATTCTCCATACGTCTTTTATGTTTAAGTCCATCATAAAACGATTGAGTGCCTTTGAGGCAGCATCTTGAGAGCTTGAAAATATTGAAGTTGTTTTATCAAGGTTCATGTTCACTTGGGCATTCATATCCGACCCTATATATAATTGGTAGCCAGAGAGTGTCAGTAATCTTTTTGTTATTGAAGGGAAAAAGTCACTTTCAAAAGTATTTGGTGCATACAAACTAATAAGTGCAACCTTTTTACCCTGAGCGGACACACAACAGTATGACATTCTACCTGCTTCGTCCGAGCCAGTCTTTTCGATTAACAAATTCAAATTTCGTCTCATAATTATCATGACTCCTTTTGTACGGCTTGGATTTCCTTGCTCCCTCCAGTATGGCCTGTCGATCAGTGTAACGCAGAAGACGGAATATCATGGTCTGGGTCTTCGAAGTGTTGTTGGAGTAGATCCGATGCGCTCTATCGATTTCCACAAGAGACCCGCGAAGAGACGGAATCCAGGTGGGTAGCATCTTCTGAATATACCCGCACGGGTCGTCACCCTCCGCTCCAGTTGGTAAGTTAACCAGCCGCACATTGTTTCTTCTGGCTCGATCTTCTTGCTCAGTCAAGTCCTCACACAATTTTGCTATCTCCTCCAAGCAGTGCGCAGTGTTGGTCTCGTTTTTTCTGAGGTTAGCTTGAATGCTATCCACTTTGTTGAAAACTGTAGTGAACTTTTTAGCATGAGTGTCCATCTGTTTGTTCAGTGACCGCAGAATGTTACTGTTTTCGGTCAACGTTTTCTCGATGGGGCCAAGAGACTCCTTAATCGAATCTTTGATCAGTTTACTGGCATTTTCGTGAAAGGTCGTCATTTGGTCAGCCAATGTTGTCTTGATTAGCGCAGCTAGCTCCTCCGTTAGCTCAGTAGCTGAGGAGGGGCGATTGGAAACTTTACTGCTGCTCACATCCTGTTTTTTCCCCAAACCTTGTTCTCTTCTTGTTGTCATTGTTAGATGATTCAGGGTGCACCTTCGCTCAAATTAAAAAGTTGTTGGGTTTTGCCAAATATATCAAATAGTGCAGGGGTTCGCTCGGAGCTCAGCGTGTCGCCGCCATCTTGCCTCGTGCCTCACCGGAAGTTCCAAGGACTTCTGTTTTAGAGCTGTTCAGTTTGAGTGGGATTTGAGTTGAATGAACTGTGTGCGGCCAGAAGGATAAGTGAACCAAGCAAGGGGGGTGTGGGTTATGCCAATGGAACAGAGTCTGTCAAGGAGAGTGGAGTGAGAAATGGTGTCAAAAGCTGCGGTGAGGTCAAGGAGGATAAGGATGGAGAGCAAACCGGAGTCAGAAGCTATGAGGAGGTCGTTAGTGATTTTGAGAAGGGATGTTTCAGTGCTGTGAAGGGGACGGAAGCCAGATTGAAACGTCTCGTAGATATTGTTTGTGATAAGATGGTTATGGAGTTGAGCGGCGACAGATTTTTCGAGTATTTTGGAGACGAAGGGAAGGTTTGAAATGGGACGGAGGTTGTCAAAGTTGGTGGGATCCAAACCGGCTTTTTCAGGATTGGTGTGACTGTGACGGATTTGAGTGAGGGAGGGACAGTACCAGAGAAAAGAGATGAGTAGATGATATGGGTGATAAAGGGAGCAAGTGAAAGAAGGCAGGATTTAACAAGAGCTGTAGGGAGGGGGTCATGCGGAGAGATTGAGGGTTTGGATTTGAGGATGAAATCGGAAATGGCTTGAACGGAGGGGAGGATGAAGCTGGAGAATGTAGTTGTAAGAGATGAGTGGGGGGCTGGGGAGTCTACTCCAGAAACTGCAGCTCCACATGTGATCAGGTGTTGATGGATATTGGAGATCTTGGAAACAAAGAAAGACATGAGTGAGTTACAGAAGTCAGTGGATTGCATGTGGTGTGGGAGAGAGTCAGGGGGTTTTGTGATATTGGAGAGGAGAGAGAAGAGAGTTTTAGAGTTATGTTGATTGGAGTAAATTAAACCGGAGTAGTAGGCGGATTTGGCAGAGGAGAGATTGTCCTTGTATTGAATGATATGGTTATTGTACATTTCTTTGTGTATAGTGAGTCCAGTTTTATTGTATAGTCGTTCTAGTTGTCGTCCTTGGGATTTGAGCTGACGGAGGGCGGGGGTGAACCAGGGTGCGGAGCGGGTGAAAGAGACATGTAAAATAATCGATAGACTAATAGATTACAAAATAATCATTAGTTGTAGCCCTATAGAATATTAGTTCCAAAATAATGTCTAGTATCTGGGATGACAAGGGAGGATTATTTATGAGGAGGATGATTGTGGATCTGTGGAAGAGGGGTTAGTTAGCACTCGAAATGCGCGTTCCCTCGAAGGAAAGGTCTGTCCTAAACAGACCACACAGCGAGGAGAAATGGCTTATAAGCATCGATGCAGACTCACAGATGTGTGTTACACCAAAGAGCAGCCCATGAGCAACACGCACCAAACAATTTCAGTTCCATGTTTTCTTTAGAAGAGTCAAAGTTTGAATTTCAACAATTTTACAGTCATATAGATATTTGTTAATGAAAAAGAAAGCAGAAATGAGATATAATATAATTTCATTGGCAAGTTTGAAGAAGATAAAATATAATGTAAACAGTGGCTAAAGTGGATTTTGGGAGGTGGTGGAACTCTAATCTCGAAGACTCAGAACGCTACATTAGGTCGATATATGAAAGGCTGTGTGTATATTACATGTAACAGAAGGTGTTTTATATTACTTTTCATTTATTTATTTTAAAAATAAGTTTTAAACCATTTCACAGAATAAGATTTCTTTATATGTGCTCTTGTTTGAGATACTCCCAGAAAATTAGAGCAACAGCCAGTCCTACCCGGGAATTTTTTAATAATCAGATACAATTTAGTGCAATCTGGTGTATTTAAGGCAACAATATGCTGTTTGAATTAGCCTTATACAGTGATGAAAATCAGAACTGTCAACATTATGATTATTTTCCTAAAAAAAAGAAAAGAAAAAGAAAGAAAGAAGCAACACTGATTTTGATAGCTTCAAATAGATTTTATTATTTTATCTATTTATTTATTGTTTTAATTTACTGTCAAAATCCTGTGTAAATGTTTCCCTGTGGGACCCCAGTCCCTCTGCTGCCCGTGTCAGCTCTGCCCCTGTTGTTCCTCCGTCTGTAGCTGCTCATCGCGCTGAGCAGTGAGGAGGAGACACAGACTCCACACGAGTCTAAAGACTCAACTTTAGCCTGGATTCATGACTCTGTTGTTACTTTTAAACCGCGGGCAGATTCAGAGGATCAGATCAGAGGAAATACTTTGTGAAAAAGGCCGACATCGCGCCGTAACTGAGCGCCGTAACGCCGCACTGTTTATCGCCTTTTCTCTTCATTATGCTTCCTAAATTAATTTGTAAAACCGAAAATATGAGGCTGATTGATGCGAAATAAAAAGCGGCCTAAAGCTTGGGAAGAGTAGACTCCGTTTATGGATTAGTTTATGTCCATAAAGTTCATTATTTCATGATAAATGCTGTTATATTGAGGCGCATTATACCTGCACGCATGAGGAGCGGACTGACCTGCTGCTGATCTTATGATTATTTCTCCAGATTCTGAAGAGTGGACTTTTGTCCAGCGCAGCTTCAGCAAATTAATAATAAAACTACCCAACCTAGTATTTATTGCATTGATTTATCTTACCGGCAGACTTTCGCACGTGGCAATCATTAACTTTTTTTTTTTTTGGTCACACGAAGGTGCGGGAACGCCGTTCCCGACCGTTCCTGCCCACTTTAACCCCTGAATGTAAATATGACAAATCTGAATCTGAGACTTAGACTCTGAGGGGAAATTTATTTTGATTCTGAAAGGATTATCAGTCAAACGGAACCAGTCAAACTGGGCAGTGCTGTCACGGTAAAGGGGAGTGTCTGTTCTGTGGGATGAGGGAGACTCCGTCTGAAAGCCACAGCTCCAAGTCTCTACTGAAGGACCTTCAGTAGGAGCCTTCACTGAGGAATTAGTGGAAATTGGAAACAAAAGGAAGGAGGAAGCTAATTTGGACAGGGCCAAGGTCGGATGCCACAGACACATTTTTTTAGGCCCAAGTTATAATTTGATGAAAAACAAAAAATCTTACTTCACTGATATTCATTTAGGCCAACTCAATAAATCCCTGAACATCTAAATGCATGCCTTGATTATAAGACAGTGATAACCAGAAAAATACATTTACCTGTAATCTGAGGCATCTGACGACTCTGCAGTTTTATTGATAATCTTTAGAAGAGTGCTCAGCAGAGTCATTTCTCTGTTGTCCAAAATCCTCTAGACAATCACAGGAGATCTTGTATGTGGCCACAGATGGCAGGATTCTCCCACTGTAAAAATACAGACAAAGCACATTTTAAGTTTTTAACAAAAAGTACACAGTCAAGAATCAAAGCAATATCTGAGGAGCCAAAAGGACAGAAACTATGAGAATTCAGAGTTTAGATTAATATGATAATATTGCATTAGCATTTTCAGTCCTCAAAATGAATGTGTTGAGAATATACCTATAAAAAAAGGCCTCTAGATAAATGTTGGACAGCAGTTTGCAATGTGTATCTAGTTGTTCCGACCCCCGGAGGATTAATTCTGAATTTTCCATGAATACATACCTCACCCTTTCATGTTGATTTGATTCTTGGAAATGAAGGGAGTCTACTGTATGCTTTACAGCATCTGGCCTCCACCAGAATATGATCTTTTCATCACGTAGTTGCCCTGGAAAATTAAATAAGCAGACTCAACAGAAAATAACTTGTAGGCACTATGTATCACGTAAAAGTAACTGTACTGATTTTTATCATTATTTGTATTGGCATTAGGCTACACAATAAAGAATGTACTCACGAGTAGGACAATCACTTGACTGCCGTTTTAGGAGTCACTGCCTGACATAGATTTGTCGATGTCTTAGAAGAGTTTGCAGGAAGTTTCCAGTTCATTGTACTCGCTGTCCAGGGATTATAACGGGTCTATGGGCGATATCCACTCTTTTGCAATCGTCTTAAATGTGTCACACGCTCCACTGGTTCTCGCTACAGAGATCTAAAGTTTGCCTTCAGAAAGCAGGATTTTTATTATGATAGTTGCTAACAGCTGTACTGTCTGTGTAGCTCTCGGCTGTTTACTTTCAGGTTGACGCGATGCGCTGATTGGTCAGAACTAGGTCAGGTGACCCTAAACTCAAATTTCCCCAAAACTGCTGGGTTTCTGCATGTGGAAACTTTATTTGACCATGTTGGTTTTAAATAGTTTCAGAATATGTAAAGAAATTGTATTTCTGATTTCCTGGAACAAAACTTTATAGAAATACAATTGTATAACCCATGGTGCCGGGCGGCACAGTAGCACAGCGGTTAGCGCTCGTGCTTCACAGCTAGAAGTAGGGATGTAACGATATTGACAATATCACGATATCGCGGTTGTAAAAGTGCCTCGATATCGTCGTGGTCTTGTTACGATATTTAAACGGACAGTTATCCGTCAAAAACAACTTGAATAAGTAGGATCCCGCGGGAAAAAACATTGTAAACTACATAGACCATGATCCTTTGCGCTGCGTCGTCACAACAAATGAGCTGTTGAGCCAATAGGAGCGCATGTTGTACGCTGTACTGTCCACACAACAAGTGAACATGGCGGTTAGCGGCGACCAAAGTGGGGCTCCCGTGGATGAAAACGCCCCCGAAGTTGTGCCAACCCCTGCAGCTTTTAAGTCACACGTATGGCAGCATTTTGTTTTCCCTGTGTCAAAAAATGCTAAAGGAGAGAGGGTGGCGGACAAACAATGGACCATGTGCAAGCACTGCCACGCGAAATTACGATAGATCACGGGAAACACCAGCAACATGCGGAGCCATCTGACGACCCATCACCTTTTTTCTGGAGGTAACAGGTGCGCATTGCTCGCAAAGCTTGCAGCTCAACAAACTGAATCAAAGTCTGTCCATGAATATTAACACTGTAGCCTAGTTTCATGTTTAAAAGCACCAATGAGGATTATATGAAATGTGGCAATGCATTGTTTTGTTTACAGTTCTACTTGCTCAACGATATATTGATGTTAATGACTTGAAGTTGCACTTTAAAAAGCATTAAGTGATCAGCGTTTACGTATGTTTTTATGCTCCATGAATATAACAATAAATGGCCTAGTGACTGGCAAAAGGAGTTTAAATGTCACTTTTTTATTATTATCATCATAAACTCAATATCGTGAGCTATTTTACAATACCGTGAGCCTCTCCACAATATCGCAATAAATATCGTACCGTGAGCTCAATATCAATATCGTATCGTATCGTGAGATTATGATATCGTTACATCCCTAGCTAGAAGGTCCGGGGTTCGATTCCCACCTGGACGGGGCCTTTCTGTGTGGAGTTTGCATGTTCTCCCCGTGTCTGCGTAGGTTTCCCCTACCACTAAAAACATGTACAATAGGCCAGGATGAATCTGAGTGTCTTTGAGAGTGTGCATGGGGGACGACGGATGGAAATTAGCCCAAGGCTACAATCCGGTGTGGCTTGTTTACATGCATGAGACCCATTTATGTTCATTAACATGCACTGTCCCGACCAAATAAACCAATAAATAAATGGTTGGGGTTTATTATTGTGCAACGATTTCCTCCATTCGAGCTCTGACGAGTCTGATTCTTTGTAGATGGTTCCACATTTCTTTGGTTCAACATCTATGGTTCAACAGTCAATAACAGTCAATAAATAAGTGATGTTGTGTTTCATCCAATCCACAATTTGGCATTGGACATTTTCTGTTGTAACAGGCAGTGTGTTGAGGGGCATGCGTGAGTGTGTGACATCCTAGAGATATGTGTGAGTGTGTGACATACTAGTGACATGCATGAATGTGTGATATACTAGTTTTATGTGTGAGTGTGTGACATACTAGTTTTATGTGTGAGTGTGACATACTAGTGATATATGTGAGTGTGTGAAATACTAATTGTATGTGTGAGTGTGTGACATACTGAAATACATGAGTGTGTGACATACTAGTTATATGTGTGAGTGTGTGGCATACTAGTGACATGCGTGAGTGTGTGACATACTGAAATGCGTGAGTGTGTGACATACTAGTTATATGTGTGAGTGTGTGACATACTAGTTTTATGTGTGAGTGTGTGACATACTAGTTTTATGTGTGAGTGTATGACAAGTAAGGGATAATGCACGACGAGGTGTCCATTATCAGAAATAACTGGACGACGCGGAGGACGACGCGGAGTCCAGTTATTACTGATAATGGACACCTTGGAGTGCATTATCCCGCTTATACCATGGTCCGGCTAACTGAAACTGTTCATTGGGGCCTGTTTGCTTATTTTTTTAAGTCCTGGGCAGGAGTTATTTCACTTTTTAATCAGTTTTACCTGAAACTAGTTCCAGCTCAATTGTTTACCGTTACTATGGGAACGGCTGCAGTGGGGTGATATAGAACGTGACTTAACTGTTATTTAACTGTTTCCGGGCTAGGTGTACATTATCACTTTTTATTATACGGCCCTTCACAATGCAAGTAGAACGCTCCATTGATTTGAATGTGATTTCCCAACGTTCTACCGGTCATTATTTTTTGATAGAAGACCTCTGAAAAAAATAATGACCACTGCCAATGGCAACGGAGTTCGTGCTTGTAATACAGGTCTTTCATATCACTCCGTGAGCAGGGGTTAAAGTGGACAGGAACGGTCGGGAACGGCGTTCCCGCACCTTCGTGTGACCAAAAAAAAAAGTTAATGATTGCAACTTGCGAAAGTCTGCCGGTGAGATAAATCAATGCAATAAATACTAGGTTGGGTAGTTTTATTATTAATTTGCTGAAGCTGCGCTGGACAAAAGTCCACTCTTCAGAATCTGGAGAAATAATCATAAGATCAGCAGCAGGTCAGTCCGCTCCTCATGCGTGCAGGTTTAATGCGCCTCAATATAACAGCATTTATCACGAAATAATGAACTTTATGGACATAAATTAATCCATAAACGGAGTCTACTCTTCCCAAGCTTTAGGCCGCTTTTTATTTCGCATTAATCAGCCTCATATTTTCGGTTTTACAAATTAATTTAGGAAGCATAATGAAGAGAAAAGGCGATAAACAGTGCGGCGTTACGGCGCTCAGTTACGGCGCAATGTCGGCCTTTTTCACAAAGTATTTCCTCTGATCTGATCCTCTGAATCTGCCCGCGGTTTAAAAGTAACAACAGAGTCATGAATCCAGGCTAAAGTTGAGTCTTTAGACTCGTGTGGAGTCTGTGTCTCCTCCTCACTGCTCAGCGCGATGAGCAGCTACAGACGGAGGAACAACAGGGGCAGAGCTGACACGGGCAGCAGAGGGACTGGGCCCCTCAGGGAAACACTTACACAGGATTTTGACAGTAAATTAAAACAATAAATAAATAGATAAAATAATAAAAGTCTATTTGAAAAATCAGTGTTGCTTCTTTCTTTCTTTTTTTTTTTTTTTAGGAAAATAATCATAATGTTGACAGTTCTGATTCTCATCACTGTATAAGGCTAATTCAAAAAGCATATTTTGCCTTAAATACACCAGATTGCTAGCCTGGCTAACGCCAGACTGCTGTGTGCGCTCGAATCTTTTCGAACTTCACAACAGCCTGGGGACCATGGCCGACATTTTTCCATGGATTTGGGCACCAATCACAGAACGAGGAGGGACGGTAAGACGATGACGCGCTATTTGATATACGGAAGCTTGTAGTTTGTTTAGGGATAAAAAAATATATATATATTTACGGATCCAACATGACAGCAGCAGACGCGATGCCATCTTTCGATCAAGCTTTAGAACGTGTTCTAAATAGTTTAGCTCAAAAGTTTACAGTGGGTATGTCATACGTCATCTGATACCATGATACGATTGGCTATGGCTACGTGCAGACGCATGAGAGACATTCGTAGCGCCCAATAAACGGCTATGGACAATCGTAAACCACACCTCTCCTACGAGAAAATGAATTGGTGGTCCCCAGACTAAATATCACTTGTGATTTTAGTCTGGCGTTAGCCAGGCTACCAGATTGCACTAAATTGTATCTGATTATTAAAAAAAATTCCCGGGTAGGACTGGCTGTTGCTCTAATTTTCTGGGAGTATCTCAAACAAGAGCACATATAAAGAAATCTTATTCTGTGAAATGGTTTAAAACTTATTTTTAAAATAAATAAATGAAAAATAATATAAAACACCTTCTGTTACATGTAATATACACACAGCCTTTCATATATCGACCTAATGTAGCGTTCTGAGTCTTCGAGATTAGAGTTCCACCACCTCCCAAAATCCACTTTAACCACTGTCCGCGAGTAGTAGTAGCAGACAGGCGGACACTATCTCTGTCTCCGTCTCTGAAGTCGGGGGAATCGCTCGTGAAGTTAACGGGAGTCCGACTTTCAACTTACCCAGAGATTCACCACCATTCCTCCTCTCGAACTGTACCTTAAACTAAGTAGCTAGGCTAGCAATAAGTAGCTAGCCGTGCTGCTACTAGCCTCGCCACACTGCCTGGAATCAACAAACGTTGCCAAACAACGCGCAAACTTTTGGGAACTATTTGCCGCGGAAATCATTAAATAAACCTTTCTGCCTTCATAAAAGTGTATAAAGTTTATTTGTGTGTGTACATTATCCCTTACTTAACAGACACCTTCCAGCCAATCAGAATCGAGTATTCACACAGACCATGGTATAAGTAAGGGATCATCTATAGAACGCCGGTCATTATCGGGAAAATAAGTACCGACAGGGCGAACTGGTTTCGCCCTGAAGGCTAGCCCTGAAGGCTAGCTACTTATTGCTAGCCTAGCTACTTAGTTTAAGGTGCAGTTGGAGAGGAGGAATGGTGGTGAATCTCTGGGTAAGTTGAAAGTCGGACTCCCATTAACTTCACGAGCGATTCCCCCAACTTCTCTCGCAGAGACGGGGACAGAGATAGTGTCCACCTGTCCACTACTACTACTTGCGGAGTGCTATGAAAGACCACGGGGGTGGGCGCTTATAAGCTTTTGCTTCAGCCCACTCCTTTTGAGCAGAATTTTTAACTGCTCAAATAAACTAATAAACTAAACTAAACCTGTATTACAAGCACAAACTCCGTTGCCATTGGCAGTGGTCATTATTTTTTTCAGAGGTCTTCTATCAGAAAATAATGACCGTTGGGAAATCACATTCAAATCAATGGAGCGTTCTACTTGCATTGTGAAGGGCCGCATAATAAACTAGTGATATATGTGTGTGACATACTAGTGATATGTGTGAGTATGTGACATACTAGTTTTATGCGTGAGCTTGTGACATACTAGTTACATGTGTGAGTGTGTGACACACTAGTGACATGCGTGTGTGACATAATAGTGACATGCGTGAGTGTGTGACATACTAGTGACATGCGTGAGTGTGTGACATATTAGTGATATGTGTAAGTATGTGACATACACTCCCGATCAAAGGTTTAAGACAAGTTGAAAACTGTCAAAAACTCACTTTTTGCATGGTTGTATGGTTCCAAGCAGAACTTCAATATGCAACAAGAAATGGGAGTGAGACACAAATTAAGATATGTTATTGAAAACAACAAATAAACTGAAATAGTCTGTTTTGCTGCTAATTAAAAGTTTAAGACCATGTGACTTTAAAAGGCCAAATGTGCAAAAATGTGGATTTAGTGTCATTTTCTGTCAGGTATTCACACTGTCATGACTTTGTCCAGATGGCAAAGGCAAAATAAATTCTAATTTTGATCGTGGTCGGGTTGTTGAGCTGCATAAGTAGAGCCTGTCCAAATGGACAGTTCTGTGGCTCAAGGACATGAGGCCTTTGGAGATGTTTTTGTTTTTGAGGCCCTGCAGTCCCAGATGCCTCTGATGGTTATTGGGCTGCAGTCAGCTCCAGCCTTCATTTGGGTTGAGGATCCTCCGGCTCAGTGCTGGGGAAATTTTTTGGGGTCTTCTACTTGACGTTTTTGTTCCATAGCCCTCAGGATCTTTTAAGAAATTCTAAATGGCTAAATCCCACCTCTGCAGCGATGGCGTGCTGCAAGAGGCCCTGCTTATGCAGCTCAACAACCCAAACATGATCTAAATGAGATTTTTTTGCCTTTGTACCAGAACGTCATGACAATATGAATACCTGATGGAAAATGACATTGAAAGCACATTTTTGCACAGATTTGCCCATGCCTTTAGGACCAAAGGCATGTGGTCCTACATTTTTTTGATCAGCTGCAAAAACAGACTATTTCAGTTTATTTGTTGTTTTACTCAAATTTGTATTTTTTTTTGTCTCACTCCCATTTCTTCTTGTTGCATGTTGAAGTTCTACTTTGAAACTTGATAAGATTCAACCATGCAAAATGTGAATTTTTTCAAATGGTCTTAAACTTTTGATTTGGACTGTACTAGTGACATGTGTGAGTGAAAGACATACTAGAGTACTGTACTGTGAATAATAATAATAATAATAATAATAATTAAAGCCGCAAGCGGCGATGTAGGCCCACGCCCCTGGCGCAGCCCCCCTTGCGACCGCCCCCCTTGCTTACCGCCCCCACTCTCGCCCAAACCTGCTCTCCCCTCAGCCTCACACACAACCTGTGTGCTCTCTGCTAACTCTTGCTTCGGCCCACCTTCGCCTTGCCTTCGTCACACCCCGGCCTTACTCTGGCCCCAGGTATCTCTGCTTCACTCTTGCTTCAGCCTCACACTCGCGCTTGTCGCAGCGGTGCTTTTCACTCGTTCTATAGTTGAAATACCTTCTATAGCCAGTGAACTGCAATACTCGGGAGAAGACAGCAGGCAAAACAGCATCTGGACAGATGTGCCAAATTACACAGAAGTCCTTTTTGCGTACTTCTATTTGTAGTATAGGCACCGATTCCGTGGGTACTGCAGGGCTGGAGCACCAACTCGAAGCTTTGGGCTGACAGGCGAATTTGCCATGATTACAAAATGGTTCAATAAATATCGCCAAACCTGTAAAGCTGTTACTCAGTGTTCAGCAAATACAAGAGCCCGCGGAGGTACCTAATATACATGTACGTGTACAGTGGCCCATGTAAAAGGCCCCTACCCTGGTACGAGCAACACCTGTCAAATTTTACAAATAAAAAAGTGAAAACGTTTATTTAAAAAAAGTGTCAAGGTTGGGAGTGATCCAGCAATCTCCTGGTTGCAAACCCAGTGCTCCCCGTACAAGCAACACCTACACTAAAGCAACCTGAACTCCAGACCCAGTTCTTTCTCTTTAGTTCTGCATATATTGAAACTGTTCTTTCATTATGGTGGGACGATAGGCACCGATTCATGTTTGTCCCAGTAGGTAACGAGTCAAAAAAATAAATATACTGTCTTACATTACATATAACATTTCAAGCATAACAATGCAACTTCAACATACTGCATAGCTATTAAACCTCTGTATAATATTAGCATCAGGAGAAAAAACAGCATGTTATTCCTACTAGGTGCTGACACCAAAAAAGAAAGAAAAAAAGAAAGAATCTTAGCTGGAATTGATCCTGCAATCTTATGGATGTGAACCCAGCACCCAGCACTGTCAACTGAGCTACACAGACTGAGTGAAACAAACAGCGGATGTTATATTAATGTTATGAAACAAGTGATAAGTTCATCAGACTACACTTAGACAAACATACTACCAATAATAATAAATGTCAAACACTAAAAACATCCAAGCATTGAAAGGCCAAGAATTATGACAATGATATTAAAAATATACTGTCTTACATTACATATAACATTTCAAGCATAACAATGCAACTTCAACATACTGCATAGCTATTAAACCTCTGTATAATATTTGCATCAGGAGAAAAAAACTGTATGTTCTTCCTACTAGGTGCTGACACAAAAAAAAAAAAACACAAAAAAATTAAAGGTATGAAGGCTGAGTGAAAGACCCAGCCCCGCAGAACTCTCGATAGATGAATCAATATTTGGATGAGACCCATATAGTACGAGCAAAAACAGAGAGAAAGACAGGAAGCACCCAATCTGAACTTCCTGTGATGGTACAGTCCAAAAAAGCTTAATTTGGAGGCAAAAACGTCCAAATTAAAGCTTTTTTCTGTAACAGAGGGGTAGTATAAATATGCACGAGTCTGTAACTGTGGCTTTTGTGAATACAAGTGGAAATTGATGAATTTCAGGAGTAACTCTGACAGAGACCAGACTGCTGCCAGGCTAAGTACTCTGGCTATTGGAGGAGAGAGGTCATTTCAGGTCATTTCCCCCACCCCCTCCATTTCTTGATTGTTTTCGACACCCTCCCCAGTTTTGCCCCAAGTGTTTCCCTACTGTCCCCACATTTCTTTCTGTGTAGTTCCACATATTTTGAAACTGTTCTTTCCTAGTTATTAATGAGGATTTAATAAAATATTAATAAAAAAATAAGTCATGGTTGGGTTTGAACAGGCAATGTAATGGATGGCAACCATGCACCCTACCAATGATGCTACACAGGCACAGTAAAGTTTACAACTGAACTGACAAATATCTTATGAAACGCCTTGCGCTCATGTTGTCCAGGCTTGGACAATGTGTGGGTCATTTCCCCGTTTTTAACAAGGGTGGGGCCATAGGCGCCGATTCAGGTTCTTCCCAGTAGGTACCGAGTCACAATTAAAAAGAAAAAAAAAAGAAGTCAGAGTGGGGTTTGAACCAGCAATCTAATGGATGGGAAGCGTGCACTCTACCAACTGAGCTACAGAAGCTTAGGCAACAACATAGCGAATTTTATATTAATCTTAATGAAACACCTGCACTCGTGTGTTTACAGAAAACGGAATTACAGTTCAGGCAATATTTATTGAAACATTTTGTAATTAGGGCTAATTCCCTGGGCGCCCAAAGATCTGAGAAGGTGCTCCAGCCCCGCAAAACTCTCGATAGATGACGGAATATTTTGGTGAGACCAAAATAGTACGAGGAATACACAGAGACGAAGAGGAAACAGCCTATCTGAACTTCCTGTGATGGTACTGTCCAAAAACCTGATTTTGGAGGCAAAAACGTTCAAATTAAAGCTTATTTCTGTAACAGAGGGGTAGTATAAATATGTACGAGTCTGAAACTGTGGCTTTTGTGAATAAAGGGGGAAATTGGGGAAATTGATGAATTTCAGGAGAAACTCTGACCGAGACCGGCTTGCTGTCAGGCTAAGAACTCTGGCTATTTTCACGGAGGATGGGCGGGCCACTTACAAGCCACTTAAGCCATCTTAAGCCAGCAGGTGCCGCTGTTGGGACATCTTGCAAGGGCTTAATAAGTGTAGTGGTTGCCTTGACCCCCACATATTATACATCTTCGGAAAGCTCTGACTGAGGCGCATGTGACTGTCAGATGTCTAGATGCACTGTGCCAAGTATGATTTGATTTAGCTGAAAAACCAGGGACTAGTTCGTTAAAACATAAGTTGAGTCCAGCCGGTTTTCCAATTGCAAGTCAAGATGGCCGACTCCCTGTGCGTCCGGGCGTGGCGCTCCAATGGAGTTTTTGGTTTGTCCTGATGTGCCCTTTCACTGTACCCAAGGATTTGGGCCTACGCCCAAAAACGCATGTTCTTTTTGAATGGGGGTCAACTTTGAGGGGGCGCTGTGGAGCCATTTTGTTTTGGGCGTGTGAATGTCGCCCACTGACACGCAATTTTCGCCGACTCTGATCACCGTGGCAATTTCTGCGTGTACTTTTGCACGGGAAGGCACTGAAAAACAGGATCTTAGAGGGCGAATAATAATAATAATAATAATAATAACAAGAAACCGGGGGAGAACAAAAGTCCCTTACCAGGACTTCGTCCTGGCTCGGGCCTAATAATGCACTGGTTTTATATAGTACTACTTTTACTTTAGCATAAATGTCAGCTCACTTAAATACTGTATATTATTTATAATCTTATATAAAATAGTAGATTCATTGATCTACTTTGATGTCAATACAATCAAACTATAAATAAATAAATAAATTAAATGTCTAATGTTGTAATGTTGGTCTCATTGTCTTTTTAGACTTAACCTCAAGGATATGATGAGCTTAACGCACATAATCTTGGTATGTAATTATTTCAACTAATTAATTTCTAAAAAAACACATTGTGGTTTGTTCAAGTCTGTCTTTTCCACTAACTGTTACAGCAGTATATATTCTTCCTGAATATGATTAGATTTTTATGCTTCTACATGTATAGCCCTACTTACATGCAACCTTTAATTTGTTTTTTTGTTCGATTTTAGACTCTACACCGGCCTGCATCACACTGTGACATATATAAATGTATTGCTACTTGCTTAAACCTTATCTAATACTCTGAGAATAACAACGTGATCTTTGTCTTATGATTTTGCTTGTGACATTGTTACAGTAAATGTCCTACCTTGAAAAAGTACTGGCAGATCCATTTTGGCCGAGCTACAATGTTAGTGATAAGAACAGACTTGTTTTTCTCAAACTTGCACGTAATGTCTGAGATGTCAGTTTGTGCGTCTGGATTAGAGGCGGAACTAACAAGTATATAGAGACGGGCACGAGATTTGCTCGGCAGACTTCCCAATGTTATGATGTAACTTGTATGTGCACTTTTAATCAAATAAAGGCTTCTTCGAAAGAACTCACTCTCCCGAGGTATTTTTCTTGAAGTTCCGGACGGAGTAAAAACTGACAACACCTGCATTCGATCTCTTTAATACAGGTATTTATTTTTTATTTTCTTGTTACATTGGCATCATTGTTTCCTTTTTAAATATACAAACTGATAATTTACTAAAACTTTTTCCAAAGTGGATAACAATTTAACCATGCCTACAGTTCAACTCCAAGCAAACATAATCTGACTTTATTATTTCTGTTTGTAACTGTTAAGGTTAAGCTCCAGAGGAACTGCCCTGTAGAGCCCAAAGTGTTAAGAAGTGAGTGTCAGTTTTGTGCAGCTTGTAGTCCTGGTTTAGTCTGGGTCTGGGTATCAGGCCCAGTGCAGCCTGTGGGCCTGGTTTAGGTCTATTCTAGTACATTGTGTTTTTTCTCCTCTTAACATTAAATTCTAACAAGTCTTTTCTTTTCTTTTTCCCCTAGCGGCTTCATGCCAGTTTTCTTCACCTAAACTCACCTACAATGATGTGCTGAAGAAGTAGCCATTGCGATATATGGACTAGAAAGAAAAGATGGCATGAAAGCAAGGTAGCAAATTTCTAATTTGTCCAGAAGCATTTGACTCACAGTATGAGAGGAATGAAACATGAACTGTTAAACTAATACAAGAATCAAAACCATTTCTAAAAGTGTTTGCTCTAAATTACAAACTGTCTGCACTCTGTGAAGGCCATTCATTATAGTTTAAATATATATATATACAGTATATATATATATATATATATATATTTATTATTATTTTCCAACATAATTTGTGACATAATGCCATTTTAATTGGACTTTGCTTTATCATACAGTAGGGGTGTGTATCGCCTAGTCTCAGGCGATACGATACGTATCCCGATACAAGGGTCACGATACGATACGATACGATATATCCCGATATTGAAGAATTAGACGATTATTGCGATATTTTTTTTACTACTTTGGAAACAACTATTCAGTAAACTAGTCCACCTTCATTAGATTTGTATCAAATACATTTGATCTATCCATCTTATGATATAAATGCTTTTCACTAATGTGCTTGTGACTGTGGTGTTTATGGTGATTATGTACCTTTGAACGGAAAACAGATTTCTTGGAAACCTAGTAATGAAACCAATTACTGGGGATGCACGTTTTCTAGTATTTCTATAGTTGGGAGTCCTTGGCGATCAGTAACTATTATGGGTTTCATCCATTAAAATATACAATAACTCAGACGGGGCATTTAAAATTGTGTCTACTCCACAACGGGTGTCACTCGTAGATCAGGGACATAATGACACGGGCATCACGCGCAGCAGTAGCACACAACTGAAGCAGAGGGGAAACTACATACAGCAGGCTCTTTTTAAACTTGTGTCGTAGTACTGCAGTGGCGAGACACAGGTTTAACATGAGTATGCTGTATTTACTGTAGTTTCACCTCGGTTTCGTTTAATTCCGTAATAAAATGCTACGAAGATAAATCCATGCTACGAAGATAAATCCTCTCCAAACGCAGCGGCGACGCACTCAGCAATATGCACAAAGCTGTGGCTCTCGTAATAATCCAGGTCTCTGTCTTTGCTGTAAAAGCCAAAGCCAAATGTAGAGTTTTAAAAGAGCCCCGTAGCGTCTCATAACTCATTCTTTTCCATGCTAAGCTCTTCCTGTGTTTCTCTAACTCTCACTAAATTCTAGTGTTACTCAAGCGGGCTGCGCGGTGCGCTGCCATCTAGCGGGCGGGAGTAAAAGTGCAGGACCAAAGAGAGACGCTGCAATGAATATTTCCCCAAAAATAGATGTTTAAATATCGATACGGGCGCTTTTGTATCGATACGAGAATCGCGCGACGTAATATCGCGATATATCGGCAAATCGATATTTTTCAACACCCCTATCATACAGCCTGTAGTGATTACCTGAATTGAGCTCAACAGTCCGCCCACTTCCTGTTTAGTGAGTGTCCGAGGTATAAATCCCATTTATCCATTGACTTTGAGAAATATTAAGAGTTTAAAAGCTCAACACAGACTCATCATCTATGTGCTAAAATTGTGTGCTAAAACACACAATTTTAAACTGAATATTTATTTAAAATGTTATAACTGAAATAAATTTCACCATATTTTCAAGTGTTTAGTGGGATTCTTTGTGTAAAATATCCCTGCCATGGTTGGCAGTTTGCACAGAGCTGATTACCATGTGTCGTGCTTTTTAACTCTCTTTTTTTTTTTATCAATATGAAAAATGGAATTCTTACTTGCAACACATGTCCAAGACTGGAAGTGGGCGGAACTTTGTTCTATAGGGCTTGGTGTCATTAAAGCTAAATTTAGACAAAAAGGTTAATTTCTAGTATAATTCTTCACATGCATTTTATGTTACATTTGCTTGTGGTTTTTTTGTCTGGTAGTAAAGTAGGTAGTTTTGTCATGTTGTTGTATTACAGTATAATTGTGTAATAAAGAAGCTGCAATAAGATTGATCTGTTTTTAGAACATTGTTTCAATGTCAAATCAATTAAATATGAATGCTTAATACTGTTAAATCCATGTTGATGTGGTGTTAAATTCAGCATTGTTTCAATGTTGATAATTCTAGTTGATCTGATGTTTCAATGTCAAAATCAATGAAAGATCAACGTTGGATCAACATAACGAGCAACGTTGACGCCATTTCAACGTCAGAAATCAATGTTGATTCAACGAAAAAGCCTGACACTAGATCAACATTGATTCAACAACATTTTGCTATCTGGGATACGTCAAAAACGTGAAAAGGGAAGATTATGTCCATAGGGCAAAGCCATTCAATTGTAGTTTACACGTTTTAAACCTTTTTTAAATCCATTATGTCTTTTTTTTAACAGTAAAATGTGTTTTTGCTCAATAGCTTTAAAGAAATTTGATCCATGGACCCCAAATCAATTTTAAATATTACTTCCACCTCAGAGCCTTTGGGGCTCAGCCATTTATTTTTTCTGAAACCCATGTACAGATTTTTAATCAATATTTTTTACAGTAAAAATAATGAAAAACCTTTCATGGCTTGAGCCCCAGAGCTAGTACTAATTTTGTAAAGTGGTTTGGGGTGACTGGGTCAAATGCCCTAGAAGCGATTGAGGAAAAACCCATACTTATTAAAAAATAAAAAAATGTAAGCAGAATTTTATGGCCTGAGCCCCATAGCCCACAGCCAGTATTATGTGTAAAGTGGTTTGGAGTGAATGGGTCAATTGCTCTAGAAGCTATTGAGGAAAAACCCATGCTTCCTACCCTTAAAAAATACATACCATTTTTTTAAGCAGAATTTTATGGCCTGAGCCCCATAGCCCAGAGCTGGTACTAATATTTTATATTGGTTTGGAGTTGCTGGGTCAAATGCCCTAAAACTATTAATGAAAAAGCCACATTCTATAAGTAAAACACTTAAACGCTTCTACTGTATTTTCCAAGTGTTTTCCTCAGAAAAAAGGGTTTTTTCTTCAATAGCTTTTAGGGCATTTGACCCAGTCATCCCAAACCACATTACAAAATTAGTACTAGCTCTGGCCTATGGGGCCCAGGCCATGAAATTTTGCTTAAAGGCTATAACATTTGTTTTTTGACCAAAAGTATGAGTTTTTCCTCAATAGCTTTTTAAGGCATTTGACCCAGTCACCCCAAACCCCTATGAAATATTAGTACCAGCTATGGGGCTCTGGCCATGAAATACTTCTTAGACACTTCCACTATATTTTACAAGTGTTTTACTCATAAAATGTGGGGTTTTCCTCAATAGCTTTTAGAGCATTTGACCCAGTGACCCTAAATCAGTACAACATACTAGTACTCGCTGTGGGCTATGGGGCTCAGGCCATGAAATTATATGCTTAAAAGCTATTACAATTGTTTTTTGACGGAAAATATGACTTTTTCCTCAATAGCTTTTAGGGCATTTGACCCAGCCACCCCAAACCACTATAAAATAATAGTACTTGCTCTGGCCTATGGGGCTCAGGTCATGACATTCTGCTTAGACATTTCTACTGTATTTTACTCATAAAATATGGGGTTTTCCTCAATAGCTTTAAGGGCATTTGACCCATTGACCCTAAACTACCATAAAATATGAGTACTAGCTCTGGGCTATGAGGCTCAGGCCATGACATTCTGCTTACACACTTCTACTGTATTTTAAGTGTTTTCCTCAGAAAATAGGGCATTTGATACAGCCACCCCAAATCCCTAAAAAATATTAGTACCAGCTCTGGGCTATGGGGCTCAGGCCAGACAATTCAGCTTACAAAATGGTATTTTTTTAAAGGATTATTAATCGGAAGTATGGGTTTTTCCTCAATAGCTTCTAGGGCATTTGACCCAGTCACCCCAAACCACTTTACACATTTAATACTGGCTTTGGGCTATGGGGCTCAGGCCATAAAATTGTGCTTAAAAATGTGTATGTAGTTTTTAAGGATTTTTGATTGGAAGTATGGGTTTTTGCTCAATAGCTTCTAGGGCATTTGACCCAGTCACCCCAAACCACTTTACAAAATTAGTACTAGCTCTGGGCTCAGGCCATGAAAAGTTTTTCATGATTTTTACTGTAAAAAAATATTTATTAAAATCTGTACATGGGTTTCAGAGCCCCAAAGCTCTGTGGCGGAAGTAATATTTAAAATTGATTTGGGGTCCATGGATCAAATTTCTCTAAAGCTATTGAGCAAAAACACATTTTACTGTAAAAAATAATGATTTAAAAAGATTTAAAACATGTAAACTAAAATTGAATGGCTTTGCCCTATGGACATAATCTTCCCTTTTCACGTTTTGACGTATTTATTGGATTATTTAGCCATTAAGCTTTTATATTTTTATATCCACTTTTATAATAGCGAAAAATTAGAGAATCGTAAAATGTTGACGGTCCCTAAATATGGGCTGAGTAAAAACCGAGACTCGTACGAGCACATGTCCGCTCCGCACTCCTCTCAGGCCGGCTGACGGCCCCATCGCTTCCCCGTCTGAATCTGTTGAATATGCAACCAACTTCACCACGGTTAAAAGGCAACTGTCAACAGAGGTCTGGACTTCAACCTCTTCTCTCTCTCTCTGAAGTCACCAGCTGGTTATACTGCTTTGTAACTAGGAACAACGGCAATAAAAGCCTTTTCTTCGAGACAACTTCTATCTCCAGTGTTTGCTTTGGCTATATCCAAATAACCAAGTCCTAACAGACGCGTAACAAACGCCAACACGCTCCTATCTGCTATATCTGCTATCTTTTTGTAATAAAACCCCTAAAAACTTCTCAATTCTCATGGTCCTGGTGATCTCTCGGTACCTGCGGCGGAAGGGCGTTACAGGATGGTTATAACACAGATGTTACAACCATAACGTAAAACAGAGTTGATTTTCTTCTGATTCTCTATGTCGCCCCAGTGTAAAACAAACAATGCAAGAGGAGCCTAATGACATAGGCCATCTTGTAAACTGTCATCTAATTAGGTTTCCAAAAGGAGGATTATCAATCAGTTCTGAGATCTGCAGTGTAACTCTGCTGGAAACGGGCCTTAACACAAATCCATGTGCCAATATTACCCATACTTAAAGATTTGAGTTACAGCTAGTTAGCCGTTTTGGCTGCTTTTCTCTAGTGTTACAAGTAGGCTCTCCTGACCCTTTTACCTGGGGGCGCTTCCACTTGACGAGGGGGTGCATCTCCAGTTCTCCCACGGGGAAGTGAAGGTCCACAAACAGGCCATCCCGTCCCACTGGGTCCGCGCCGTCCACCGGGGAGTCTGCGCTCAGCATGTCCGCGAGCCAGCGCCGGGATTGGGAGCCCAGGAGCTCATCGGAGCACGCAGACTCCGCGTCGTCCTCCTGCGGCAAGGAGCTCTCAGAGGACATGCTGACCGACTTCCTCGTCACGGCCTTCGGGGCCAGCTCTACCTCGGAGCTGCTCATGGTCCCGTCCCAAAGCGCACTGCGAGGTACAGTGTAGTGCCCGCGCAGAGCTGTACGTTAAAGCCACTCCCACAGGTGAGCCAGGGATCCGGAGGCTCCTGCAGACAGAGCCCTGTGACCGCAGAGTTTCTACAGCCAACAGCAACACTCAGCTTTAAGGCTTTTTAAAGGCATTTTAAGGTCACACTCGCAACATATCTGTGCATATTTCATTTCTTAAAATCTGCAAACATTCCATCAGAGGAATGAGGGAACATTTTGATATTCAAAGCAAATTGGACATAAAAAACAACATTTCTGCCAAATCTGCAGCTGAATGCGTTTGACCTATACCTTTTGGATCTAATAGCTTATGCAATAACAGAGGTTCCATTATTTCCCCCTGAAATTCACTTAATACCAGATTGACTTGAATGCTGATTATTTTTAAATGCCCCAGAGAAACCCTGCTGTGACACTCTCAACAGGTGCCTTAACAGATCATGTAAAAATCAGTCTAAATCGAGGCAGGTGGCACAAAAACCATAGTTATTTAGTTGGCCCCATTTTAATCGGATTGTGTGTTGTGTGGCAGGAATGGGTGTTTGAAATAACAGACTTGTTGAAAAGGTTGTATAAATATGCAATACATTAATACCAGAGAGCAGAGCCGTCTTCAACATTACGCCCTTTTACCTACTTTTATTTCTCTCCTTCCAATCGTCCAATACTTCCAACCGTCTCAGTTTAACGGGCAGTGATGCAAATCAAGCATGACACTGCATTAATTAGGTATAAGGGGGCAAAAGATACTGAAATAATAATAGCAGATGGCTTTCCCCAAATCTATATTTTTAACTCCTATACAGCTCCTTTTACTTTTGTAAATAAATAAACAAATGGATTCGAAATAAATGTGATTGTGATAAGAATTTAAGAGGAGCGGGAACGGTTGGTTTGTCAGTGGTCGCGGGGGGTGGGGGATGGGTGTAGTGCCCTTTTGAGTTTTGAGCCCCTGCCCCTCTGTAGCTCTCTGCACGGCCCTGTCCTGAAGTGACTCATCGGGGAATCTCCCGCGTAAGTCAACATGAGTCACTCTTCAGTCAACGCTCCACCAGGAAACAGAAGACACAAAACACACAGGATCAACTCAGACACAGAGGCGCATTTACACAATCAGCTTTATTCCAAACAGAAACAGGTCCTCAGTCGGCGCCGCCCCATGTCCTGGCTCGTCGGTCACTGGGAGGTAGCCATTATACTGGAGACACCTGAAACATTCACTTATCAGTCATACCCTGTACTTTGATTTCGTAAGTGTATACCAGAGGTGGGAGTAAGTCACTAATTGCAAGTCTCGAGTCAAGTCCAAGTCGTGAAGGTCCAAGTCCCAAGCAAGTCCACGTCAATTGGTCATGGGGTCAAGTCATAGCTTTGTTAAGTCTTTCTTTAGCCGGCAAGTCACCTCAAGTCGCAAACGTCAGTCAAAATGTGTTTAATCTATTTTAAAATGCTTTCTCAAGATTTAGCAATTTTGAAAATGTAGGCTAAAATCAAACTTTTTAAAATCTAATGGATTTGGATTTAAAGTCTAATATTTAATCGCCACAAAATGTAATATATATATTTTAAATGCTGCAGTCTATGTACAAAATTACTGTGACAGCATACTAAGGAAGAGGGCGCGGGGCCTACTTAAAAAAAATGGAAACAGTCTTTTAAACATGAGCTGCTGTTCCCTGCAGTCTGAAAGATAAATATAACATTTTTTTTATTTAATTTTTTAAGTTTCTGGCAGTTTTTCTGTCCTGTAATGCCCCAGCCCCTATATACTCGGATTCGCCCCTGCTTAAAGTAGATTCCGCACAGCCTTCAGTCCTGCTGTCATTGGGCTCTGTGTGGCTGCAGTCTTTAGTTCCTGCTTGTTCTTGGGACATTTTCCCTTCAGTTTGGTCTTCAACAAGTGAAATGCTGCTCAATTGGATTCATGTGTGGCGACTGACTTGGCCACTGAATAACATTTCACTTCTTTGCCTTAAAAAGCTCTTTGGTGGCTTTGGCAGTAGCTTTGGGTCAATGTCCATCTGCACTGTGAAGCGGCGTCCAAGCATTTGGCTGAATATGAGCTCATAATATTGTCTGAAACACTTCAGAATTCATCCTGCTGCTTTTGTCAACAGTCACATACTCCTTACTCTGGGTGTTTTTGTCTACCTCAAGAAAGCCTTCGATACCATAGATCATAAATGTATGCATCTCAAATTTGTGCTACTTTCAGTGTGTTTGATATGAATGTTTGGGTTTCTAATCTCCACAGCAAGTTTTAAAAGTCACACATGATTTCTTTGCTATCTGAATGAACAGATCAGTCATTCAGAACTATTTTGATTAAATACTGGACTCTATTCTTGGATGCTCATGTTGTTCCTTGTGTCTGACTTCATGGAACATGTACTCATTGAGACAGCATCTCAATTCTCCAAACTTGCCTCCACAGATTGTTTACATCCCTGTCCACATGCATTGCTACCTCTCTCCAGTGGGTGGGGCTAAAACCAGAGAATCGAGGATCTAACCTGTGACACTGGGGACAGAGCACTCACTTTCAAAGTCGATCTTCTCCACAATGTTTTTGGGTTTAACGCTCTCCTCCTGGTTGAATATAAACACCTGTCCATTCTCGTCCTCTGTCCAGCCGTATTTGTTCATCCACAGTTTGACCTGTGTGTCTAAACACCAATGCACACGGACATTACACTCATATCTGTAATCCATTCAACTCCTAGACACTTGATAATGATTGACATGATCATACCAAGTGGGTCCCCCAGCATCTCGGCCAGCAGACGGCGGTCGATGGTCTGATATGTGATGCCCACAACGTGGCAGATGACTGCAAAGAGGAGAGTCAACATCTGGGTATGGTGCGGCTCAGCGCTTTAGTAGAGCACTGGTGCGGCTCAGTGACCGCACCATACACTGAGGTGCATATACTTACACTTGCGGACAGAGTCTTCAAAGCCGGCGATGCTGTCGATAAGTTCCCGGTTCTCTTCAAGGCTGCTCTGTAGCACAGAGTTTTCTCAATTTAATGCATTTATACATTTCTTTCTTTTACTTCTGACAGATGTAAATCCACAGGAAAATAGTGAATTTCACTATTGCCATTCTCACTTGCCATTCATATTTACAACAGCCAGGCTCTTACCCAGAAGCTCTGGAAGTGGCAGGTCTCGAGCAGGTTCCCCAGGTACAGTATCTGTCTGATGGGCCGCTCCTCTTGCTGCGACACTGTAGTCAAGGAAAGACCCGGACCCCCAAAGGCAACCCTCTGCAACCCCAGACACAAGACACTGCACACTCGGACCCCAGACAGAACCCACCGCACACCCGGACCACCAGACAGAACCCACCGCACACCCGGACCCCCAGACACAAGACACGGCACACTCGGACCCCCAGACACAAGACACGGCACACTCGGACCCCAGACACAAGACCCGGCACACTCGGACCCCCAGACACAAGACACGGCACACTCGGACCCCCAGACACAACCCACCGCACACCCAGACCCCAGACACAACCCACCGCACACCCAGACCCCCAGACACAACACACTGCACAACCCCACCGCATCAATTGCAGATGCCTGCCCTTTGCTGATTGTTTACTCCGCTTCCTGTTTGCTTCTGTATGTTCTACATCTTGTTCACATTGATTATGCAAATTGTATTTCAGTGGCATAAAGGTAAAACAAAAAATCACTGACATTAATCTCAGACGTCTGTGATAATTAGTTGTCAGTTAAGCCCAGTTAAGGGAAAAACTACTGAAAAAGGACGTTCCACATATGTGTGATGTGGACCAGTCATGATGTTAGTGTAATGTGGTCATAGTGTTACTGTGATATGGCCTGCCTTTGTCATAGCTTTAGTGCGGTGTGGTTATAGTGTTAGTGTGATTAGGACCTGTCCGGGTGTTGGTGTGGTAGTGGCCCGTCTTTGTCATAGCGTTGGTAACGGTAGACTGCAGCAGAAGGATACATGTGTTTGCTCTATCATGCATTTGCACAGGGTGAAGTCTGTGTGGGGCAAGTTGGTCAAGGCCTTCAGCAGGATCTGGGACGTCACATGGGTCTGGAAGTATGCCGGATTAAACTGGTACCTGCAAGACAGACACCACGCATTCATGCAAGGTTAGAATAATTCAAGTCTTTATCAGACTAGAAAAAAAAAGTAACCTTTTTCAAAACAATTCGTTTATTTTCCCTTTTAGAATATAATGTTAAACAGGCTGCAGACCATGTATTAAAAGTTATGGTTAAAATCTTAAGTTAAAAGCCAGAAATAAGCCTGAAATTGTTTAACCTGGCAATTTGATATTTTGTAAAGTTTGATTATTATTGTACTTCCTTATTAGAAATGGGAACATGATGAGATGTACAAAGAAGAAGAACTTCCATAAATGAGCTATAGCCTAATTTTTAATCTTGGAATTGGCTCGTGGCACTTTAAAATCACAGTCTTTAGCTGATCAGCTATCATGCAAAATCGACTTTTTGGAGCTTTTAGCCATGTTGTTATGCTATTTCCTTATCAAAAACACCTCCAGAGCGGTTTTTGGCTTCATTCACGCAGTTCTAAGTAATCCTCCTGAATCCTGCTCTCTGAGCAGCTGCTCCGCCCTCTCCTGGTAAACCACTGAATTGTTCTATTGTGTTGTCAGAAAGGAAAGTGCTTGACGTCTGTAATGTAATGCCTTACGGCCTGATTTTAATTTATAAACACAGCTTTTTCATTTTGTTGTTGTAAGAGAGAAATAAAGAAAAGGAAAAAAAAAAAAGGAACTCTCCGACGCGTCTGTGCTGTCCTGGGAGAGTAAACGCACGCACCCCCAGAGGATCCAATCAGAAGTCTTGTTTGTGAAGACTGAGCTCTTTCTAACCTACTCTGGACACCGCCTGTTCTTTTTTTCTTACCGAACGATAATGTCACGGATGCGCGTTTGGCTCCATTAGATCCATGGTTTGGCTAGAGAGGACTGCCTTCCTAAAGAAGAGTGCACTCGCCAGAAGTTGAATTTCTTTCTGGGATTCAGCTAGCTACATATTAGGGCTGCACGATTAACCTTTATCGCATCGATATTGAGGTTTTAACTCCTGCGATAACCTAACCTCAGGAGGCTGAGGTTTTTTTTCCCGCCCCTGACATTTGATTGACAAACCTATTAGCCAATCAAAATGGTCGAATCTCGCGTTCCTGGGTTGGTGGCCAATCAGAAATGACAATGGAAACAAGCTTGTATGCAGTACACCGGCTTTCTCTGTCAGCAGCAAAGCAGCTAACACACACGACATGGATGCCCACGGAGGGCACTTCTCAGAACCGTGCGTAATCTTTCTTCATCCCGTTTGTCAATATGTAGCTATTGTAAAACACGCAGGATTTCACACATGGCTGGGGCATTAGCGCACCTGATGCGCGGGTTGCGGGTTCCCCCGCGGTCTCCGCAGCCATGCTCGCGGATCGGGTCATAAATTCTCCTTTGATGGCGGGTCTGGTTGTGGCGGGTCGAACAATCTCGGTTATGCAGCCCCTGAAGTGATCGAAAAGTCACTTTTTCAGAGATTGGACAGTTTCCCGAGATTAACAACCAAGGACTATGTCAAACTGCGCGAACTAGGGATCTGCTCCAAGAGATCCACGGAGCCAAGGAAGACGGCTATCTTCCTGGTCTGTCATATCTGGACACTTCTCGGGAATAGGTCCAATTGTCGACAAACTCCCTTATGCACTCCAAGAAAGATGGATGACTCATGGTTCTAACTACAAAGAAGAAAATAACGGCTGTTTCCCACCTTTCAAGTACTTTTGCAAGTTCATATGCAAGGAGGCAAAGAAGCGTAATGATCCAAGTTTCACCCAACAAAACAGTCAAACATACATTAAACCAGACAGAAACGTAAAGAGCTTTAACTCAGCCAAACCAATTGCTGTGCACAAAACGAATATTTCAACTCCCAACAACGACATTAACAAGAACTGCCCACTGCACAATAAGCCACACCCACTCAAGAAATGCAGGACATTCAGGAACAAACAACTGGATGAAAGAAAGGCCTTCCTCAAAGAGAAAGGAATACGTTTCAAGTGCTGCTCTTCAGACACGCATCTCGCCAAGGACTGTAAATCTACAGTAAAGTGCACTGAATGTGACAGCACAAGACACGACACAGTCATGCATCCAGGTCCTCCACACAAAGCAACAAGGCTCCTCCACCTGCTCAAGAGGATGGCGGGGAGGGAGAAAATCAACCCGACAATGTTGAGGTAACATCAAGCTGTACTGAGGTGTGCGGCCCAGGTCAGTGGGGTCGTTCATGTTCTAAAATATGTCTCACCAGGGTGTATCCAAAAGGTCAAAAGGACAGTGCTGTTAAAGCTTATGTAATCATGGACGACCAAAGCAATTGTTCCTTAGCTAGGCCTGAGTTCTTTGAACTTTTGATATTAAAACAGAACCTTTCTGATACAACTTAAGAACATGCTCTGGCCTTGTTGAAACATGGGGTAAAATGGCCGACGGTTTCCAGATTGAGTCGCTAGATGGGTCAGTAGTTATCCCATTACCTCCTCTTATTGAATGTCAAGACATTCCTAACAATCGGAGTGAAATCCCAACTCCAAGCGCAGTGCAGCACCAGCCTCACCTCCGGCCCATAGCCAAGTTCATTCCAGAGCTAGACCCTGAGGCTGAAATACTTCTGCTATTAGGTCGAGATGTTTTACGTGCACACAAGGTTAGGGAACAAGTCAATGGCCCTCATCACGCTCCTTTTGCCCAACGCCTTGATTTAGGGTGGGTCGTAGTCGGAGAGGTGTGCCGGGGGGTAAAGTTCACAAACCTACAGTCAGCACGTTCAAGACAATCATTCTCGAAAATGGCCGTCCTACAGTTTTTGGACTTTGTGACAACTTTCTGCAACTCACAGAAATGCCGCACACAAAAAGGCAGGGTAAAGCACCTGAACAAACTCTGGGACAAACAGTATTCAATCGCACAGAACATGACAACAAACCAGCTCCCTCTATCGAGGACACACTCTTCTTGGAGATTATGGACAAAGGAATGTACAGAGATGACGACAATAGTTGGGTTGCCCCGCTTCCTTTTAAGGAACACCGCCAACATATGCCAAACAACAGAGAGCTTGCTGTCAGTCGGTTTTCATCTCTCAAAAGAAACTTATAGAGAAAACCTCAAATGCAGGAGCAATACGTCGAGTTCGAAGGCATTTTCTCCAACGGTCATGCTGAAGTGGCTCCCCCGCTAAAACAAGGAGAAGAGTGCTGGTATCTTCCAACATTCGGGGTTTATCACCCACAAAAGCCAAACAAGATCAGGGTTGTTTTTGATTCCAGTGCCCAGTACTCCGGCGTGTCCCTCAACAGTGTCCTCCTCTCCGGCCCCAATCTAAACAACAGTCTGGTCGGCGTCCTCCTTCGATTCCGGAAAGAGTCTGTCGCCATTATGGCCGATATACAGCAAATGTTTCATTGTTTCATGGTGCGTGAAGACCATCGGAACTACCTCAGTTTTCTGTGGCATAAGGACAATGATGTAAACAAGGAAGTCATCGAATATCGAATGAAGGTCCATGTATTTGGAAACTCACCATCTCCCGCTGTGGCTGTATACGGACTGCGCAAGGCCATCCAGGCAGGAGCAAAGGACTATGGCGCTGACAGTCGAATTTGTGGAGAGGCATTTTTACGTTGACGACGGCTTGATCTCCGTGCCTTCTCCAGCTGAAGCAATCGACTTGCTCCAAAGAACACAAGCCTCTCTCGCTGAGTCCAATCTGCGCCTGCACAAGTTTGCCTCCAACTCTCAAAAAGTCATACAGGCCTTTTGTCCTGAAGATCGTGCTGCAGTCATCAAGGACTTGGATCTTGGTGGCGAAGAAACTCAGTCACAGCGAAGCCTAGGTCTCATTTGGGAAACAATGACAGAAACTTTCACCTTCTCAGTGGCCACCACAATCAAACCGTTCACTTGCCGAGGTGTTTTGTCTTCCGTCAATAGCGTCTTTGATCCTCTGGGTCTATTGGTACCTGTCACAATCCAAGGAAGAGCTCTACTCCGTGAACTCTCTTCTGCGTGTTCAGAATGGGACACACCGCTTCCGCAGGACAAGCAAAACAAATGGGAAAGTTGGAGAGATTCCCTCAAGGATCTAAAAGAACTTCATGTCCCAAGAACCTACACCTACACCTGGAAAGTTCTTGGACAAAGACTTATACACAAAGCAATGGAGGCAAGTTCAGGCTCTTGCTAACCAGTTTTGGACGCGCTGGAGGCGAGAGTACCTGCCCTCTCTACAAAAGCGGCAAAAATGGACTGTATCTCGAAGGAACCTACAAGTCGGTGACCTTGTTTTGCTCAAGGATAAGCAGGACACACGGAACAGCTGGCCCATGGCTCGGATCACTGCAACATTCCCTGGAAAGGACAGTCGTGTGAGAAAAGTCGAAGGCCAGTGACCAAGGCAATATAAAGACTTTCATGCGACCAGTAACTGAAGTCATTCTCCTCCTACCTAAGGACTGATTCTTCCAAGGTTTAGTTAGTTTATAGTGGCCCCTAGAGGCCCGGCGGGGAGTGTGTTGCCTTTAAGGCAGTTTAAGTTTAATGAATATCTCAGTAATTTAATAAGTTTAAAAATAGTTTAAAAATGTTGGAATAGGTTAAATAATCATTTTGATCTTGTATAAATAAATAAATAATTAATGTTTTTCTATAAGTTAAGTTAAAAATATTATCGCTAAAACTACTTCCGGTTTCGCCGCACTACTTCCGGTTTCGCGGTCCCGAGTGTAAACGGAAGCCATGCTACATGACAGGAGCAGTCAGAGCAGTCAGCTGCCATCCACGCTAAAAACATTAATAAGGCAATGCCGTAAGTTTGTATATTGTTTTATATCTTTGTTTAGCTTTATATTTTCGTATTGTATTTGTAGTTTATAGGATGAGTGCATTTTATTTTTATATCTGCATCAGCCATTAGCTGACATTGTGCTGTGCTGTGTTTGCAGTTTTCACCGTCCAGTAAAGGAAAAATCAAACTTCTACAGTCTCCGAGGTTTCTTTGCTGGTGGTTTAACTACGCGTTTCATCAGACACTACAATATATATATATATATATATATATATTATATATATATATATATATATATATATATATATATATATCAGCCCCCCCCCACAACTACATTTAAAAAAATTCTCTATCATATTGGCGCTAGTGATGGGACTTATGGCTCTTTGATGCTTTATTTTTTACAGAAAATAAATACCCTCTGAATTGACTTTATTTTAACGAAAATGTCACTATTTCACCCAATATATCGATATTTTCCTCTATGGAGTTTGTTATCACCAAAAAACAATCACATGGCCCAATTAAAGCTGGGGTACCTGATTTTTCCTGTTCAAACAGTGACATTTTTTGTTTTGGCCCAAACTTGTTTCTAGCTCTCACAGTCCCTCCTGTGTATTTAAATTGTTCAAATAATGTAATTATATGCACATTTCACATATACAGCATTGAGTGGTGACAAAGTGAAGCAGGGGCCACCCCAAGATAAATTCCACTAATTTAGATTAGACTTCTATCATCCATTGCTCAATAAAACTTTAGGTGAAGACAATACAACAAGGTCTGTGTTTTGCTGTGTTTACAACATACTCAGAGGTGGCAAAAATAAATGTATTCTACAACACCAAAAAAATCAGGTACCCCAGCTTTAAGCTTCTGTTGCTTCATTCACGTAACTTTTCCTCTGCCCTCTCTCTCCCTCGCGCAAGAGGGGAGAAAAAAACGCAAGTGAAAGAGGTGTTTTGCTTCAACGCGATCTCCTCTGTAACTGTGTTTATTATTTCATTAGGACTTTTATTTCTCAAACGTGTTGCCTTATGCTCACTGAGCTCCTCGTGGGGGTGGAGATGACCGGGGCGGACTGAGGAGGAGACAGTGTGCGGTGATGTCGCTGCCGTTCGGACGCGGCCAAGAGCGGAGAGGAGCTGAGCGAACAGGTGGAAGAGGTGAGTGACGGGGCTCCTGTAGCCGCCTCGTCACTCATGGACCCTGCGCGCCTTTTTCTCTCCTATGGCCCAGGAGAGTGCTGGCGCTGGGAGCATTTAGGCGCGGCGATTCCCCAGATCCGCTCTCTGAAACCATTTCCCCGCAGGCCGCGCTCACGTCCCGCGGTTATCGTACTGTAAAGACTCGTTCAAAAGAGCCGGATCGTTCACGACCGACACATCACTAATGTCCTTTCGGCGCCCCTTTTTGCGCCACTGAGCTTAACACTAGGGCCGCCGCATTTGAAACCCCCCTCCCCACAGTCAAATTGACCGCTGCGGCGTGTTTTAAAGAGTACCTAAACGGGCGTGCCAAAACCTTTACCCACCCACAAACAAAAGTCAAAAATTGCCGTGAAAGTGGCGGTCTCGGAAGTTTGGGGGTGACATGTGGGCGGTGTGTTGCATTGGCACAATCACAGCAGACTGATTACGTGGGAGGGACTTGGTTATAAACCACAGGTGCAGGACAATGGGCAGGATAATGGGAAGCACCTGATGACGATGTGTGGAGCTGGTGCGGCTTATGACGTTCTGTGGAGGCCGTGGACACTCTCCAGCCAATCAGGAAATTCTAATTTAGTAGCAGAGTTTACCCTGAAGGGGCGCGACCCATTCGTTTTCAGGCCATAGTTAGGATTTAACACATGTTTGCGCTATAATGTCAGAATAATGTCAGGGACCAATAGACAACACTATGAGACACCCATTGAGACAGATCAGTAAAAAAACTTGATTTGGTGTTTAGTTGCTCTTTAAATAGAGTTTAGAAAAACAAAAACGCAAAATGTGGCCAGGTCTATTGATTCTGTGGCGATGCGCCACAGATAGGTAGGTATATATGTAATATAATGTAATGGTATGTATGTATGCTCAGTATTTGCTCTATTTGTCCTCCGTGCGTCTCTACCAATCCAACGGTGCAGAGCAGACACACACAAATATGAGCTACTCAAACAACGTGCTTTATTCATATCATTTAATTGTTTTAAAGAGGGGGTATTATGCTTTTTTCAATCACATAGCACCAGTCTATAGCACACTACAATGACGCAACCTTCTGTTGGTCTGTATATGCAGTAAATTAAAATAACTGCTTTGAATAAAATTGCTCTCTCAAAATGGCTGTACTGAACGTCTTGAAATAGGCCTCCTGTCTCTTTAAGAAGCCCTGACCTTTGACACGCCCCCTTCAGCACGCTGCTGTGGCATCTAAACAACACTACTGTTCTCGTCTTGTTTCCTCCACACGCATAGAAACTACGATCGATTTTCGGTACACCTTAATTTTTACTTTTGGAAAGGAGCTACGCTTTATCACTTTGTGAACAATGGCCACGCAGGATATGATTTGACCCAGCATCTGAACTTTCCACACTGCAGGCTTGGAATGGGCTCTTGCCTGAAAAATAACTTGCTACTGCCATGCCCTATGGATCTTTAACTATACCTCAATGGACTACACCAGGATCTCCCCAGTATTAACAGCGTCTGTATATCCAGCCCATACGCTTCAATAGAGGGACAATGGTTATTCAAGGTTACCCCCGTTAGCATGTTATAATCGACTACAGCTCATTGATGATGAAAAGTCTGCAATAAATCACAAATGTGTAAAGCCAGGCTCATTGTGTGATCATCGTAAAAGCTGCTTCAAGTAGTTGCTGGCTTTATTGACATTTTTAGTGCATAATATGCTGCTTTTGTTCAATGAATTTCCGAGCTAGCTGTGTTAGCACCTCGCGGCTAATGGTGCGTTAGCTTCAGGAGAAAACCACTCGGCTACGACCCACTGTAGATTAAATGTGAGCAATAAACTTCAAAATCATCAAGCCAGGCTCAGTGTGTGATCATTGCAAAGTCTGCTTCAAGTAGTTGCATGTTTTAGTGACGTGGTAAGTGCATAATAGGCTACTTGTTTTCAATAAATCATTCCAACCTAGTGGTTAGCGGCTAACTGCTAATACTTGTTAGCTTCAAGAGAAAACCACTCGGCTACAACCCATTGTAGATGAAATGTGACAGGGCTGCCAACTCTCACGCTTTCAAAAAATAACCAAATGACTTTTTGCAGCGAGCGGCTGCTGACGCTTCATTTTGTCTGTGTGTCTGTCCGCGGCTCCTCTGGCGTGTGTGTGTGTGCTCTCCGAGCGCCTACAGTGTGTGTGTATGTGAGATAGCTCCTCTTGCGCTATTGGCTGGTCCGTCTGTCTTTCTAACAATCTCTCGCCTCTGATTGGACATTGTACCACTGAGCCCTGCCCTGATGTGTTCAGCTCGCGTGTGATTGGCTGTGTGACCGGTAGCGGTGTATTACACATGGTACTTAACAACAAACAACACGAGACACGTTTCCCTCGGTATTACAAAACTACAATAGGATAAAACAACTGTTGAATAAACATACTGTGAGCTGTGCGTGTGGAGCGGACTGCAGAAGCCTTCAAACAGGGATGTGGACATTTTTACTGCAGATCGATGTAAGTAGTGCTGAACGATTTTGGAAAATAATCTAATTGCGATTTTTTTCTTCAATATTGCGATTGCGATTAAATATGCGATTATTGTTGCAAGATCCTCTTCTCATGTATTTTTCACCTAACACAAGCAATAAATCAGTCTGATTCATAATAAACAATATTAGATTAATTTGAAGTGAAAATTGCAACAAAATTGTTGTTTGACCTATTCAAAATTTGTGAATATGTGGACTGCACTTCTTAAAAACTGTCTGAACTTAACAGTACAGTCTATAAATAAAAGATACATTATATATATATATATATATATATATATATATATATATATATCGATATTAAAAAAAAAAGAAAAAAAAAAGATAAAACTCACTGAGCCAGTCAGTAACATCACCCATACTAAGGTGCAGGAAAAGTAAGAACAAACGCCTGCTTTAACAAGTTGGAAAAGTTTTAGGAAATCAAACTCCCAATTAATACAAAATAAACTATTGATTATTTATTATTTCGGCCAATCAAATCCCGGTCTGAGCTGCAACTCGTAGTTGCTTCAGATGCGCGTTATTGATGGACACGAACGGAGAGGCCAGGTGGAGCACACGCCAAAACACTGCGGAATTAGGAGCAGCATTTTGGTTTTGGGATGTAACTTTGGACAATATGAAGAAAGAAGCACAGTGACGCAAGGAGACATGAGGTGCCAAACACAGACACGTCTCTTTGACTCGCAGCCATTTAGTGACATTTCAGCTTAAACAGCGCATTGCATTTACTCAGCAAAATAAGACATGACACGGACTCCTGCCTCGGATCGTAGTTTCCAAAACTTTTCATACAGCAGTTTAGTGTTAATATCTAGCGTCTGTACCTACGGAGCGCATATGCGGTAGATGCAAAGGTAAATAGAGGCACATGGCACATCGCCTCCGCGGATACTTTATGGTCATGAACAGTCATTATGCTTTGAGATAAGTTCTTTATCCACAACATTCCCAAACATAAGCCTCCTAAACTGAGCCACAAACGACTCTTTACAAGCAACACAGGCTCACCTGTGGAGGCAGAGACGTAAGAATCCGGAGGTGAGGGAGTTTCTGTGATCATCAGAGCGTGTAGTAGCAGCGAGAGAATGGCGTGATGAGCGCTGCGGCTAATGCAGTGCTAGCGGAGAAGAAAGCAATAGTCCTTCGCGGTGGCTGCATGATAAACGCTGATATTTTCACTGTACATCCACAATCTACCGCGCACCTTAACTAGACTGAGACGTAAACAAAAGCACGCGGCGGAGCGGACTTTGCTGCCATATCTTGCTGCTTCATTCACTTCCAAAATCGCGTGCCCTGCGATTACGAAATCGCGTTGTGTCATATCGCGATAAAATTGCAAATGCAATTAATCGTTCAGCCCTACTGAGCAGGCTACGCTAACGTGTCCCCCATTATCACAGATGTGAGAGATTGTCATATAAAGGGTGTGATGTTTTCTGGCAGATGAGAAACACTGCAGAAGCAACAAAAAGCAAAGCCCTGCCGCTCACTGATGAGAAACAAGTAGCATTAACCCCAGTCTGAGTAAATGGCTCTTCTAAAGGTAAGATTGTTATTTTCATATAGCCCACAGAATTGTGCCAAAACGGTGTGAGCTAACTGGCCAATTCTTTGGCACATAACAGGGCGTGGGGCCCCCTAAAACATACTGGAGAATTAGCCCTCTAGCATTCACCGTTTGTGAGAAATGGGCAAATCTGTTTTTATGGCTGCAAACGCATTATCTCCGGCTGAAAACACCTTTTTGGGAAAGTAGCAGCTGTTTGCATTCCGACTGCTCAAAACCAGCCCACAGTTATGAGCGGGTTAGAGTAGCCAATGTACTCAACAACTAATTAAGTACAACTTTGCAAGTAATTCAAAAATAATTTTACTCAATAAGAAGTAAGAAAATATGTTTAATTTGATTGATCGTTTCATTTATTTCAAGGATAGCCCCATTGAGATGAACTATCTCTTTATCATGGGGGTCCTCTTACGATACATTTTATATTTATAACCAATGTCATTTTTACAATGCAGACATAAAACAACATACAAATCTGATGATTTAATATTGTACAGGGCTCGAAATTAACTTTTTTTCTTGGTAGCGCTTGTGCTCCTAATTCTGAAATTTAGGAGCACAGTCAAAATTTAGGAGCGCAACCAAAAAAAACAGGGAAGCTTTTAACAGGGAGGAAGGGGATTTAAACGTATCACATGCCACTTCCAGCCTTCTGTTGCATTTTAGAAGTATTATTTTAGCTGTTTGCAATGATTCAGCAATCTACAAAACTCATTAGGCTAAATTTTAACATTTTAAATGGGACACCAGATTTTGTGCCTCCCGACTTGCTCCGCCCCTGCTTCACCGCACTTCATCGTCTCCTCCACACTCTCCTCACTCTGTGCTGCGGGAGAAAGCTCCATAGATCGCGCTACACGCGGCAAACTCCTTTGCCAGAACCTTAGAAGACGTGTTAAACATTGTGTTTGTGACTTTACGTTTTGTATTTTGCGAGAGCGGCGATGATTCGCTTTCAGCGCTGCACGAGGGGGCGAGCGGGTTGGATTGAAGTTTGCGCTGCTTTTCCGCCCGACATCGATTCGCGCGTCATTTGAGAGATAGTCCCCAGTCCCAATGAGTTTATGAATGACATATATATTCCTCGTTTTCTCATAAAGAAACTACAGTTGCGTAAATACAGTGGCTCATTCAATGAAAGCAGGCAGAGGAATGAGAGCGGAGCACACGCACACGCAGAGAACACGGACGGGGCTGGTGCAGGTCGGCCCAGCGCGCGTTACTGAGAGGAATGACAGCGGCGCTGAGCCACAACAGAGGACAGATCGTAGTTTATATGCTCTTGAACTATTTTAGAACAGAAAGTTTGCTGTTGCTGACAGGCAGCATTTATGAAAACAATGACACAAGCCTTTTTAAGGTAGCACGAGAAGGTTTTCTTTTAAGGTGGACCGGAGCATTTGTTTGCAGTCGCAAACATGCGAGTGATTCCATTTTTAGATCGCAAAGGCATAATTTTGGGAGCATTTGCGACCAAAATGGTCGCAGTTTCGAGCCCTGTTGTACACAATGATTTTTGTGTTAGAGTTGTATTGCCTTTTCTAGTTTAGTTTTGGCTTTTTAGTTTATATATCTTTATGTGCCTCTGATAGTTATTACATTGAATAATCATATTCAAAGTTTAATCATCAAACATGCTCTAACATACTGCAGGAGACAGGGAATAAAATTGTCCAGATTTTCTAAAGTTTATGCTACTTGCTTTTTGTTGGTAATAATTGGAATGACTGACACAGAGAAACAGGAGGGACCAGGGTTTCCATTAGCCGGCTGTAGCCGGCTTTTGGCCGGTTTGAAAAGCAAATGGCCGGTAAAAATGATTTGGCCGACGGAAATCAAAAAAAAAAAAATATGGAGAGAATATAGAAAAATATATTAAATACAACATTTAACCTAAGCCAGTGACTAACATGACAAAGTGTTTTCGAGACAGGCCTAAATATTAAAAAAAGTTTCGACTTACGCCCTTGGCCCATTTTACGAAGCGCAGTTGAAGCGCCCATGTGAAAAGAGAAAATGTTAGAAAAGTTTCCATGCTGTATTTGAACTGGCAACCTCCTGCACCAAAGACCAGCAAACTATCACTGAGCTATAAGTCCCTATTGAAAATGCCTGATGTGGGCAACTTTTCTACCGGGCTGAAGTTACAAGGCTAAAAGTCCCAGCACAAATTCGCCTGGGAGGCCAACTATTTGAGAGGATGCTTCAGCCATGCAGCCACCTCGATGGGTGAAACAATATTTTGGTCAGACTGGGCTGCTTTAACTGGGCTGCAGCAGATGTGATAGTTTGACTGTTTTGGTAGAGTAGTTCTCCAACCGTCCACTGGGGGCACTGGACTTTTTATAAAAGGGTCCAGTTCGGCAGTACTCTTTCTTTAGCCCTTGCACTTCCTGCTTTAGTCCTACTGGGAGCGGTGCTTTACGAGAGCAGGTAAAAATATTGGCAAGCTTTAATTCATTCTAAAATATGTTAATTCTGACCCAAGCTATATCCTATTCTAGTATTGTTTCGGTTCCGGGGGAGCGTGTCAAGCGCATGCTGACAGCAGGTGTGTATTGGGTGTGTGTGACCCCAACTGTCCAGTGTTGCCCAGAGCATTTGCCCTTTAAACGGATGTAGGAAGCGGTACGTTGCACATGTCATGTGATGTAGCACTAGGTTAGAATTCAGGCTTTAACTAAACTCTCTTTCCACTAAGTTCTGTATTCTTTGAGGCCGTTCCCAGTTGGCCCACCACGGCTGCCTTACATCACATCGTTATCTCCACCTTCTTGGTTTTCATGTTCAGGTATTGTGTGCAGCTGAATGGACTTCCATTTTGTTCTGTTATGATCACTTTGTTAAAGCCAACCTGGAAATAACCCTTTTTACTTTGGGGAAAAGAAAGGAAATACAAACAAAAATATATAAACTAAAACCAAGTATTCCTATGAATAAATCATAAGTAATTTGGAGCTGTTGCCTTCCTCTTTATTTTTCAACCTACTTACCTGTGTAAGTAGAGGTAAAACTCGGATCACTACACAGATATGAACAAAGTAACACTAGCGTAACTGTCAGGTATAGCATTTGAAAAGTGTTGTGTGCCGTGTTTGAACTGGCAACCGCCTACACCAGAGACCAGCACACTATCACTGAGCTATAACTCCATACAAATATTAGCATGATGTGGCCTACTTGTCTTTAAATCTCTGGGTTCGAAAATGGGTTCCGGCACGGCGCTGTAGGAGGGAGGTCATTTCAGGTCATTTTTCCCCCTCCATCTGAATTGCTTTCGACATTTCCCCTCAGTTGTTCCTAAATTGTTTCCCTACTGCCCCCCACCCCCCCAGTCCAAAAATAAAAATAAAATAAAAAACTGTTAAGGTGGGAATTGATCCAGCAAACTCATAATTGGGAGTCCAGCAGAGCTAAGGCAGATATAGTTGAGAAAACCTTGGATTAATATTATGAAAAGCACTGAGCTCATGAATTGGCAGAAAACGGAGGGACGGCTTTACAGTTCAGCCAATAGTAATTGAATCATTGTATAATTAGAGCAAACTTGACTGGGAGGCCAAATATTTGAGAGGATGCTCCAGCCATGCAGCAACCTCGATAGGTGAAACACAATATGTTGGTCAAACCCATTGGTCAGATGCACAGTTATGCCATTCCTGAACTAAAGTGTTTAACTGGGCTGCAGCAGGAGCATTGGCTGCTGTTCCAGATATGAACTAAGTAACACAAGCATAACTGTCAGGTAAATCTATCAAAAATAAAACATGAGAAAAGTTTCAAAGCCATATTTGAACTGGCAACCTCCTGCACCTGAGACCAGGAAACTATCACTGAGCTATAATGCTACACTGAAGTAGACCTGATGTGCCCTACTTTTCCCTAAATCCCTGGGTTTGAAAATAGGTCCAAGCAAGGCATTGGAGGAGAGAGGTCATTTCAGGTCATTTTTACCCTCCATTTTTCGATTGTTTTCAACATTTCCTCCTAGTTTGGCCTCTCTTGGTTCCCTACTGTCCCCAGAAGTCTTTCTGTGTAGTTGCGCATATTTCTAAACTGTTCTTTCTTTGTTTTTAATGAGGGTGGGACCATAGAAGCCGATTAATGTTCATCCCAGTAGGTGGCCAGTAGCCTGGCTAACGCCAGACTAAAATCACAAGTGATATTTAGTCTGGGGACCACCAATTCATTTTCTGGTAGGAGAGGTGTGGTTCACGATTGTCCAGAGCTGTTTATTGGGCGCTACAAATGTCTCTCAAGCGTCTGCACGTAGCCATAGCCAATCGTATCATCGTATCGGATGACGTATGATGTACTCGCTGTAAACTTTGAGCTAAACTATTTAGAACACATTCTAAAGCTTAATCGAAAAATGGCATCGCGTCTGCTGCTGTCATGTTGGATCCGTAAATATTTTTTTTATTTTTTTATCCCTAAACAAACTACAAGCTTCCGTTTGTCAAATAGTGCGTCATCGTCTTGCCGTCCCTCCTCGTTCTGTGATTGGTCCCCAAATCCATGGAAAAATGTCAGCCATGGTCCCCAGGCTGTTGTGAAGTTCGAATAGATTCGAGCGCACACAGCAGTGTGCTAGGTGCCAGTAAAAAAAAAAAAATTTTTTTTTAATGGTTTGGGTAGGAATTGATCCAGCAAACTTGTGGTTGTGAGTCCAGCGCTCTACTAATGGAGCTAAGGCAGCTATAGCTGAGAGGACCTTGGATGAATATTATAAAAAGCACTGAGCTCATGCATTTGCAGAAAACGGAGAAATGGCTTTACAGTTCAGGGAAGATTAATTGAATCATTTTATAATTAGAGTGAACTCGGCAGGGAGACAAATATTTGAGAGGATGCTTCAACCATTCAGCAACCTCGATGGGTGAAACAATATTTTGAACAGGCCCATTTAGTAGGAGGAACGCACAGGCAAACGGACAAGAAACAGCCAAACTGAACTTCCTGTGATTGTACGGTCCAAAAAAAACATTCAAATTAAAGCTTCTTTCTGTGACAGAGGGGTATGAAAATGAGTCTAAAAGTGTGGCTTTTGTAAATAAAGGGGGAATTTGGGAAAAATGACGATTTTCAGGAGAAACTCTGACAGAGGCCAACATGCTGCCAGAAGAAGAACTGTGGCTATTTTGACGGTGGATGGGCGGGTCACATGCCACTTTGACGCCATCTTAAGCCACAAGGTGGCGATGTTGTGCTCAGGCATGAGCCAGCAGGTGGTGCTGTTGTGCCAGTTTGCTCAGGCATAATAAGTGGAGTGGTTAACTTGACCCCCACATATTATACATTGTCGGAAAGCTCTGACAAAGGCGCAGGTGACCGTCAAGGTCATTGGTCGCTGCCGAGTATGCAGTGACCAACATGTGTAGATGAGTTAGAAGTGATCAGTAGCTCATTCGGACAAACGCCCTAGGAGGAGTTCGTTCAAATGCGACATGAGCGTAAACGCGGCCTCATTTTTCCACTCAAAATAGGGGACTTCCTGTTTGTCAGGGGGTGGGGCCACAATAATGTTTTTTGCTGGTCATCACTTGAACAATGTCTGTGCCGAACGGCGTGACTGTCCGCCAAAGTTTGTTGAGGCTCCGGCTCATCAAATGTTTTATTGCAATTTTGCAGGTGGCGCTGTTGTGTCATTTTGCATGAGCCAAATGTGAACCCATTTTTTCATAAATTTTTCACCGGACCGGATTTTTCGGTGAATTTTAATTGAGTTTTCGTGCATGTTCAGGGGTCAAAATCCAGTTTCCGAGAGAAAGAGCGAGAGAGAAAGAGAGAGAAAGAGCGAGAGAGAAAGAGAAAGAGCGAGAGAGAAAGAGAGAAAGAGCGAGAGAGAAAGAGAGAGAGAGAAAGAGAGAGAAAGAGGAGAGAGAAAGAGCGAGAGAGAAAGAGAGAGAAAGAGCGAGAGAGAAAGAAAGAGAGAGAAAGAAAGAGAGAGAGAAGAAAGAAAGAGAGAGAGAGAGAAAGAAAGAGAGAGAGAGAAAGAGAGAGAGAGAAAGGGAGAGAGAGAAAGGAGAGAGAAAAGAGAGAAAGAGAAAAAGAAAGAAAGAGAGAGAGAAAGAAAGAGAGAAAGAGAGAAAGAAAGAAAGAAAAGAGAAAGAGAGAAAGAGAGAACGAGAGAGAGAGAGAAAGAGAGAGAGAGAGAAAGAGAGAGAGCGAGACGAGAGAAAGAAAGAGAGAGAAAGAGAAAGAGAGAGAGCGAAAGAGAGAGAGAAAGAAAGAGAGAGAGAAAGAGAAAGAAAGAGAGAGAGAGAAAGGGAGAGAAAGGGAGAGAAGAGAGAGAAAGAAAGAGAGAAAGAGAGAGAAAGGGAGAGAGAGAGAGAAAGAAAGAGAGAGAGCGAAAGAGAAAGAGAGAGAGAGAGAAAGAAAGAGAGAGAGCGAAAGAGAAAGAGAGAGAGAGAGAAAGAGAGAGAAAGAGAGAAAGAGAGAGAGAAAGAGAGAGAAAGAGAAAGAGAGAGAAAGAGAAAAAGAAAGAAAGAGAAAAAGAAAGAAAGAGAAAAAGAAAGAAAGAGAAAAAGAAAAAAAGAAAGAAAAAAGAGAAAAAAAGAAAAAAAGAAAGAGAAAGAAAGAAAAAAGAAAGAAAAAGAAAGAAAGAAAGAAAGAATTTTTACAAAACAATATAGCCGTGTTCCCGCCCACCACACATTATACACGTTTAGAAAGCTCTAACCAAGAGCTATGCGTTTGTCGGGGTCATTGGTCGCTGTCGTGTCTGTTGTGTGCGTGATTGGCTGCAGAGGTCCAGACTGCGTTGCAGAAACAATAGGCCCTTACGCCATGTATAGCGCTCGGGCCTAATAACATTACATTTAACATTTGCAGGGTAGCAAATCATAAACAAAGAAACATAGAGCAAAGTAACAACAAATAATGAATAAATAGCAATGGCCGCTAGCCGCTCTGCTTTATGACCGCAACACTGGAGGCCGCCATTGCTGTAGTACCTCCATATCATCGCTAGGCCCCATTGAAAAGCATTGGACTTTAGACACAACAAAACAACTTTAATGCCTGGTTTCAATTTTTTTAACACTTTCTATGGCTACATATTCCTCCTGACATAACACTGGGTTACTCACAAAAAAGAAACCAGGCTGGTTTTCGAAAAAAAAAAAATTTTAATCTCCTACTTAACGGAGGTCGGACTCTTAGCATTGGAGCTGTGCGAGCTACACGTCACGCAAGGGCCGAGTCTACAGTGAAAATCCCGTCCTTATTAGGAACATGGTCCAGACTCCGGTTATAATTTGGATGTGCACTACAGCTGATTTTATCATCCATGGAGTGATATGAACATGATTTATGATTTACAGTGTCCAAAAATTATGTTGGTAGAACAGTGTAAGATGCTTTAACAAATATAACTTGAAGGAAATTCTATATCAAATATTATAAAAAACAAATACATACATCAATCATTATTGCGTCATGCTCAACATGATAGTAAAAGGTCTCAATTTATATAGAGCTTTCACACCAACATTAAGATCTCAAAGTGCTTTACTTAAAGAAGTATGCTTTTGATAGTTGAAGGTGGGCACTGAAGCAAAACCAGTAGATAATCACTAAAGTGCAGTGTCCAGTAACTACAATGGGTGATTACAAGAGGACAGGCTGAAGAAGGCTTGGTAACGTACAGTTTGAGTACAGCCAGGTTGGCCTCCAGGTCGTAGGCGTTTTCTCGGGCCTGTGTCTCCACGTACCGCTCCAGGGTCGCCAGATTCTCAGGGTTGTACCTAGACATGGGAACATGACTTTAGTTGCTGTAACGAAATGTAATATTTACCTCAAACATCCAAAACAACACTTCAGTGTTTCCCACACATAGACTATTCTGGGGCGCACCGCCACAGAATCAACACCGCCTGCCACATATTGAGTTTCGTTTTTTTTGTCGTTTCGTCTTTTTTTTTTTTTTTTTAACGCTATTTAAAACACGCATCGTATAGCACCGCCGCAGCGGTCAAATTGACTGGCCCTATAACCCCGGCTCACATTAAATCCGGTTAAAGTCCGGTACAGCGTCCGCAGACTTAGAAAGTCATTAAAACCAATGTTGCACACTCACACTGCTCCGGGAAGTCCGGGTCCGGCTACCGAGGCCATCCGGTGGCCTTCCGGCGGCAACGGAAAGAATCCGCAAGAAGTATATTTTCGCCGGAGACCGGAGCCCCAACGGATCAAGCTGACGGAAAAACACGAGCCAAACTGGAAGTCAGGTCTCGTGAGAAAGAAGATCCGGTGTATTTCAAAATAAAATCTGTCCGCTCACTACTTATCTGGTCTCGTTTACCGCCTGTACACGCGTGTAACGTCGGAAATGTAAACATTTGTCCATTCCATAGTGTGTTTAAAGCATCCACTTCACTGGGGAGAGTCGTTGTACTGGCAAATACGGCTTTTGTTTACAAAAACTACCTATGTGGGGCTACTTATGACGTGAACTCGCACCAAGAGCGAAACTCATGTGCACTTCTGTTCTCGCGAGGGCCGTTTCTGTGCCTGGCGCAGCATCTGGCACCGGAGCTGGCCACAGTGTCAGCCGGACTCACTGTGAGTGGTAGTTTGGGGCAAACCCGGACCGGATCAGGACCGAACCCGGACCGTAGTTAATGTGAGCCGGGGGTAAGCCAGTGCTCCACACCACCAGGCCGGGGACCGGGCCGCAGAGCATTTTCTCCTATGTCTCTTTGGCCTGTCCACACGCCAGTTAGCTCGTATATACGAAACTCCTGATTAGGGATGGGCACCGTTAAACGGGCTGCGTTGCATGTTGTACAAACGTGACCCATAGTCCCACCCCCTTCACTGTTTAACACCGCGTGGTTTCGCTTTGCTTTTCGTACGTAAACTAAACAGTTTTAAAATGCCGCGATGGATCTCACATCAGAGCGCATGGGTTTGGATGTTTTCACGAAGGACGGAGAGAGGAGAGAAAGAGGCGCAGTGCAGGAGGTACGAGGCTACGAGCACACAGACCGAGCGGCGCGTGGAGCAGCTTCAATAACGTAGGCTACGACACAAACTTCTATATTGTTCCGTTCACCCACTGTTTCTTAAACATTACGTTAAAATTGAGCAAATGCAAATAATAAGCTCCGATTTACAGCTGTATTAGTGTGATAAGAGCCTTGTTATTGAGGAGCAGATGACGCTCTGAATAAGTCGAGTTTTAACGCATTTCTATTGCAAAATTCGTGTTCCATGACTCCAGTTTAGTTTAGATACATTTATCCTGCAATCTCACATTTTTCCTAACATAAATAAAAATTCAGCCTATATATAGGCTATGTAAATGTCTTTAAAAAATGCTTATAATGAGAGAAGGACGATATCATTGTCCATCACGATGGTTCACTGTAAACATAGTCAACTGCCAATTAAGGGGACATCGCCCAAGTCTAATGTGGTGAATGAGTAATGCAATGAAAAGCGTCTTTGAGTGTCCAGAAAAGAGCAAAATAAAACCAAATGCATTATTAAAATAAATATTGACCCAGCATTGGGTCAAATGTTGTGGGGGAAAGGGAAAGCTCCTCTGAAAAAGACACAGTGAAGGAGCCCTCCTCGTCAGAAGAAAGTAGTGATGACAGGTTTTATGGGGAAAACTGATCCGGAGTAAATATTTACAAGCCTAGTTGGACTAGACTACACATGTAAATGTACTGATTGAGTACATTTACATGTGTAGTCTAGTCTAGTCAGTTGACCAACTGATGACATGGTGAAGGTGAGTGTCACACAGGAGACATGTCCCAAGCCTTGACACCAGTAAACATGTTCTGGTGAGGTATCTAACTGAAGAAAAACTTTGCTGGAGTGTTTTGAAGAAGTGGTGGAAGAAGAAATGGATCTATTAATCCAGACACTGTTGTGCTCATGTTAGGTCCACCTTTATAGAGGTATAGATAATGCTCGATCTATTATGTTTCCTGTAGATCTTAGTAAGTTCAGTAATGATGATGAACACTACAGTTCACTTTTTTACTGGTCGTCTGGTCATAGATAAATGTTAATGTGTCAACCCTTCAGAATAGTGACCCAGCTGACTCAAAATGTTGAAATTGAAAGCATTGGCAATAAAGCTAAGACATGTCTTATGTGACCCAACGCATCCGCTCTCCCCTATTTGACACAAAGTACAAAGCTCACAAAGGTACACTAAAGAATCCACTATACTATGCCATCATCACTCAGGAGAATTGTTTTACATTTAGAGCGTCCCAGCTCCATGATGTTAGTTAGCCTAGCATAACATCAGCGTGAACGGCGTGTGCCATATCATGTCATAGAAATATGCGTACCTGTCGATTCCTCGGAGTAGTTTCCCCACGTTTGCTCTCATCTGCTCAAAGGATGCAGCCATTTTATCCCTGATAGTCAGTTACAGGTCCCAAACACAATTAAACCCCCACGTGTATCAGAGAGACAGATACGAGCGGATGAATGCACAACCGAGAAGACAGTAAGACTGTCGGAGCACAAAAGGTGTCGGACCGGAGCCGGGCGGCGGACCACAAAAGGTGACGGACCAACTCAGGCGACTTTTCTTTTTATTTTATTTTTAAATTAAAGTCGTCTTTAACGATTTATTTTACAATCGTTAAGACGAGACATCTGCAAATAGAGAGCTCATATCAAAACAACACACAAATAAATAAAATATAATAAAGAATAAATGAATAAACCAAAACGTTCATTTAGTTTGCTTCAGGGGATTTCACTGAAGAAGTCGTTATAACAGTCTTGGAGTCGTGAGCTTTTCTTATTCATTACATACAACCGTGAGTTCATTACATTTTTTGCGTCACTTAAAAATAGGGAGAAATACAATTGTGACTTCAAAAACTTTTGCTTGTGAATAAAAAAAAAACAAGATGAAAAAATTTACTACATAGTGAAATTATTTCGTGGTTGTGTTATCTTCAAAATAGCAGATAATATCTTTTAATGTAAAACAATGACTCTTGACAATTTCTGAAAATATAGTTCAGCCCAAAATGTTTGAACGATGTTACAAAAGAAAAGTCTCTTCCTGTGTTTGACAGAATGTACAGCATTTATCTGCATACCTTGAGACAACCAAGTTAACAGGGTAGATTTTGTGAATCATCTTAAAATGAACTTCCATTTTCTTGTTATGCAATATTTAAATGACAATAGCCAGTGTTAGAGAATAACATTAAATCGCTATTTATCATACTGGGTCAAGCTGTAAAGTCGTACTATCACTGTCATAGCCTTGACTGTGGTCAGAGCCGGTGCTGGCCCTTCTGGGGCCCTAAGCATAAATCCACCCGGGGGCCCTTCAGTACCTACGCATCCTATGGCTATTTGACGAAGAGCGAACCCATTTACGGTCAAAAACAGTTCCACTGTGGAGTAGAGCAGGGCAGAAGTGGAACATAATGACCTCAATTCAGGCCCTGCCCCTCTGTGTGAGAACCACTAACCACTAAGCCACTGTCAGACTGGGATTCAGGACTATTACTAGTCTATTTCCCCCACTTTTTAAAATGGTAAATAGCAAATGGTCATATTCTCTCACCTCTGGTTCCTGACCCACAGTTTGGGAACCACTGATTTAAAACTAACTGAAACCTGCACCTGGCGGTTATTTCTGTTTTACCACTGAGAATTAGCCTGTGAGCAGCCCAATTCATGAATTACTGTAAGTAACTGTGCTCATATGAACCGTGTGGATTCAACTCGTCTTTGAGACAAAAAGGCCAGAGCCGGTTTTTCCTATACGCAAACTACGCAAGATGCGTAGGGCCCCCGCAGCCGCAAGGGCCCCGCATCTCAGTCAAACTACGGTGTTGTTTCACAGATTAAGCAACGCGTTGTTACGGGGACAGGCTCTCTGACAGCGCTCACTCACTCTCCGCCGGCTTTGCGTCATATAACACTAAAACGCAGCAGTCTGCTGAAGTGAATGAGCAGGAGAGACCTACCGCCTTCCCCCTGTCGCTCCCAGGCGCGAGTGCTTCTCCCCTTCGCGTCCCCGCTCAGCTGTATGTCTCCCGGTGCTCGCCTCCCTTCCTGCATGTCACCCGTGTCCCGGGCGCTGCTCTCATGTTTTCTGCTTGGACTCGGGGCTGCATCGCCACACACTCATTTAAATTCTCTTCTTATTGTCTCTAGCGGAGGATCAGAACAGTAGTTTGGCGAATAGACGAGAGTAAAAAGCCGTTCTACGTGGCCTTTTTGTCTCAAAGACGAGTTGAATCCACACGGTTCATATGAGCACAGTTACTTACAGTAATTCATGAATTGGGCTGCTCACAGGCTAATTCTCAGTGGTAAAACAGAAATAACCGCCAGGTGCAGGTTTCAGTTAGTTTTAAATCAGTGGTTCCCAAACTGTGGGTCAGGAACCAGAGGTGAGAGAATATGACCATTTGCTATTTACCATTTTAAAAAGTGGGGAAATAGACTAGTAATAGTCCTGAATCCCAGTCTGACAGTGGCTTAGTGGTTAGTGGTTCTCACACAGAGGGGCAGGGCCTGAATTGAGGTCATTATGTTCCACTTCTGCCCTGCTCTACTCCACAGTGGAACTGTTTTTGACCGTAAATGGGTTCGCTCTTCGTCAAATAGCCATAGGATGCGTAGGTACTGAAGGGCCCCGGGTGGATTTATGCTTAGGGCCCCAGAAGGGCCAGCACCGGCTCTGCAAAAAGGCCACGTAGAACGGCTTTTTACTCTCGTCTATTCGCCAAACTACCTCCGCTAGAGACAATAAGAAGAGAGTTTAATGAGTGTGTGGCGATGCAGCCCCGAGTCCGAGCAGAGAAAACATGAGAGCAGCGCCCGGGACACGGGTGACATGCAGGAAGGGAGGCGAGCACCGGGAGACATACAGCTGAGCGGGGACGCGAAGGGGAGAAGCACTCGCGCCTGGGAGCGACAGGGGGAAGGCGGTAGGTCTCTCCTGCTCATTCACTTCAGCAGACTGCTGCGTTTTAGTGTTATATGACGCAAAGCCGGCGGAGAGTGAGTGAGCGCTGTCAGAGAGCCTGTCCCCGTAACAACGCGTTGCTTAATCTGTGAAACAACACCGTAGTTTGACTGAGATGCGGGGCCCTTGCGGCTGCGGGGGCCCTACGCATCTTGCGTAGTTTGCGTATAGGAAAAACCGGCTCTGACTGTGGTGCTCAGGCACCTACTCTTGGCGCCTACTCTTAGCCACTGAATGTTTTGCTTGAGTATCAGTATGACGCTCTGAGAGGGTATTTATCCCTCTTCTGTGGAAGCATAGACAGACTTGAATGACTAGCGCAATGTCTCGAGTTCATGTCTCTGGGTCCCGTAACGATGGTAAATATACTTCTCCTGTATAACTGCTGCCTGTTCTTCATCAATCCTCTCGAACATCATTGTTATTTCTCTAACAGCCAGGTCCTCTTCCAGTCTATTTCCTCTATCAAGGAGTTCCAAAAAAGTTTACCTCTTGGGGTGATTTTATTAGAATTTTGAAACATTTGACGGATATGGTGATTATTGCATTTTCTATCAAGTTTGCCATTTAAGGTGAGCACAATAGAGCTATCACCAATATTGTTGATGTTGTAGAAGGATAAATGGCATCTTATAAGATGGAGTAACTCTGAAGGGATGGCTTTGATCAGAGTTGTATTCTCTAAATGGAATAGGGAATTCATACTTCACCATGAATTGTTCATGAGGTAAAAAAGTACCATGTTCATCCAATACTGGCACAATCTTATTAATATTTTTTTGGAACCATTTAGGAAAAAACAAAGACTTATTTCTTATTGTAATGTGTATGTTGTTCCACAAGGAATATTTATGTGGTGAGATTATGATTAAAGCACAGTTTCCAAGCAAGCAGACATTGCTGGTGAAAGTTAGCCAATGACACAGGAAGTTTTGTAGGCACGTAATTACATGACAAGAAAAGAGTCCACCAACTGACTCAAAAATATAATTGGGGATAAAGTACCAGATAGAATTTGTAGGGCATCTTTTAACCAGTTAATTCAGAATGTATTTACAGTGTTGGAAAACTCTAAAACTTCTAGCCCTCCTTCTGCTTTTGCATTCGAGAGTACAGCTTTTTTATTCATGCTGTTTTAACATTGTATTTTAACTGTTTTTAATTGTTGATGTTAATTTACTTGTTGTTGTGAGGCGACCTTGAGTGTCTTGAAAGGCGCCTAAGAAATAAAATGCATTATTATTATTATTATTATTATTATTATTATTATTATTATTATTAACTTATGAGGTTTATTTTTCCAAATGAAGTTTAAAAAAAGAGTGTTAATTTCTTTGGATATAGAAATAGATCTTCACAACTATGAATTGGCATCAGCTCACATTTGGATACATTGAGTTTCAAGCCTGAGGCTTCAGAGAATTCTTCAAGTAATGAAATAGCATTCTGCAATTGTTTTTTATCTTTCAGAAAAAGAGCTGTGTCATCAGCAAGTTGTGAAATTCGTATTTCTCTAATGAAAATTGAAATATCCTTCAATTCTGGATTACTGACAATATTTATGGATAACAATTCAGCAACCAAAACAAAAATGAAAGGACTTATCAGACATCCTTGCCTTACCCACGTGTTATTGAACCTTTAGGTAGTGTTGTAATTAACAATAGCTAACAGAGCTATTGATACCATTGTAAAACATATCAACCATATGTGTAAAAGAGTTTCCAAATTTAAATAACTGAAGACATTCTTAAATTTGTGTTCAATGGTATCGAAAGCTTTGTAGAAATCCACAAACAAGATAAATGTGTCTGAGTGAACATTGTCAGAATAATCCAATAAATCTAATACTAAGCGGATGTTATTACTGACGTAGCGACCTTTAATAGAACCACACTGTGTTTCTACTATAATTTTGTTTAGATCTTTTTTCAGTCTATTGGCATAAACAAGGGATAATATTTTCTAGTTTGTTGTTAAGAGAGTGATGGGCCTCCAATTTTCTATCAACAAAGTGTCTTTATCTGCTTTTGGGATGAGTGAAATGACACCATGCTTCATTGTTGGAGTCATTTCTCCTTCATCTGCACTGTTTGTACATATAAAATAGGGGTTTCTTTGTGTGATCCTTCAATTTTGCACCCTTTCAAGACCCTAATATCCAAAAAAAAAGCCTTAAAATGACCATACATTCATATTTTGTTCTGCTTCTTTTTACCAAAATCCTCAGTGGCTTTTGGGTAATTTTGATGGGCTACTGGACAATATTGTCTTATTTTGCTAATAAATTCTACGCAAGCTTTTGAATCAAATTCAGAAATGTACAATTTACTATCAAATAAGGCCACGTGATTAGAAATCATTTTAGCATCTCTGGTTATCATTAACATTACATTTCTTTTTTCAAGGGCAAAAAAGTAAGAGGAGTTGGTCTCCCCTTCCTCGATCCATTTAGCTCTGGACCGAATGATGCACCTTTTACCAAATTTAAATAAAACTGATCCAGTTTTGTTTGTATTAATTCAACCTATTCCAGTTCAGATATAGAGTTTATAGAAAGGAGATCATTATTCTCTCAATTAAACCCATCTCTTTTGGCTTTTTTAGTCTTTTAAAGAGGGGGTATTATGCTTTTTTCAATCACATAGCACCAGTCTATAGCATACTACAATGATGACGTAACCTTCTGTTGGTCTGTATATGCAGTAAATTAAAATAACTGCCTTGAATAAAATTGCTCTCTCAAAATGGCTGTACTGAACGTCTTGAAATAGTCCTCTGTCTCTTTAAGAAGCTTTCCGACACGCCCCCTTCAGCACACTGCTGTGGCATCTAAACCAATGGCCGGATCCTCGGCGTCTCGACCACTTCAGTCGTAATTCACGTCATCACAGCGCCGCCAAGTGGTGTTCCATTTCACTCAGACCACTCGCCTCCTTGCAGTTCGACTCCTCCGTTTGGCTCATTTACGAAGGATGCACCTGTGGATCACTGATCCACTGAAATTACCCATGATGCACTGCAACACTGTTTTTTTCCTTCCCTTTTCTCGCAAAACTTTATTAGTTTGAAGTTTTCTTCCACATTTGTGCAAAAAAAATAATTGTAATAATAAAATCATTGGTAGAAGTGTTGTAAGCAAGTAAAGATGTAAAAAAGAGGTTTATATAAAGTTAATGAAAGGCCTAATAAACAGGCCTATTTATTGATAAATCAGGCCTATGGTTGTTAACATAAGTCTGCAATTGAAGGCGATAAACTGGACCTGCTAAATATATTTGATATTTGAATTGAATTTCTTACAAATCCTTGCAGAAATGTTATTATTTTATTCAGGCCAAAATGTTCAAACAGTAAGACATCCAATCAAAACCAGTTTATAAACAGCTTTTATTCATAAAACCGTCGTTTTTGTAAGCATAGATTGACATTTTATTATATGATTTGACACATGACATGACGCAGCCGCTCGCTCCGGAGGCCGTTCCAATTTAGCTCAAATTCGGCGGTACGAGGACACTCGCCTCCGTTTGGGAGGAGCCCACCACCAAGGACGTCAACGAAGTGGACAGACGGAGGACAGATCCTCGCAATTGGGAAACAGCCAGCGCTTGAGTGAGACAAAGCTTGTTGTCGCCGTATCCTTGATGCCGTTTGGAAATGTGCCAAACAGCAGGATGAGGACCAGTCTGTTGGATCCATCCGTTCTCTTTGGGCCACGTCGATGAGCGATATCCACGCCATCCTCCAGATAAACCTGCAAACCGGGAGCAACTAGGACGCCGATAACTTCTTTCCTCACATCTTCACGTCTCTTGGCTTTGTGCGGGTTCACTTCAAGACGTCCTTCGTCGTGATCTTAAATGGTGCGCCATCCTCACGCTGGATAGATGATGCAGGCAGATCCTGTTGTTGATCATAACGTGAGAAGAAGATGTTAGTTTGATTTGCAATGGCCAAGCGCTCAGCATGATGTATATAGGGCTCCACGGTCTTACATCACAAATAAAGCGAAGTGAATACAATGCTCTCGCTTCATTGAAAACAATGGCAGATCGCTGATATTGGGTGGTTGTTTGAGAGGATTTATTAAGGTGAATAATTGTTGGATTGTGATGAAATGTGATTTGATTACCATGATTATATACACAGAAATTGGACTTAATTGGTCCAATTAAGTCCAGGTTTACAAGTCTCAGGTTTACAACTTTTACAAAATTCAGCAGCTCGTGTCCTGACGAACATCAGGAGGCGGGACCACGTTACACCGGTTTTAGAGTCACTGCATTGGCTCCCCGTGTGTTTCAGGATCGATTTTAAAGTTCTTTTAATGTTTTTTAAATGTCTTAATGGTCTTTGTGGCGGTGGAAGGAGTACGAGGATATCCTCAATCCCACTGTCACGTCTTCCGATGAGGAAGCAGAGGCTGGGGACTCGGAGGGGGGCTCGCCCATCACCCAGGCTGAAGTCACCGAGGTGGTTAGAAAGCTCCTCGGTGGCAAGGCCCCGGGGGTGGATGAGATTCGTCCCGAGTACCTTAAGTCTCTGGATGTTGTAGGACTGTCTTGGCTGACACGTCTCTGCAACATCGCATGGCGGTCGGGGACAGTGCCCCTGGATTGGCAGACCGGGGTGGTAGTCCCTCTCTTTAAGAAGTGTGATCCCATTACAGAGTGGTCACACTCCTCAGACTCCCTGGTAAGGTCTACTCCAGGGTGCTGGAGAGGAGGATCCGGCCGATAGTTGAACCTTGGATCCAGGAGGAACAATGCGGTTTTCGTCCTGGTCGTGGCACACTGGACCAGCTCTATACCCTTCATCGGGGGCTCGAGGGTTTGTGAGAGTTCGCCCAACCAGTCCACATGTGCTTTGTGGATCTGGAGAAAGCGTTCGACCGTGTCCCTCGTGGTGCCCTGTGGGGGTGCTCCAGGAGTATGAGGTCCGGGCCCTCTACTAAGGGCTGTCCGTTCCCTGTATGACCGTAGCAGGAGCTTGGTTCGCATTGCCGGCAGTAAGTCAGACCTGTTCCCAGTGCGTGTTGGTCTCCGCCAGGGCTGCCCTTTGTCACCAGTGCTGTTCATTACCTTTATGGACAGAATTTCTAGGCGCAGCCAGGGGCCGGAGGGTGTCCAGTTTGGGAACCTCAGGATCTCATCTCTGCTGTTTGCAGACCATGTTGTTCTGTTGGCTTCATCAAATCAGGACCTTCAGTGCGCACTGGGGCGGTTTGCAGCCGAGTGTGGAGCGGCCGGGATGAGGATCAGCACCTCCAAATCTGAGGGCCCGAGTTCAAGGATCTCGGGGTCCTGTTCACGAGTGAGGGACGGATGGATCGTGAGATCAATAGACGGATCGGTGCGGCATCAGCAGTGATGCGGTCGCTGTATCTGTTGTGGTGAAGAGGGAGCTGAGTCGGGGGGCAAAGCTCTCGATTTACCGATCGATCTACATTCCTACCCTCACCTATGGTCATGAGATCTGGGTAATGACCGAAAGGACAAGATCGCGAATACAAGCGGCCAAATTAGTTTCCTTCACAGGGTGGCTGGGCGCACCCTCCGAGATCGGGTGAGGAGCTCAGTTACCCGGGAGGAGCTCGGAGTAGAGTCACTGCTCCTTCACGTCGAAAGGAGCCAGCTGAGGTGGCTAGGGCATCTGTTTCGGATACCTCCTGGTCGGCTCCCTCGGAAGGTGTTCCAGGCATGTCCTATTGGGAGGAGGCCTCATGGAAGGCCCAGGACATGCTGGTGGGACTATGTCTCCGAGCTGGCCTGGTGTCGCCTCGGGGTCCCCCCAGAACAGCTGGAGGAGGTGTGCGTGGATTGGGAAGTCTGGGCATCTCTGCTGAGACTGCTGCCACCGCGACCCGGCCCCGGCTAAAGCGGAAGAAAATGGATGGATGGTCTTGGTCCTTCTTATCTTTCAGAACTGCTTTTAACTCATGAACCTTCACAGCTCCATCGCTCCTCTGGCAGAGGTCTCCTAGTTATTCCTAAAGTCAACAGTAGCACTACAGTGGGTTAACAGTTATTTAAAAAATAGAAAACGATGTGTAAAAAAGGTGATCATCAGTCGAGTTGTCAAGAAATTGTGTGTGGTTTACCCATTGACAGTCAATTTAGAATTCCTTCACTGTCAATGGGTTTACCTCAAGGGTCCATTTTGGGTCCAAAATTGTTTAATATGTACATAAATGACATTTGTAAAACATCACAAATACTTAGATTTATCTTGTTTGCAGACGATACAAATATTTTCGCTTCAGGAGACGATTTACAACAACTGTGTGAGATTGTAACTTGGAAATCAAAAGTGTCAATAAGTGGTTCAAACTAAATAAATTATCACTAAATCTGAATTAAAGCAAAATGATGATAGTTGGCAATGGAAACTCCAATGCTCAGGAAGCAATTTAGATAGAGGGTACTGTTATAGAGCGGGTGCATGAATTCAAATTCCTTGGAGTTATTATAGACAATAGAATTACTTGGAAATCGCACATTAAATAAATAAACTAAAATATCAAGAAGCATTTCAGTAATAGCAAAAGCAAAGCACATTTTAAATATCAAATCTATACATACCTTGTACTGCTCTCTAATTTTGCCCTATTTAAATTATTATACTGTGGTATAATAATGGTATGGGGTAGTACCTGTGAAAACAGTAAAACCAATAGTAATGCTGCAAAAAAAAGCTGTCCAATTATTCAATTTCATAAAGTTGGGTTTTTGGACCACACAAATTCATTTTTAAAATCGAAGATCATGAAATTTCTGTGACATTGTTGAGTTCCAAACAGTAGAGATGTTATACAAAGCAAGATACAAATTGTTACCAAGCCAAATACAAAGAAGGTTCCAAAAACGTACGTCGTACGGGTTGTTATGAATTTTGTGATGAATTAAACTTTACGACATAGATACATAGCACAACTTTGAAAAGTTTTAGCCCTACAATTAATTGTGGAATAAGTTGGAGATGAAACAATCTTTAGGCATATCCTGTTAGTATCTGGAGCACTTACAAGTTTTATATTTGAACATGCACGTGGTGTTTTATCTTTGTATAATATGTTTTAATGTTGACAATGTTGACTAGTTCTCAGAATTGCAAGACAAATTTACCTACGGGTACAAATAAAGTAACCTAACCTAACGATGTCCAAACATCAACTTGTTCAAATATAAATACAAACAAAAGACTTTTGAAAATTAGAGAAAAAGAAATGTGTTGCCACTAAGGGGAGCAGTAGGATCAATCTCCATTTTATTAATTAAGGATGAGTGTTGTTGCTTTGAACCAATGGCTGCTCTGCTTTGCGACGACGACACTGAAGGCCGCCATTGCTGTAGTACCGCCATATACCCGCTAGGCCCCCATTGGAATGCATTGGACTTTAGACACGTTAAAAACAACTTTAATGCCCGGTGCCTAATTGTTTGGAACTGTCTAAAGCTAGATATTCCTCCTGTGATTACGCTGGGTTAGACACAACTAGAGGCACCGGGCTGGTTATGGTAGGATAAATTTTAGAAATCTCCTACTTAACGGGGGTCTGACTGTTAGCATTGGAGCTGCGCGAGCTACACGTCACGCAATGGCCGAGTCTACAGTGAAGATCCCGCCCTTATGCCCTTATTAGGAACATGCTTCGTCAGAGCAGGGGAGGAGGAGCCTGTAAATCCGCCATGATTTCCCCTCGAACGTGGTCATTATGGTAAACGGGGAGGAGTGAGTATTGACGGTCTATTAATAATATGTCTATGCTTTGAACGGTTGTGAGCTATGGATCTGTGTTAAAATAGCCGCTTTAAAATTTAAAAAGTTCTTTTGTCAATGAGGCTAATCACAATATGATGCTGCTAAATGTATGAGGAATATTTTAATTACAATAGGATAATGTTAATTCATAAACGGGTATGTTGTGTGTAAGTGTGCATGCTGCGGGAGTTGTGCATGAGACTGATAACAGTTTCTTTATGTAATAATTATTATTCATAATTAGTATTACTCCTTTTTGGGGAATGAACAGTACATGAGTCTGAGTCATGTAATATTCCTTAATGTAAATGCCATATTGAAAATGGACAGTTCTACCTTGACCAGATACTGCTGTGTTCATAATCCTATTTGTTTTGTTTTTTATTGTTTTGCTGTTCTTTGTTGTTGTTTTGTTCCTTTCTATGTTCCTTGTACTACTGTGAAATTTTTATTGCATTGAATTTGTAACACTAGATTGGGCTAATTTGCATCCGTTGTCCCCCACTCGCATCCTCAAACACTCTCATTCACGCTGGCCTATTGTACATGTTTTTAGTGGGAGGGAAAACACACATTTATTATTAAGCGCACGTATTTATCAGCACTACATTTTCAGTTTGGGATTTTAGGAGTAGGCCTACTGTAGTCGAGACCCGAATACTAGAGAAAAAACAATGAGTACTGAGACCACGACCAGGGCGCCTCCTGACTGGTCTGCAAACTCGGGCATTTTGAAAAAGGTGACAGTCTACCAGCAAGACACCAAAGATGGAGTATCACTGAGCAAAAAGAACTGGTGCATCACTGGGAATTGGTAACAGTGTCACACACATTGCAGTCTGATATCATATCAGATCATTATGAATACGTTTCTATAATGTGCTTCTCTAGAATTGTGTGTCTGACAGATTTGACAATGTCAGATACATTAAAGTGGGGGTTAGTATCAGGTTTAGGGGCGGTAGTAGGGGCGTGACTTTGTCTGTGTGGCTTCATGACTATGCAATGCAATGCTATGTGGCTCTCAGAAGCTGCCGCTACTTACGCTGGAAAATGGATTTACCACGAGTTTGCTGAGCAGAAGTAATTAATAATAATAATAATAAATAATATGTCTATGAGCAGAAGGCACGCAAAGGTTACTTCAGACGGGTGAGTGAAAATTTGTTTTTTTATGGCTGCTGTGTTAATGGTTGTTTGATGGGGCTATTGTGCTGTTAGCTAATGTGGTGCGTTTAGCATGGGTCATGCATAGTCATGTAGTAACGAGAAATTAACCTGCTATTTACACAAAATCAAGATCTCTACAAACTTAAACTACTCCATAAATGTACTCAGCGCATCCCTAGCTGACACTCCGTACTCCCGGCGGGTGCATACCTATGTTCCCCGGGTCCTATGTTCCCCGGGGGCTATCTTTTTTTCCGTAGGTGAGCTGGTACTTCAACAAATCACAAGTCATGAGAGTGCAATGTCATACATATATCTGAACCCCTCCCGGCCGCCTCTCCCACTCAGCCACGATGTTCCGGTTCTCGCCGTGACCATGTGACGATGTGATGTTTACATTTTGCGCGAGCTCGACACATGGATATTTCATAGAATATCGTAGCTAGCTGGACGCCACCATGGCCAATTAGCTGTTGTGGACCTGCTGTCTACCCCTGAAGTCGACAGGAACAGGAAAGGATTGCTACGAAATATGTATAATGTTCATGATAACTGTACTGACATTGAGATAAAAGGTAATAAAGGCTTCAGTCTTACCATATGAGTGGGTGGGCGTCTTTTACACTACACGCAAAGAATAATAATTAAAAGAATAATCACTATTTTGCCATTTTTCGCAAACAAAAAATGGCACATATGAAGCCCGATTTCGCTCATTTTGTTATCAGTTGTTAAAGTCACAGTCCTAAACACTTTCATTTGACAAAATTCAAATTGGTCGCGATAACGCCCCCTATAGGAATTATATGGAGAGTACAAATTTTAGTTTTACGAAAATTAAATAATTTTGCACAAAATTCTATTTCGTCGTTCCGATCAGAAAAGTCGATTACACCCATGCCATATTTTCACGGTGTTGCCGTAGCGATGACCAGAACGTCCCATTTTATTCTAATGGAAAAATGTTAAACTCCATAATTCAGCGAGAAGTGAGGATTTTCTGCGGCGCAGCCGCAACCCTACGTAAAATGTAAAAATATGCTTAACTTCGCAGATATAGTGTGTATAATGTCAAAATTGACCGCGGAGTGCACGTTAGCGCATTCCAAAAATCCTAAAACTAAGACCCTAGGGGCTCGGAGGGCACCTCCGTATGACAGTCACTGTTTTACACGGTGAGTTTACGGTTGACTGGGGGGACTCCGCGCACCTAGGTATAGTGCGTTCCGCACTGTGTTGCGATTACAATAGGCCCTTGCGACGGCAGGCCCCTCGGGCCTAATAATAATATTTTTTGCAAAAACAATATCGTCGCTTTTGCGACGACAACATATTATATATTTTTGGAAAGCTCTCAACGACCCCCACGCAGCTTCTATACTAAAGTGGCTATGATAGTTAGCATTGAGGCTCCTTTCCCTAACTCCTTACTAACTGACAGCGCAATTCGGAAGCTACTTATCATGGCAGACGCTGACGCACATCCGGTTTGGCGTTAGACCTCTTACCAATTTCACGGTTTCGGAATCAGCCTCTGTGTCCTTGTAATAACTGGTTCTCTCTTGACGTCTGATATAATAATATAATAAATAATAATGCTGCAACCCAATTTCCATTTGGGGACGACATGACTGGGGACAGGTGCTGGGATTGTGGAAGTGTTCTTCTATGCTCATTTCAAACTGGTTTTAGCCACAGGATCTAGTATGAAGAAGTAAAGGGGAAGTTTGGGGATTCTTCTTTCTGACTGGATAATCAACTCAAAATGTAAACATGGTGTGAATGTTTTTGTTGTTGTGAATAGATCAACACGTCACATACCAGTAAGACAGCATGAGCGTGGGGCACACCTGTGCATTGCTCAGCCATGTAGCTCCGCCCACACAGGAAACCTGCACTGAGAGCGCGCTGAGCTCGGGCTGACAAACAGGAAGAGGCTCATTGTGCTCCCACAGGCTCACTCAGCACAGAGGCACTATGGACCTCCAGCACTGCCTGGACCTCCACATCTCCACCAGGAACCCAGAGGAGGACTACCACATCCTGCAGCGTGTTGGAGGAGGCACCTATGGAGATGTCTACAAGGTCAGGCCATCAACGCGATCTGCCAATATTTACCTCGACTCATTGACTTTCTTTCAACTTTATCTGTGCATCTCTCTCGCTCTCATGTTTCTTTTTCATGCAGTTGCTTTAGTTTGAACTTTCCACGTTTAGTCGTGTTGAACTATTGACAACATTCATTGGACTGTGACTACAACAGGATCACTGATCATACAATCAGTGCAAACTCAGGGTTTCCGCGGGGCATTAAAAAACACGGAAAGATGAACTGTACTAAAATGAAGGCTTTAAATGTCATTAAAAAGCATTCCATTTTATTCAAATTGGCATTAAATCTAATTATCTTGGAAAACTGCTTGAATCATTTTGCTGCTCAGTTAATTAGAAATACAGAAATGATTGAACACTGCAGGTTTGGCTGAAATTGTACCCAAATTTACTCCAAATGTTTTGTGTTGTTTGCCTTTTGCATTTCAAAATGCCCCCACATTAAATTGACGGCTACCTGTTTGGCGGCGCGATTAGTGCTCTCGCTTCTGTGTGGAGTTTGCATGTTCTCCCTGTGTCTGAGTAGGTTTCTTCCAGGTACTCCGGTTTCCCCTACCTCTAAAAACATGTACAATAGGCCAGGATAAATGATGTGTGTGTGAATGCACGGAGGTGATCAGAACCGTTGGTGCAGATGTGTGCAGTCACGACAGCGTTTCTGTCAGTCTCCCCCAGGGGAAACTGAAGCTCCTAACGTAGTTTACCTCCACCGAGTATGGAGTGAATGTAAAATGCTCTCATGTAAAGCGCTTTGTGACCATGTCTGTGAAAGGCCCAATATAAATAAAGATCTTCTTCTAATGTTGAGAAAATAAATATGCAGATATTTTTCATTTGTGGATTTAAAAATAGACTAGTTGTCATTCGAAAGCATTAAACTTGATTTGCTGCTGCCTGTATAAACCTTGGTACTGTATGTGAGTGTTTTCAGCTCTAAACTCAACTATTATCAATGGTTCAATGACTGTAATAGATGACAAAGTTGAGAATAATCCTGTTGGAGCTCTGCAAACATACTTTAAATAATTGGATGTATCTGTTTCTGTCTTTCCTCAAAGGTTCCTGGATGTGTTTATAGATATGCTCTGTGACCTGAGCATATAACCGCAATACTAATCACATTGCAATCCCCTTCCAAAATCGTCGAGCCCTGATGTGGGGCTCTCCTCACCTAACACTGACATTTGATTGCCTCGTAGCTCTGGCTGACAGAGTGAGGCCAGCAGGAGGAGGAAGTGGTTTGATCAAAAGTGAAAGCATTTTTACTTCAGTTCGTATGAAGCTGATTTAGTTCTTCGGTTTAAAAAGTCAAATGTATAGGCCATTCTGGGGATCATGAAACACAAAAGTTATCCATGAAATAAATCCCAAATTTGTTTGTAGAGAAAGACTAGTGTGCGGCTGACAGTCGTGTGGTTACGCTGCTGCTCATATGCAGAATATTACTACATCCTCAGTGGTGTGAGTTCGATAGATGGCACAGATAGCACAGTTTGTGATGTCTGTGTTTTAATTTGCTGAGTTCACCACAATCACCACAAGACAATAATAAACGATTAACTGGGTTTGGACCCTTCACCTTTGAGTTTCTGAACCTGTGCTGTATCCACTGAGCTCATGCATTTGAAGATGGAGCACTTTTGCTTGGGAACCAGACTCACCGCTGTAGCAGCGAGTGAGTCCGATGACGGGCAGCGTCAAATCCATTTCCCACAGCGGTAGATACACAAGCAAACAGGAAGCGGAGTAAACCAATCAGTGAAGGGCGGGCGTCTGCCATTGATGCGGTGTCATTAGCGGTTTTGCGTATTAGCACAGGATTGTAAATCACGAAACTCGCCTACTGTCAATGTGGTTTTGGTCATTTACAGCCAATTGGAGACATGCTCTTTCTCTCATGCGCTGTTCGTGGTTTGTTATTGAGGAGACGTCCGTGTCCCGTGAGTGACGCTGCTCGTGAACAACACGTGACGCTTAAAAACGAATCTGATTGCACGGCGTTGTTTTGATTTTTCTGATGCCACCAATGGGGATGGGGGTTCCAGACTGATCCTCTCTGTATATAGAGGGGGATCATTAGTCTCACCTGGCTGGGAGCACTTTGACTCCAAGACCAAATATGGAGGTGAAAACCTCTCTCCACTTGGGTCTGACTGAAGGGAGGGGAGAGAGTTCAGTTGCTCTAAAAATCCACATCTGCTCTGACTCATGTAGATCCCAAAATCTTTGATTCTCTGATTTCTGAAGTGAATATAAACAAATCTGATTATTGGGTAATCTGATTACTCCTGATTTTTCTGATCTTGTAAACCTATCCGTTGTGAGATATAGAAAACATTCATACACTATGAGGGCCAACTACGGGAGGCAAGGGGAGAGTTCAGCAATCTGACACTGGGCTTATTATGCAGAATTGACTTTAAGAGCTTTTTTTACCAGGTTACAATGTCGTTGCCTCATCAACAACATACCTGAAACTGTGTGTCGAGATGGTACAGTCTTCTCTCTAACAGGACTGAAGAGGCTGTGAGATGGTACAGTCTTCTCTCTAACAGGACTGAAGAGGCTGTGAGATGGTACAGTCTTCTCTCTAACAGGACTGAAGAGGCTGTGAGATGGTACAGTCTTCTCTCTAACAGGACTGAAGAGGCTGTGAGATGGTACAGTCTTCTCTCTAACTGGACTGAAGAGGCTGTGAGATGGTACAGTCTTCTCTCTAACAGGACTGAAGAGGCTGTGAGATGGTACAGTCTTCTCTCTAACAGGACTGAAGAGGCTGTGAGATGGTACAGTCTTCTCTCTAACTGGACTGAGGAGGCTGTGAGATGATATAGTCTTCTCTCTAACTGGACTGAGGAGGCTGTGAGATGATACAGTCTTCTCTCTGAGACAGGACTGAAGAGGCATTTGAATTATTTCCAAATATCTCTTTGTAAGTGAATGAATCATAAAGGTTCCTGTGGTTGTTCTCGAGAGCAGAGGTGTTTGGTGCAGCAGCCGTTTCTGCAGGCCTAATCTCACTCCTTTCACACCTTCAACACACAGTCACCAGGCAAAACGTGCCACACTCTGGTTAAATTCTACCTGGATGATATCAATCTTTGGTCAATCAATAGCCTTGCTGGGGCCGGAGCCTGGAGCCTCATCCAGGGGCCGGAGCCTGGGTCAAACAGAGTTTGAGTGAAGCAGTTGTGATGAAAATCGAAAAATATTATAAACCAATCAGAGCTGGAAAGGTCCATGGATCAGAGATGGACACTGGTGGCCCTCTTCAGTTAGTGTAGCCTCTGCCTGGGTTAGACTTGTACATGTTTAGTCCCTGTTTAGGTTAGTGGCTTCCACTTGCTTCAGTCTTGGTCCTGATAGGAAATGGAAGGCCAAATGTTTTGGTATAAAAAGAGTGGTTTAGTAATGAGAAAAATAGTCAGAAGATAGTCAGAAGTGAAGTGAAATTACATTTAAATTAAGACATATTCTGAAGTCATTTAGTGCACTGTGCTTGTATTGAGTACATGGAGTCCTTGGCTGCTGGCTGAGGCTTTTCTGGTTTTGTGAAGCTTGTCATTGCCTGGTGTGTAAAGTGACTGGACTGCATTTCAGAGCTGGACTGACTGGTTGAACCTAACGACATCAGGCACAAGGCAGAAAGGCATCCACCAAGGAGTCCTCTCATCCTGCTACACACCCGCGCACACACACACACACACACACACACACTCGCGTGCGTGCACACACGCACACTGGGGATAAAGGGTCATTCAATATAAAGTGCATTCAACAAATGCTTGACAAAGAGCAAAGAGGTGGTAAGTGTGAGGAGCAGTGGCTGCTGTGGAAACACCTGCTTCAAAAAGAAGAAGTGAGACTGTCAGTGTGTGCGCACGTGGGAGTGCATGTGTGAGTGTGTGTTTGTTGTCTGCATGTGTGCGTGCCTGTGCATGTTTTGAATCAGAGAGTATGTGAAGGTTTTTCACAAGCCAAAAGAGGAACTGCTCAAAGTTAACTCTGATCTGCAAAGCCAGGCCACAGACGTGTGATACAGTAACACTGGCGCCAATGTTTGTGAGGTGCAGGGAACGTTGGGCTGTTGGGCTAATGGGTGATTGTGTGAGTGAGTTGTTGGTGGTGGTCAGTGGGCCAGATTAGCAGCTTAGCTCCCGTCATTCTACCTCAGAGCAGTTGTGGCTACTGTGTTTCCCACAGGTTTGAAGGCAGTGTGGCCGGGGGCTGTATGGGTGTTGTCGTGGTCGGGAGGCCCAACTATATTTAAAAAAAATTCTCTCTATCGTATTGGTGCTAGTGATGGGACTTATGGCTCTTTGATGCTTTTTTTTTTTTAAAGAAAATAAATGCCCTCTGAATTGACTTTATTTTAACGAAAATGTCACTATTTCACACAATATATCGATATTTCCCTCTATGGAGTTTGTTATCACCAAAAAACAATCACATGGCCCAATTAAAGCTGGGGTACCTGATTTTTTGTTTTGGCCCAAACTTGTTTCTAGCTCTCACAGTCCATCCTGTGTATTTAAATTGTTCAAATAATGTAATTATATGCACATTTCACATATACAGCATTGAGTGGTGACAAAGTGAAGCAGGGTCCACCCCCAAGATAAATTCCACTAATTTAGATTAGCAATAGAAGCAATAGATTAGCAATAGAAGTATTGCTCAATAAAACTTTAGGTGAAGACAATACAACAAGGTCTGTGTTTTGCTGTGTTTACAACATACTCCGAGGTGGCAAAAATAAATGTATTCTACAACACCAAAAAAATCAGGTACCCCAGCTTTAAGCTTCTGTTGCTTCATTCACGTAACGTTTCCTCTGCCCCTCTCTCTCCCTCGCGCAAGAGGTGAGAAAACAACGCAAGTGAAAGAGGTGTTTTGCTTCAACGCGATCTCCTCTGTAACTGTGTTTATTATTTCATCCATCCATCCATCCATCCATTTTCTTCCGCTTTATCCGGAGCCGGGTCGCGGAGGCAGCAGTCTCAGCAGAGATGCCCAGACTTCCCGATCCACGCACACCTCCTCCAGCTGTTCTGGGGGGACCCCGAGGCGACACCAGGCCAGCTCGGAGACATAGTCCCACCAGCGTGTCCTGGGTCTTCCACGAGGCCTCCTCCCAATAGGACATGCCTGGAACACCTCCCGAGGGAGGCGACCAGGAGGCATCCGGAACAGATGCCCTAGCCACCTCAGCTGGCTCCTTTCGACGTGAAGGAGCAGCGACTCTACCCCGAGCTCCTCCCGGGTAACTGAGCTCCTCACCCGATCTCGGAGGGTGCGCCCAGCCACCCTGCGAAGGAAACTCATTTCGGCCGCTTGTATCCGCGATCTTGTCCTTTCGGTCATTACCCAGATCTCATGACCATAGGTGAGGGTGGGAACGTAGATCGATCGGTAAATCGAGAGCTTTGCCCCCTGACTCAGCTCCCTCTTCACCACAACAGTCCGATACAGCGACTGCATCACTGCTGACGCTGCACCGATCCGTCTATCGATCTCACGCTCCATCCGTCCCTCACTCGTGAACAAGACCCCGAGATACTTGAACTCCTCCACTTGAGGTAAGGACTCCCCACCGACCTGAAGCGGGGAAGCCACCTTTTTCCGGTGGAGAACCATGGCCTCAGATTTGGAGGTGCTGATCCTCATCCTGGCCGCTTCACACTCGGCTGCAAACCGCCCTAGTGCGCGCTGGAGGTCCTGATTTGATGAAGCCAACAGAACAACATCATCTGCAAACAGCAGAGATGAGATCCTGAGGTTCCCAAACCGGACACCCTCCAGCCCCTGGCTGCGCCTAGAAATTCTGTCCATAAAGGTAATGAACAGAACCGGTGACATAGGGCAGCCCTGGCGGAGACCAACACGCACCGGAAACAAGTCTGACTTACTGCCGGAAATGCGAACCAAGCTCCTGCTGCGGTCATACCGGGAACGGACAGCCCTTAGCAGAGGGCCCCGGACCCCATACTCCCGGAGCACCCCCCACAGGGCACCACGAGGGACACGGTCGAACGCTTTCTCCAAATCCACAAAGCACATGTGGACTGGTTGGGCGAACTCCCACGAACCCTCGAGCACCCGATGTAGGGTATATTATTTCATTAGGACTTTTATTTCTCAAACGTGTTGCCTTATGCTCACTGAGCTCCTCGTGGGGCGTGGAGATGACCGGGGCAGACTGAGGAGGCAGAGGGAGCGTTCGGGCGCGCCGATTCCCCAGAGCCACGCTCTGAAACCGTTTCCCATCGTGCGTTCACAATCTGTCCCTCTGCCAATCCTACACTCCTCTCTCCGCCCCACTCCAGCAGTGACTTTTGTTTTGCAAAATAAGCAGCATGCACAACTAAAGTGACGCCTCTCCCCCAAAGAGGAATAAAAAAAAAAAATACTTCACCTCCGCGAACCCGTTCATATCGTTCATTGTAAAGACTCGTTCAAAAGAGCTGGATCGTTCGCGACCGACACATCACTAATGTCCTTTCGGCGCCCCTATGCAAGGCATATTGCGTATGCCCTTTTTGCGCCACTGAGGTTAACACTAGGGCCGCCGCATTTGAAACCCCCCTCCCCACAGTCAAATTGACCGCTGCGGCGTGTTTTGAATAGCATTTAGAAGAAAAAATAATAATACAAAGTGCAATATGTGGCGGGGGCTATTGATTCTGTGGCGGTGCGCCATAGAATAGTCTATGTGTGGGAAACACTGGGCTACAATAGTGGCTTACCATCGACAAGTATGGATAAATAAATAATGCAATGTAAAGCGTGGAGTGTCCAGAAAAGCGCTATATCTTTAGAATAACAAAGGGCTAAGGAGCAGCATGAGCTAGCAACTGTCTGTACTCTCCTGGCTGACCCTCTGAACCCTCAGCATAGAGCCAACACTAACATGTAGAGCCGAGTAAGAATAGACTGGACTGAGTTTGGGGCTTGTATTTTAACAGCTACAGATCTTTTGAAGTTTGCTTGGACTTTGTGTGAGCAGACAACACCGTTATGCTGTTTGCTCTCTAACTCTTTGGAAGGGCACAGGCATAAACAAAAGCACCAGTATCACAGTATGCTGTGTACAGGCAATGAGCCCCCAAACAGCTAAGGTCCAGAGTTTGGTGTGGAGTGTCTCAGGGGCTACACATCGATAGCATATTGTGGTTATCACAATTTTATCATGGGATAGTAGTGGAAAAAAGAACCCCTCGATAGAAGCTCTAATGAGTTTTATAAAGGTACAGTTTTAAAATTACAGGGAAAAGAAAATCTACACAGACACAGGAAGAACATGCAAACTTCATAGAAAGGCCCAGTCTGACCTAGCCTGGTTTTACCATACCCTTGTACTCATTTCGTTTCGTACAGAGGGTCTGGGCTCCTTTGAAACGATTGGCTCTGATTTTAGCTAGCCTTTGGTCGTGACGTATGTAATGCGCCCGAAGCAAGCTATCATAACTCTTGGGGGCATTCCTTGCGGATTCCAAGGTTTCAGTTATAATTTTTGGATATTTGGGAGCCGAGCCAGAACGGATTGAAGCGTTCTTTACGTTCGTATCCGCTGCCATTGCCGAACTACAACCAGCAAACGCGGCGCAAATGCTTGACGTCACCTACAACACCCGCCTCCCCCACTCGCTGAATGGTAGGTTGAAATTCAACCGATGAAACGCAGCCACTGAGATCAAGCCCAGACGTACATGTAGGGAAAAGATAATTGACCGGAGTTTACGGATGGCTAAGGCCAGGCTACGTCTGACCTGGGGATCGAACACGGAACTTTCTAGCTGTGAAGCACAGCATGGCAAGTCCAAGACAAAGCACAAGCTCTAACTATAAACTCCAGTCATTTGCATTTTAAAATGTTCATTGTTTTATCATTATGGAATGCAATGAATACGATTTAAGTGATCAGTCGCAATCCAAAAACAAAGCTAGCTATTAGCAACAGATGTTTCCAGTTGGGCACTCGCTTCGAGGGTAATGGTCACATTTATATAGCGCCTTTCTACCTGCTTTAGGCACTCAAAGCACTTTACATCAAGGAACCACTAACACGTACACCAGTGTACAGACACGGGAGGCAAGATTTCATTTATTTCATTTATTTATTCATTCCGGGCAGACAATGGCAACAAAAAAAACAAAAAACATACAGCATACAAATAAAACGATCCATTTCCACCCGAAAGGGAGTGGGAAGAAGATAACTTATTAAATCCCACCCCCAATTCCCCATTCAGAGCTCACCACATTCAACTTCACTGTTGCATTGCTCAAGGATTACTTTATAAATAATATATCGTGGCGACATTACCATAGGTAACAAAAATTGCAATATAACTGTATACAAACAATATAAGGAAAATTAAGAAAAATTAACAATACCAACAATGGTAATGGACAATATACCAGTAATGGTAAAAAACAAAATAAACCAATGATGGTAGGGAAACATTGAGCACTTATTAACACTATGAGACAACAGCAAGTTAAATTAAAGACCCTCTTCGCTATATTTTGACCAAATGCAATGTTTATACAACAATTTGAATCGATGGACAGTTTGGCATTGCTTGTGTTGTAAGTCCAGTTTGTTCCAGAGTTTCACTCCACATACAGACACACAGAAACGTTTACGAGTGTTTTGAGCTCTCGGCAATGAAAAATATCCAAAACCTCTCAAGTCATAAGCTCGCACTGGAGTTATAAAAAAAACGTTGTAGGTTAGGCGGTAATAATTTGTTGAATGCTTTGTATAAAACTATAGCTGTACTATATTTTACAAGGTCATCAAATTTTAACAACTTTGACTGCATAAACAGATAATGAGTATGGTCTAGAAAACCAACCTTGTGAATGATCCGCATTGCTCTTTTCTATAATATGATCAGAGGATTAATTGTATTCTTGTAAGTATTCCCCCATACTTCAACACAATACGTAAGCTATGGGAGTACCAAGGTGCAGTATAGAGTATGCAGTGCATTTCCATCAAGGTATAATTTTGCTTTATTTATAATTGAGAGGCTTTTTGAGATTTTTGTTTTAATGTGTCTGACATGGGGTTTCCATGACAATTTACTATCAATAATTACGCCCAAAAATTTAGTCTCATTTACGATTTCAACCTGGGTACCATCAATACTTATGGTCTGATCAGACATAGCATTGCGATTACCAAACATCATTATTTTAGTTTTGTTTATATTCAAGGATAATTTATTTGTGTCCATCCACTTTTTAATTATATTTAGTTCCCTGTTTACCGTATTTACGAGGTCATTATAATCATCACTACAGTAGAATATATTAGTGTCGTCTGCAAATAGTATGAGTTTCAGATCTTTGGACGTGTTAAAAATGTCATTTATGTACACATTAAACAGTTTTGGCCCCAACACTGACCCCTGGGGGACACCACAAGCAACACCAAGAGTATTTGATAGGTACTGACCCATTTTTACAAACTGTACTCTTCCTGTTAAATAAATTTTTCACCAATCCCCAGCCAGCCCCCTAATTCCATATCTTTCCATCTTATTTAGTAGGATTGGATGATTAATCGTATTGAAGTTTTTTTTTTAGATCAATAAAGACAACTGCATACTTTTTTTGCTCCATTGCATTAGTAATTTCTTCAACAGCTTCAATTATTGCCATTGAGGTAGTTCTGTTGGATCTAAAACCATACTGACCTTCATTAATTATATGATGTTTTTCAAGAAACTTTTCAAGTCGAGAATTGAAAAGCTTCTCTAAAATTTTTGAGAACTGAGGCAAGAGAGAGATTGGTCTGTAGTTTGTAAAAGCTTTTTTGTTTTCATTTTTGAAGAGCGGAATTACTTTAGCGATTTCCATTGTACTTGGAAAACAGCCAGTCTGGAATGACAAGTTGCAGATATAAGTTAAGGGTTTTACAATATTCAGTATAACTTTTTAACTAATGTCATGTTGATATCATGACAGTCAGTGGAGAACTTACTTTTACACATCCGCACAATGTTTGTTACTTCCTGCTCATTTGTAGGTGAGAGGAAAAATGACAAAGGATTTCGTTCAATAGCTGATTTTACAACTCCATTGTCCGGAATGTCAGCAGCCAACTCAGGGCCAACATTAACAAAAAAGTTGTTAACAAAAAAGTTATTTACTACATTATTCATATTATAATCTTCACCATTTTCATCAATAAAGTAATCGGGATATGTCAACTTTTTACTACTTAGGGCATGGATCGTTTCTTCAGTTGTTATTCGTTTAGAGATTTTTACCATAACGTCTTTATTTTTTTTGAGATTACAGTCATACAAAGTAAAAACAGGTAAGTGGTCAGTGATATCACATATAAATAGGCCACTTGTGATTTGATTCCCCATGATGTTTGTAAAAATGTTATCAATGATTGTGGCACTGTGTGACGTTATTCTGCTCGGTTTTGTTATAGTTGGATACAGAGACAAGCTGTACATTGTATCAATGAAGTCATCAACGGTTTTTAGCTTAGTTGGATTTAACAAATCAATGTTAAAATCACCACAGATAAATAAGTGTTTTTGGTACACAGTGGAAAACAGTTTACCCATCCACTCATTGAAAGTTTCTATACTTGAACCAGGTGCCCGGTACACACAACTCATGAGGATATTAGTCTTTTTATCATTTAGAATTTCTACCGTTAAGCATTCAAACAATCCATCCACAGCTATGGTCATATTTGTTAAGACATTAAATTTAACAAATTTATGAATGTACAAAGCAACCCCTCCTCCTATTTTATTTATTCTGTTTGTATATCTTAATTCATAGCCATCAAGACAAAAATCAATATCTTTATCATCGTTGAACCAGGTTTCAGTTATTGCAATAATGCTAAATGAATGAGCGAAATGCTTCAAGTAATCTTTGATGGCCTCAAAGTTAATGTACATGCTTCGACTATTGAAATGTATTATTGACAGGTTATATTCTGATTTTACACTGTTTTCATATTGTACTTGGGTAAAATAGTTACAGTTTCTAACAATCAAAGAAAGAAAATTATTATCAGGGTCTATCTCAGTATCTGTCTCTGTTGTGGTGTTCTCATGATACTCACGCGTTTCCAGTTCCATTTGTTGTTGTTGTAGGATATTCTGTAACATGTCCATATCAATGCTTGGTGTAGTCCGGGTTCTTGGTGTGTTCAGCATTGTGATGGTGTAAAGAGTCAAAAGCTACATTAATAACAGGTGCTGTCAATACTTCTCCAGATCTTTCATCCTCTTCACCACCAAGACTTTTGCTTGTTCAGGTGGACCATTTAATTTGATGAAGATCTTACAGTTATTTACCCAGGTTTGTTGAATTTTGCCTTGTTTTTTGAGTTGTCGTGCGATCCTTTTGATGTCAGCATATTTCCTTGTCAAATGTTCGTTTATGAAAACATTTGTGCCTTTCAGTTTGCGTCCTTGTTTTAGAAGTGCCATTTTCTTTTTTCGATTTGTGAACCTCATAATGACCGCTGGTGGTCTCTTGTTCTTTGTGGGCAGTGGGTGACACGCCTCGATGTGCTTCAGGTCCAACTCTATCCCCGCGTTCTGGAGGTAGGAAGCCACCTGTTGCTCCACCGACTGTGTCTCCTGGTCGCTCCGCTCCCCGATGTCCGTGGTCACCGCATGCGCGTAGGAGCGCGGCCTGATCTTGATGCCAGTGATGACCACATCATTCATGCGGGAGTATTGCTCCAGCTCGTCCACTCGCCGCTCGAGATCCACAATGCGCTGTGTTTTTTCCGCGTTCTGGAGGCGTAGTTGCTTCACCTCTTCTATTAGTCTCAGAAGCTGCTCTGGGATGGTTGATGGTTGAAGTGTCTTTCCAGGTTGATGGTTGATGGTTGAAGTGTCTTGCCAGGTTGATGGTTGATGGTTGAAGTGTCTTGCCAGGAACACAACAACAGTGAGCACCTGTGGGATTCGAACTGCCAATCCTCTGATCACAAGACAACCCGCTCCACTCTCTGCGCCACCGTCGTGTCGTGTTTACGTTATGATATGGGGTTGCAGTTGGTCAGGTTAGGTCGTAATGATTCCGGGTTTTGGTACCCATCCCTTTAAATGATTGCTGTGTAATTGCTGTGCACTTAAGTAATTGCAGAAATCCTGTCTGTGGTGGTCAGGTTTTTGAGAAAGATGCAAGTGCCAGAAATCATCAATTTCAAATACACAAAAATATACTTATTAAACAAACGTGTGTTCCTCTTTTTCAGGCCCGCAATAAAGAAACTCAAGAGCTCACTGCCCTTAAACGCATCAAAATGGAGCCAGGTCTGAACCTCCCTATTGTCTATGCTTCACAGAGAACTGAAGTACAGCTAGTTTTTCAGATATGTTACAACTGCACAAAGGTTGGTCATGGTCGAACCTGTGAGCCCTCATAACCAGCCTGTCCCTTTGTGTGCCCAGAGGAAGACTTCTCTGTCATCCAACAGGAGATCATTATTGTGAAGAGCTGCAAACACCCGAACATCGTGGCATACTATGGCAGCTACATCCAGTGAGTGCTCTCCTGCGACTGTGTGAAATTGTACTAAAATGTCCTTATAACCAGACCTGTGTTTTATTTCGTACCTGACATTTTCAGCTACAACTGTGGCTCTCAGTTTTTGGCTCTGTCTTCCTGCTTGTAGTATCAGGCTGATAGTGCCAACTGCAGTCCAACTCCTTCAGAACTGGTGAGGACGTTTCCGGATATCGATGGCTTCTCTAATCCAGCGGTGGTATTTGTTACTCTCTGTGTAGATAACATGGGCATTGTCCCAATCCATGAGGTGGTCCTCTCTATTGCAGTGTCTGGTAGTGCAGACTTTAGCTGCTCTTGTTCTGCGTGTCGTCTGGTGGCTCGTGTGCATGCTTTTGATGTTTTGTTTTCTTATCACATTGTGTCCTATTTTTTTTTCTTCCTGATATTGAACACTCTACCAGTTTCTCCTACATACAACTGTTTAAATAAGCTGACCAGACATGTCACAGTAACATCACGTGACAACTTCTGAGGAAGGCTACTGTTGTAACCGAAACAGTCAGGCACGAAATAAGATACAGGTCTGGCTATAAGAACATTTTAATATTGTTACTAGAAGACCTAATGAACCTAATTGGACTATGTGAAAGTGTACCGGAGCAACATGTTAAGAGGCCATTCTGTTCACAGAGATAGTGAGTTGTGGATCTGTATGGAGTTCTGTGGAGGAGGCTCCCTTCAGGACGTCTACCATGGTCAGGCACCCTTCCCCCACACTGCACACACTCAGCTCTGTTTCTACACTGACACACTGCACACTCTCAGCTCTGTTTCTACACTGACACACTGCACACTCTCAGCTCTGTTTCTACACTACAAAATCCCAGCTCTGTTTCTACACTGACACACTGCACACTCTTAGTTCTGTTTTCTACACTGCACACTCTCAGCTTTGTTTCTACACTGACACGCTGCACACTGTCAGCTCTGTTTTCTACACTGACACACTGCACACACACAGCTCTGTTTCTGCACTGACACACTGCACACTCACAGCTCTGTTTCTACACTGACACACTGCTCACTCTCAGCTCCGTTTTCTACACTGACACACTACACACTCACAGCTCTGATTCTACACTGACACACTGCACACTCACAGCTCTGTTTCTATACTGACACACTGCACACTCTCAGCTTTGTTTCTACACGGACACACTGCACACTCAGCTGTTTCTATACTGACACATTGTACACTCTGAGCTCTGTTTTCTACACTGACACACTGCACACACACAGCTCTGTTTCTACACTATACAATCACAGTTGTTTCTACACTGACACACTGCACACTCTCAGCTCTGTTTTCTACACTGACACACTGCACACTCACAGCTCTGTTTCTACACTGACACACTGCACACTCTCAGCTCTGTTTCTATACTGACACATTGTACACTCTCAGCTCTGTAGCTCTGTTTCTACACTGACACACTGACACACTGCACACTCTGAGCCCTGTTTTCTACACTGACACACTGCACACGCATAGCACTGTTTCTACACTGGCACACTGCACACACGCAGCTCTGTTTCTACACTGACACACTGCACACTCTGAGCTCTGTTTCTACACTGACACACTGCACACTCTTAGTTCTGTTTTCTACACTGCACACTCTCAGCTTTGTTTCTACACTGACACGCTGCACACTGTCAGCTCTGTTTTCTACACTGACACACTGCACACACACAGCTCTGTTTCTGCACTGACACACTGCACACTCACAGCTCTGTTTCTACACTGACACACTGCTCACTCTCAGCTCCGTTTTCTACACTGACACACTACACACTCACAGCTCTGATTCTACACTGACACACTGCACACTCACAGCTCTGTTTCTATACTGACACACTGCACACTCTCAGCTTTGTTTCTACCCGGACACACTGCACACTCTCAGCTGTTTCTATACTGACACATTGTACACTCTGAGCTCTGTTTTCTACACTGACACACTGCACACACACAGCTCTGTTTCTACACTATACAATCACAGCTGTTTCTACACTGACACACTGCACACTCTCAGCTCTGTTTTCTACACTGACACACTGCACACTCACAGCTCTGTTTCTACACTGACACACTGCACACTCTCAGCTCTGTTTCTATACTGACACATTGTACACTCTCAGCTCTGTTTTCTACACTAACACACTCTCAGCGTTGTTTCTACACTGACACACTGCACACTCTCAGCTCTGTAGCTCTGTTTCTACACTGACACACTGACACACTGCACACTCTGAGCCCTGTTTTCTACACTGACACACTGCACACGCATAGGACTGTTTCTACACTGGCACACTGCACACTCTGAGCTCTGTTTCTACACTGACACACTGCACACTCTCAACTCTGTTTTCTACACTGACACACTACACATTCACAGCTGTTTCTCCACTGACATACTGCACACTCTCAGCTCTGTTTCTACGCTGACACACTAAACCCTCTCAGCTCTGTTTCTCCACTGACACACTGCACACTCTCAGCTCTGTAGCTCTGTTTCTACACTGACACACTGCGCACTCTGAGCCCTGTTTTCTACACTGACACACTGCACACTCTCAACTCTGTTTTCTACACTGACACACTGCACACTCTCAACTCTGTTTTCTACACTGACACACTGCACACTCAGCTCTGATTATAAACTGACACACTGCACACTCTGAGCTCTGTTTCTACACTGACACACTACACATTCACAGCTGTTTCTCCACTGACATACTGCACACTCTCAGCTCTATTTCTACGCTGACACACTGCACACTCACAGCTCTGATTCTACACTGACATACTGCACACTCTGAGCTCTGTTTTTACGCTGACACTCTAAACACTCTCAGCTCTGTTTCTACACTGACACACTGCACACTCTGAGCTCTGTTTCTACCCTCACACACTGCACACACGCAGCTCTGTTTCTTTTTTTTCTTTTTTTTATTGAGTTTTATTTTACACAAAAAACATACAAAACCAACAGAGCTAACGACTCTGTTAAACAGGGTAAAACAAGACGACAGTTAAAAGACGGGGACGTGCATACATTAATGGGTGGGGAGACCAAGACAACAAGAGTGGACGCGAATTTGCTTTTACATAGATATTTGTCTGTGTTTTTCCATTAGGGTAAGCGACAGAGAGGGTAGATGAGGGTGTGTGTGCGTGTGTGTGTGTGTGCGTGTGTGCGTGCGTGTGTGTGTGTGTGTGTGCGTGTGCATTTCAATAATATTGGTTATGGGAATTGCCATGGTGGATGACAGAGGCTGGCGTTTAAGGAAAGGAAAATAAGCAAAAAAATTACAAATATTAATAATAATAATAATCCACCCAACAATAATAATAATATTAATGATAATAATTTTAAATAGATAAATCCAAGAGAGGGGGACCAATAATTGGATGATTTGAAGAGCAGAAGAAGAGGAAAGGAAGAAGCAAACAAACAAGAAATAGACAAACAGATATACATATACATATAAACACATACCCGTACATAAACACATACATATAAACATATTCCGGTCTCTTAGCCATTCCTCTTCTCTTTCGCAGCTCTGTTTCTACACTGACACACTGCACCTCTCAACTCTGTTTTCTACACTGCACACTCTCAACTCTGTTTTCTACACTGACACACTACACACTATCAGCTCTGTTTCTACACGGACACACTGCACACTCTCAGCTCTGTTTCTACACTGACACACTATACACTCCCAGCTGTTTCTACACTGCACACTCTCAGCTTTGTTTCTACACTGACACACTGCACACTCTCAGCTCTGTAGCTCTGTTTCTACACTGACACACTGCACACTCTGAACCCTGTTTTCTACACTGACACACACAGCTCTGTTTCTACACTGACACACTGACACACTGCATACTCTGAGCCCTGTTTTCTACACTGACACACTCTGAGCTCTGTTTCTACACTGACATACTACACACTCACAGCTCTGTTTCTAAACTGACATACTGCACACTCACAGCTCTGTTTCTACACCGACACAGTGCACACTCACAGCACTGTTGCTACATTGACACACTGCACACTCCCAGCTGTTTTCTACACTGACACACTGCACACTCTGAGCTCTGTTTCTACACTGACACACTCCCAGCTGTTTCTTCAATGACACACTGCACACTCTCAGCTCTGTTTCTACACTACACACTGCACACACACAGCGCTGTTTCTACACTGACACACTGCACACTCTCAACTCTGTTTTCTACACTGCACACTCTCAGCTCTGTTTTCTACACTGACACACTGCACACTCTCAGCTCTGTTTCTACACTGACACACTGCACACTCACAGCACTGTTTCTACACTGACACACTGCACACTCAGCTGTTTCTACACTGACACACTACACACTCACAGCTGTTTCTAAACTGTCACACTGCACACTCTCAGCTCTGTTTCTACACTGACACACTGCCCACTCCGTGGTTTTCTTCCCCGTGTTGTTGTTAGCGCCCAGAAAGTTAGCTAGCTAGGCAGTGATACAAGTGAAATAGTGAAGCTGCTTTGAGAGAGAGAGAGCCCTGCACGCTCTGAAAAACAGCAGCGCTGCGTCTTAATTTTAATCACAGTTTGATTTTCAATCCTTCGAACAGGAAGGAACTCTCGCACACTGTATACTTGCAATAGATGAACGTTTTGGCCAGTGGCCTTCGTCAGGCAAAATGTTTTTTATGAATGAAAAGCCATCCTTAAATAGGGTGTGGCCTGACACACTACATATATGCATATATTTAGGCAGATCTTCTCTATTTTTGAGCTGTCTTATACAGTATATCCATTTCTCATATGTATTGCATGTGCCACTAAATGTTTTTATTGTGTACAGATGTTTACTTTTTTTACTATATCCTGGCTTTGTTTTTTTGTGTTGTATACATGCTGCCTACGTTTTGCCATAGGCCATTATGACAGCATCCTGTGATGCAGCAGGCCACACCCTATTAAAGGATGGCTTTTCATTCATAAAGAAACATTTTGCTTGACGAAGGCCACTGGCCGAAACGTTCATCTAATAAAGGAACACAGGTGTTGCAAGTATACAGTGTGCGAGAGTTCTTTCCTGTTCTATGTTTGGCCTTTATGCCTTCTCTTACGCACCTGTTTCAAACAAGAGATGTGCGAAGTTAACCGTCTTTGATTTTCAATCCTTCAAAATGACGGACAGCCTTTGAAATTTTCCGTCAAACATACACAGCTCTATTTCTACACTGACACAGTGCACACTCACAGCACTGTTTCTAAACTGACACAGTGCACACTCACAGCTCTGTAGCTCTGTTTCTACACTGACACACTACACACACACAGCTGTTTCTCCACTGACAGACTGCACACTCTCAGCTCTGTTTCTACACTGACACACTGCACACTCTCAGCTCTGTAGCTCTGTTTCTACACTGACAGACTGCACACTCTCAGCTCTGTAGCTCTGTTTCTACATTGACACAGTGCACACTCACAGCACTGTTTCTACACTGACACACTGCACACTCACAGCTCTGTAGCTCTGTTTCTACACTGACAGACTGTACACTCTCAGCTCTGTAGCTCTGTTTCTACATTGACACAGTGCACACTCACAGCTCGGTTTCTACACTGACGCATTGCACACTCACAGCTCTGTTTCTACACTGACACACTGCACACTCACAGCACTGTTTCTACACTGACACACTGCACACTCACAGCTCTGTAGCTCTGTTTCTACACTGACAGACTGCACACTCTCAGCTCTGTAGCTCTGTTTCTACATTGACACAGTGCACACTCACAGCTCTGTTTCTACACTGACAGACTGCACACTCTCAGCTCTGTAGCTCTGTTTCTACATTGACACAGTGCACACTCACAGCACTGTTTCTACACTGACACACTGCACACTCTCAGCTCTGTAGCTCTGTTTCTACATTGACACAGTGCACACTCACAGCTCTGTTTCTACACTGACACATTGCACACTCACAGCTCTGTTTCTACACTGACACACTGCACACTCTCAGCTCTGTTTCTACACTGACACATTGCACACTCACAGCGCTGTTTCTACACTGACACTGCACATCACAGCTCTGTTCTACACTGACACAGTGCACACTCTGAGCACTGTTCTACACTGACACACTGCACACGCTCAGCTGTTTCTACACTGACACACTGCACACTCTCAGCTCTGTTTCTACACAGACACACTGCACACTCTCAGCTCTCTGTCTACACTGACACACTATACACTCTCAGCTCTATTTCTACACAGACACACTGCACACTCTCAGCTCTGTGTCTACACTGACACACTGCACACTCTCAGTTCTGTTTCTACACAGACACGCTGCACACTCTCAGTTCTGTTTCTACACTGACAGTGCACACTCTGAGCACTGTTCTACACTGACACACTGCACACTCTCAGCTGTTTCTACACTGACACACTGCACACTCTCAGCTCTGTTTCTACACAGACACACTGCACACTCACAGCGCTTTTTCTACACTGACACACTGCACACTTGCAGCTCTGTTACCTCCACGGCACATTGCCCACAAAAAAGTTGATATTAGTGCATGTTTGACCTTGTCGGTGACTTCTATGATGCTTTAGGATAAATTTTACTTCAGGTTTTTTTAGAGTTTCTTGTAGGATTTTGCAATTGAATGTATATGTAACCATGGATACGGTTCAATCACCAGTGAACACCTATAAAACAATTAATGCAATGCTAACTACCCAAACATCTGTTGGATCTCTGAAAGGTCAAATACGTATTAATATCAACTTCCTTTTTTTTCTTACATAAAAAGTTGCATTGTGTACCTTAAATCCTGCACTCATAGCTTTCCAAAAGTGTATCTTCACTACATGCAGGTTATGCAGGTTAATAACCTCTCTGTGTGGATGTGCTGTGTGTGCAGTGACGGGGCCTTTGTCAGAGGCACAGATCGCCTTCATCTGCAGAGAGATGCTTCAGGTACTCCATTGATCTCGTTAGAACACTTTTTTAGTTTTTCATTTGGAAATTTAGGTTTGATTTGCACTGAAATGTATTTGTCACTTAATTTAAATTTCAGACTTCTGCATAATAGAATTATTAGAGGACTGTGATTGTGGGTTTGAATATTGTGCTGTTGCAGGGCCTGGACTACCTGCACGCTAAGAGGAAGATGCACAGAGACATAAAGGTACTCTTTTGTCGTTATCTGTGTATTTGAGTGTCTCTGACCAGTGCTTGTGCTGCAGGGAGCCAACGTGCTGCTGAATGACATGGGCCAGGTCAAACTGGGTACGTACAGCATCTCAGCATCACATGGACAGAGGTTATTTACTCAAACTTTACTCTAATATCAAAGCAATCAAAATATAATAGGTATACGGTATTGCTACTGCCTTTATGTTTGTTTATTTTTAAATTTTTTCCCTAGGGTCATAGTTGTAGGATTTTTGGAATGCGCTAACGTATCTGTATCTGACAAAGTTTTTCTCAGAAAAAAAAGAGGTTTTTGCGTTTTTTGACAATGCTGAGCAGTCCGCGCTTAATTTTGACAACATACAGAGAAAAATGTGTATGAATATGTATCTGCAAACTGAAGCATATTTTTACATTTTACTTAGGGTTGCGGCTGCACCGCAGAAAATCCACAAAGGTTATCTAAGTACTTTGGATAACCTTTGGTTCCTCACTTCTCTCTGAATTATGGAGTTTAACCTTTTTTTTATTGAAGTTTTAATGTTTTCACCAACAGAACAAGCAACAACAAACAGTGCATGTCTCAAATCTATGCAACCTGCTGTCTACATTCACCAACACATGCTTATAACACATGGATTAGTACAGAAATATTCATATCTGGAACAGCATAACATTTTTCAATCACTTGTATTACTGTCCTCCAATAAGTTGAGATCCTTAGCTTACACAATGAAAGGATTCCAGATATTTTCAAATAGATCCTGTTTGCCCTTAAGAATATATGTAATTTTTTCTAATGGAAAGGTGGAAAGCATCTGTCGTAACCAGTGATGATATGCATTTTTTAGCAATAAGTAGGCTTAAGTCTATGAATATCTGTTCATTTTTTGTGTATTTATGTTTTTCTGGATATGTGCCAAACAAGAACAGCTTTGGGTCTAATATTACTGGTTTAGAAATATTTTTTACATCTCTTATCTCTCTCCAAAACAATACAGTTTTTCTACAGTTCCACATACAATGAACCAATGTTCCTCTGTACTCTGAACATTTTGAGCACACATCGGGTATATTTGTATTATACCTGTTAAGATCTACTGGCGTGATATATATTCGCATCAGCCATTTAAACTGAATAAGTCGAAGGCGTATATTAATAGATCTGGTGTGTACTAAAGAGCATACAGAATGCCAGTCATCCACTGATAACTGTAGTGCCAAATCGCCCCTCCAAGCTGCGAGTCTGTCGTAGGAATCTTCAGATACTTCAGACATGAATAAATTATAAAACTGTGTCTTTTATCATACTTTTTTCTAAAATTGACTGGGTAGGTTTGGTTGTCACATTCTGATTTGATCTTGTAAAGCTTCGGAGTTGAAGGTATTTTTAAAAAAAATGTGAGGAATTTATGCTGCAACTCTTGAAACCTCATTAATATGTCAGATTCAGGCATAGAGGTCTCTGATTGTTCGAAGTCCTTTATCTTTCCATGATTTAAATGTTGCGTCCGCTCCACCAGGTATAAATAACTGATTACCCCATATTGGACTAAATTGAGATAAACAAATCGGTTCCTTAAAAAAATTCTTTACATCCCTCCAAACTCTAATCATGTTTTGAAGTATAGGATTTTTAGTCTGTTTTAGCAATTTTGTGATTGTATTCGAATATATATAAAGAGGAAGTGACACATTTAATCCTTGATTCTCCATGTATACCCAATGTGGACAATGGTGTGTGTAATAGAACATCATAGACCTCAATTGCGTGGCCCAATAGTACATCTGAAAATTTGGGCATTTTAAGCCTCCACGATCATAAGGAAGATACAGTAAGGACAAACAAAGTCTGGACTTTCTACTGTTCCATATATACCGTATTATCATTTTTTAAATTTGTGAAAAAAATCAGGAGGAGGAGGTAGAGGAAGGTTTTGAAAAATATAAAGTAATTTTGGCAGAACATTCATTTTCAATATATTAATTCTCCCAATTAGAAACACTGTTAGCGGCATCCATCTCTCAATTAATTGATTTATATCTGCCATTACAAGATTATAATTAGTTTCTACTACTTGCTTTAGATCAGGTAAAATTTGTATTCCCAAATACTCAAACTGTGTTGCTACATTAAATTGTAATACTTCTGGAATCGGGTTGGCTCTCTCATATGAATTTAGTAACAAAATAGAAGACTTGGTTTTGTTAATTTTATAACCCGAAATGCTGCCAAAGGACTTAATTATTCCCAAAATTACTGGTACTGATTTCTTTAAATTTGATAGAAAAAGGATCACATCATCTGCAAACAGGGAGATGTTATGTTCTGTGGATCCAACAGAAATCCCACTAAGTTGAGGATGTGACCGTATTGCTATTGCAAACGGTTCTATTGATAAGGTAAATAACAAGGGAGACAGCAAGCAGCCTTGTCTACAGCGTGTGCTGATCATTATTGGTTGAGAAATATTCCTATTACTTATTATTTCAGCTGATGGATTTTTATATAAAAGTTTGACCCACTTAACAAAATTTTCTCCACGTCCAAACTTTTCCAGCACCTGAAAGAGACACAACCACTCCACTCTATCAAACGCCTTTTCAGCGTCAATAGTTAAAAGAGCTGCATCCATTACATCTTTATTATAATGAATTATATTTAGCACTCTCCTTATGAAAACCCTGCCTCCCCACAACAAATCCATTTTTGTCCCAATCAATTACCTTTGGTAAAATCTTTTGTAATCTTCTTGCCAACAACTTAGTAATGATTTTTATGTCGGAATTTAATAAACTTATAGGTCTTCAATTTTCACATTTATTTGGAGGTTTACCGGCTTTTGACAAAAGAGTAATCATTGCTGTATTCAATGAGGGAGGAAGATCATTTGACTGAAAGACTTCTATAAACATTTCAAATAGCGGAATTATTAGTTTATGCTTGAATTTCTTATATAAATCTATTGGAAGACCATCTGGTCCAGCTCTTTTCCAGATTTCATATTGTCTATGGCATGCCCTAGTTCTTCTTTTGTAATTTGAGAATTTAAATAATCTTTATTTTCACTTGAAACTTTAGGAATATTTAATTTGTCAAGAAATATATTTATATTGTCCAGATTAATATATGTTTGCGCTTTATACAACTTCTCATAATATCCCTTAAAGGCCCCATTAATGTCTTCAGGGTCAGACAGTATTTTGTCATCTGCTTCAATAGATGTGATCGGTATTTTAATTTCTAATTGTTTTATTTGCCATACTAGTAGCTTTCCAGCCTTTTCTCCCTGTTCATGAAATGTTTGCTTGAGTCGTAAAAGGCTTGATGCTGCCCTGAAGGCAGAGTGCTTGTCATATTCCGCCTTCAGAATCAGTAATTATTTCTCTAATTGTGGTGTCGCATCCACGTTAACTTTATTTTGAAATATTTTCATTTCATTTTCCAACTGCAACCTTATTTCTTCATTTTTGGGGGATTTGTATCTAGTATAACTAATTATATGGCCTCTAAGGAATGCCTTAAATGCTTCCCATTTTATACATGCTGTTGTTTGTGTTGTATTAATTTGAAAGAATTCATCAATGTGTTTCCTAAATATTTCACCGAGTCTTCATCTTTTTTTATTGTTTTATTGTTTATTGGTTTATTTGGTTGGGACAGTGCAAGTTAATGAACAAGCCACACCGGATTGTAGCCTTGGGCTAATTTCCATCCGTTGTCCCCCATGCGCACTCTCAAACACACTCTCATTCATCCTGGCCTATTGTACATGTTTTTTTTAGTGTAATCTTGTAACCATTTATGCTGAAACTGCCATCTTGGAGGATCCCTTCTAAGCTTTGAATCCTTATAAACCAAGCAACATGGAGCGTGGTCAGAGATCACGATACTATCATAAGAGCAATCTTGAATTTTAAATTGTAGTTCAGTAGATAGTAAGAAAAAATCTATTCTAGAATAAGTACGGAATGTACCAGAGTAGCAAGAATTTGATTTAACATTTGCATTTCCCTCCTCCATATGGCTACCAACTTTAGTTCTGTCATAAATCTTTGAATTGTGGCTCTACATTTACTATGTGATTGATCCACCCCAGTTGATCTGTCCAAATATGGGTCTAATGTACAATTAAAATCTCCCCCAATTATGTGAGATCCCTGAAAGGCTGAAAGTGTAAAGCCACTGTCATCTACATTGGGCCATAAATGTTAGTCAAATTTAGATTTTCTGACAGAAGAGTGCCTTTAACTATCAGATATCTTCCTCTTTTGTCCTTAATAATGTTTTTAACATTTAAGGGAACTGACTCATGTACTAATATCATAACTCCCCTGGATTGAGACGTGAATGGTGCCGTAAATACATTACCCCTACATCTCCTCCTCACTTTAAGAATACCTTCATCCACAAGATGAGTTTCTTGCAAAAACACAATTTTGGAATCTAATTCCTTCAATTTATTCATAACTTGTTTAACTTTTTGGAGGCGTTGCAAGCCCCTGCAGTTCCATGTTATGAAGTTAAGATTTACTCCTTGAGCCATGTATATAAATGAGCTTAACTCTCAGGGTGGTCTGTGATATGAGCCAAACCTTTGCATGCACAACTGAAACGGGTGATTGAACAAACACCCAACAAATAGAACATAAATCAACCACAAAAGCCCCACCCCTTCCCCACCTTGGAGGAAACCCACCCTCCCTCATTTGTCTCCCGTTAATGCCAAAGACCTATCCACTCTAAGGAGGATCAGTCACACCACCAACTAACTTAAAATCACTACAGCTGCTACTAAACTGTCATATTGATTCAACCCCTGTTCATCAATAAAGACTATAAGCATAACGATTACTTCAGCTTACCAAAATATTGTTCCATTATAGTGTCTCCATCACAATTAGTCCTCATGCTTGGAAACAAAAATGAAGGTAGATGCAAAATGTATGTCCACATATCGCATACTGATTAGAGTACAGCATTAGCACTCTTCATGGCTTAAAGCATCACGCACTCTTTTAACAAAGACGTCTACCTCCGCCGGTGTTTTAAATTTGAGTGTGGTACCCTCAAAAGTCACAAGAAGCGTCGCTGGTAAAATCAGTTTTCATGGAGGTGAACTCGGTCTTCATTGTGCTGAACTCCGCTTTCATGCAAGTCAATGCAGCCAGTATTTGGTCAGCCTTGTTGTCCACGAGTTCTTTGCCAGCGCCAAGTGTAGCCATGCTATTGCTAGCTTTGGGAGCCTCGCTCCGGAGGCTGTAGTCCGACAGCTTCGATTGCTTTTGTGCCTCAACTTTACCTCCTTTTTGTCCTTTACCCGGGTTTGCCATATTAAGACGTCCCTTTCGATGAAATTGCACGTGAACAGGGGTTTTACTTGCATAATTTGTTGCAGTTTAAGCAGAGCGAGGTTAGGCACATCTTCCTACATGGCCGCCATTAACCTGGATTGAGTTTAAAGAGTACCTAAACGGGCGTGCCAAAGCCTTTCCCCACCCACAAACAAAAGTCAAAAATTGCCATGAAAGAGGCGGTCTCTGAAGTTTGGGGGTGACTTGCGGGGGGGAACTTTGCATTGGCACAATCACAGCAGACTGATTACGTGGGAGGGACTTGGTTATAAACCACAGGTACAGGGGCAGGACAATGAGCAGGACCTGATGACGATGTGTGGAGCTGGTGCGGCTTATGACGTTCTGTGGAGGCCATGGACACTCTCCAGCCAATCAGGAAATTCTAATTTAGTAGCAGAGTTTACCCTGAAGGGGGCGCAACCCATTCGTTTTCAGGCCAAAGTTAGGATTTAACACATGTTTGCGCTATAATGTCAGAATAATGTCAGGGACCAGTAGACAACACTATGAGACACCCATTGAGACAGATCAGTAAAAAAAACTTGATTTGGTGTTTAGTTGCTCTTTAACATTTTTCCATCAGAATAAAATGGGACGTTGTGGTCATCGCTACGGCAACACCGTGAAAAATATGGCATGGGTGTAATTGACTTTTCTGATCAGAACGACCAAATAGAATTTTGTGCCAAATTATTTTCGTTAAAGTAAAATTTGCACTCTCCATATAATTCCTATAGGGGGCGTGATCGCGCCCAATTTCAATTTTGCCAGATGAAAGTGTTTAGGACTGTGACTTTAACAACTGATAACAAAATTATAGAAATCGGGCTTCATATGTGCAAATGGGAGCCATTTTTTGTTTGCGAAAAATGGCAAAGTACTTCGCACAGTTTGCGGCCTTGCCGCATGAAAAACGTAAAACTTAGAAAAATGCTCGCGCATTCCTACATCATAGTAGAGGTCCTGGGTCCTCTCAGTCGCTCATTGACTTTTATGGGCTCTGTACAATTACAATGTACAGAGCTTCGCGTTCCAATTGTCCGCATGTAATTGGACAGCAGTGTACTTTTGATACATGTGCACGTCAGTGCTTAATTTGTAAATTTGTATTTTCAGGAACACTTTTGGCCTGATGGTATGGTTTCGGGGAACAGGCCAAAACATTTGCCGGAACACTCTCATTAAACACCATTATATCAGATCAAATCTTTGCCGGATCCTCCTAAATATTTCCTGGATCCATTACCCTGAAAAACTGAGAAATGGGGGAATGCGTTCCCCAAACGGGGGATCAAATTAAGCACTGGTGCACGTGCACGGAATGTGCACGACGAGAGGAGTCCGTTAGTGTATGTTTGAGCGCTCATTTTGTGCGCTCCGCACACAATCGAGTAATGTCTATTACTCTCTATTACTATTACTTGTAATCGTAATCTCTATATGATTACAAGAGCCCCTTGGCCAGCCCTGATGGTGCTCGGGCCTAATAATAGTCATCCATTAAGTAAACGAGTAAAACTCAAACAAAAATTTGACTTTTACGCTCAAATGATACAAACTGTTTTTTTGCACAAAGCTTCTGACACTGTATATACCGAGGCTGATCAAATGGCTCTAAGGAGTACAGGGTACAGTCACTTCTAAAGGTTTCTTTAGTAAATGTACAGTAAATGACTCCTACTCACCTCTTCTATGTGAAACTGCATTATCAGTGTCAATATTCAGTGACAAATATAGAATCACAGACAGTCAGAGGAGACACTTGTGACTAAAGTTCTTCTGTTGTCATGCAGCTGATTTTGGGATTTCGGCTCAGATCACTGCCACTCTGGCTCGCCGCAAGTCCTTCATTGGAACACCATACTGGTGGGTACTTTTGTGGACCCAAAAGTACTTTTTTACAGTGTTTCATAAAGCACTTTGATAGTTAATTACTCGGTGAGTGGCTCTCAAAGCTGTGTTATTGCCAGGATGGCTCCAGAAGTGGCTGCGGTGGAGATTAAAGGAGGCTACAACGAGCTGTGCGACATCTGGTCTGTGGGCATCACTGCCATCGAGCTGGCTGAGCTGCAGCCCCCGCTCTTCGACCTGCACCCGCTCAGGTCTGACCCCCCCAAAAATGTCCTCACTTTCCAAAATGTCCTCACTCTGCTGGTTAAAAACTCAAACTGGTCCTCACAATGTAGTCATTACAAGAACACACACACACACACACACACACACACACACACACACACACACACACACACACACACACTAAAAACAGACTAACTTGTTTTTCATAATGAATCTACAAAGTAACTGTAACTGCACACTGTCTGTAGGGTCCTGTTCCTAATGTCCAAGAGCGGATACCAGCCTCCCAAACTGAAGGACAAATCCAAATGGTAAATGTTTGCATAAGGCCTTTCACACATCACAAGTCATTTTGTGAATGGAGTGTCCTTGGGCCATGTCCTGCAGCTATGTCCTGGGGCTTTCTGTATTTCGGGGACATTCGCTGGGCCTGTTCCCTAATCCTCTCCTGTCTGCAGGTCTTCTAACTTCTATAACTTTGTGAAAGCCATGTTGGTGAGGAAACCCAGCAAGAGACCCAGTGCTGCCAAGATGCTGACCGTGAGTATGGCGAGCATGTCGGATACTCTGTTTGTGTTGCATTGTAAGATTGAATGTTATCATGTTTGGAACAACCACAAGCCGAGCCACGAGCAGACTTGCTCGTGGCTCGGAGCAGCACCTGTAGGACATCAAGATTAATCACTATTGAATAAAATTCAAATTACAGACTTCCATTTCTCAGTTTAGTTAATGTCCACTGCAACTAAAATTATGTTCACATAAGGTCTTATAGAAGCTGCTAACCCTGTAGTTCAGACCAGTGGTTCTCAACTGGTGGGACCCAAAAGTGGGTTATGGAACCGTTTTCAGTGGCTCACTGGATGAGCCTTTCCAGAAATCATTTGTATATACAGTATGCACAGAAATAAATAGAATCCCCACTTGAGTCTGTTATTGGGTTGTTATAATAATTTCAGCTTTTTTGGCTTATTTTATGCCTTTTCAACAACAATATTTGAGGACAATATTTGACATTATACAGTGCCTTGCGAAAGTACCCGGCCCCCTCGGGGCCGGATACTTTCGCAAGGCACTGTATTTTACTACATTATATTTAGGTCAACCCAGGGTCATTGAGGGTCCCAATGGCAAATCAGTTGAGAACCATGGTTTAGAGCTCTAGGATCATGTTGTGAAATGCGTTTCATTGTTCTATCTCCAGTGTTAATGCTCCTGGACATAGTAATATTAGGTGTAAAGCCAATATAGTGGTTAAGGCTACTGCACATATGGCAAAATACTGTTCTGGCACCTGGCATTGTCAGTCCTGACAATTTGCTGTATGTCTCTCCCCACTATTCACTTTTACCCTGTCAAATAAAGCCTAGGGGGCAAAACATCCTTTAAAATTTGCATCATGAACTGAATCTTAATAAAAGAAATAATAATAATAAAACAAATCTAATCACAGTCACAAATGTGCAATTCAGCAGTGAACATAGAGAGAAGTCATGACACAGGATCCATCTCACCAGGGAATAGCTGAAAAGATAACAAACTCATGTAAAAGAGATTTTGATCTCAGTGAGTTTTTTTGTTAAAATAAAGGTTTGAATGAATAAAATCAATAAACAATATCAAATCCCCCTCAGTGAAGAGTGAAGCACAGAGGGTGGACAGTTCCCCAGGTATCCCCTCTCCTTAGACCTTCTTTCTCGTCAAGGAACAAGTGAAAAAGCCCAGTGGTAAAAAGGGAAACCTCAGGAAGAAGCACATTAAAGGAGAGGCCCACTCCCAGGGACAGAATGGGACTCCCTCCGCAGATGGGGCTGAAGACTGGAGCCAACATAGTCTCTGCTGGAGTCACAGGGACACAGCTGATGTGTTGAGCGATAAACCAACGACTTTGTTTAAAAACCTGCTAAACCTCACTCTCTGGGTCTCTGCAGAACCCCTTTGTTTCTCAGCCAGGTCTGAGCCAGGACCTGACCCTGGAGTTGCTAGATAAGTACCAGCACCCGGAAAAAGATAAGACCTGCCTGGCAACAGACGACGAAGACATGGAGGTACTGGCTCTGACAAAATTATTGCTGTAGACTTTGTTTATGTGTTAATGTGGAGGTACAGAATGTGTGTTTGGAAAATACTCTATGAGAAAAGCTTCTTCTTCCTCACTTGGAGTGCCCTCAACTTGCAGCAAGAATTAACAATACAATAGTAGTAAAAATTAAATACAAGTCGCCAATTTAATCCATGCTACCAAATCTATGCCTATGATAAATACAGTCTAAGTGCAGGATAGGTGAAAATGCTTAGGTTCCTGGTACTATCCAGGATACAGTGAGGAAAATAAGTATTTGAACACCCTGCTATTTTGCAAGTTCTCCCACTTAGAAATCATGGAGGGTCTGAAATTATCATCGTAGGTGCATGTCCACTGTGAGAGACATAATCTAAAAAAAAAAATCCAGAAATCACAATGTATGATTTTTCAACTATTTATTTGTATGATACAGCTGCAAATAAGTATTTGAACACCTGAGAAAATCAATGTTAATATTTGGTACAGTAGCCTTTGTTTGCAATTACAGAGGTCAAACGTTTCCTGTAGTTTTTCACCAGGTTTGCACACACTGCAGGAGGGATTTTGGCCCACTCCTCCACACAGATCTTCTCTAGATCAGTCAGGTTTCTGGGCTGTCGCTGAGAAACACGGAGTTTGAGCTCCCTCCAAAGATTCTCTATTGGGTTTAGGTCTGGAGACTGGCTAGGCCACGCCAGAACCTTGATATGCTTCTTACAGAGCCACTCCTTGGTTATCCTGGCTGTGTGCTTCGGGTCATTGTCATGTTGGAAGACCCAGCCTCGACCCATCTTCAATGCTCTAACTGAGGGAAGGAGGTTGTTCCCCAAAATCTCGCAATACATGGCCCCGGTCATCCTCTCCTTAATACAGTGCAGTCGCCCTGTCCCATGTGCAGAAAAACACCCCCAAAGCATGATGCTACCACCCCCATGCTTCACAGTAGGGATGGTGTTCTTGGGATGGTACTCATCATTCTTCTTCCTCCAAACACGTTTAGTGGAATTATGACCAAAACGTTCCATTTTGGTCTCATCTGACCACATGACTTTCTCCCATGACTCCTCTGGATCATCCAAATGGTCATTGGCAAACTTAAGACGGGCCTTGACATGTGCTGGTTTAAGCAGGGGAACCTTCCGCGCCATGCATGATTTCAAACCATGACGTCTTAGTGTATTACCAACAGTAACCTTGGAAACGGTGGTCCCAGCTCTTTTCAGGTCATTGACCAGCTCCCCCCGTGTAGTTCTGGGCTGATTTCTCACCTTTCTTAGGGTCATTGAGACCCCACGAGGTGAGATCTTGCATGGAGCCCCAGTCCGAGGGAGATTGACAGTCATGTTTAGCTTCTTCCATTTTCTAATGATTGCTCCAACAGTGGACCTTTTTTCACCAAGCTGCTTGGCAATTTCCCCGTAGCCCTTTCCAACCTTGTGGAGGTGTACAATTTTGTCTCTAGTGTCTTTGGACAGCTCTTTGGTCTTGGCCATGTTAGTAGTTGGATTCTTACTGATTGTATGGGGTGGACAGGTGTCTTTATGCAGCTAAAGACCTCAAACAGGTGCATCTAAATGTAGGATAATAAATGGAGTGGAGGTGGACATTTTAAAGGCAGACTAACAGGTCTTTGAGGGTCAGAATTCTAGCTGATAGACAGGTGTTCAAATACTTATTTGCAGCTGTATCATACAAATAAATAGTTACAAAATCATACATTGTGATTTCTGGATTTTTTTTTTTAGATTATGTCTCTCACAGTGGACATGCACCTACGATGACAATTTCAGACCCCTCCATGATTTCTAAGTGGGAGAACTTGCAAAATAGCAGGGTGTTCAAATACTTATTTTCCTCACTGTATGTAGATGGAATCGCAGCACCGGGTTTGTGATAACTGGCCATACGCCCAATCCTATCAGAGCTCAACAGCTCAGTTGTGCCTGAGTAGACCTGGATGGGAGACCTGAGGGAACACCAGCTGCCGGGGTGAGTGGCGTGTGAGTGGTTGGAGAGAGAAGCTGCAACCTCGCTTCTTGCACGCTTCTTGTCTACCCAGGGCATAATAATAATAATAATAATAATAATAAATAAAGCCACTCGCGGCGATAAAGGCCCTTGCCCCAGGCGCAGTCCCCCCCTTGTGACCGCCTCTGCTCTCTCTCTCGCCCAAACCCGCTTTTGCCCCGGTGTCACACCCAACCTGGCCTGTTTTGCGCCTGTTAACTCTTGCCCCGACCCACTCTCGCCTGAGCCTTCATCACACCTCGGCCTCACTCTTGCCCCAGGTAGCTCTGGTGCCGACCCACTCTTGCCTCAGCCTCAAAGCCCGGGCCTCACATTCGCTGCAGCTGTGCTTTTCACGCGCTGTATAGTTGAAATCCTTTCTATGGCCAGTGACCTGCAATACTAGGGAGAAGCCACCAGGCAAAACAGCACCTGGACAGAGGTGCCAAATTCCACAGAAGTCCTTTCCACATACTTCTATTTGTAGTATAGGCACCGAACCCGTGGGTGCTGCAGGTCTGGAACACCCACTCAAAATGTGGGCAATTTGCCTTGATTACAAAATTATTCAGTAGTGTTCAGCAAATACACTCGGTTGCAATTTAAATGATTTGTTATATGCTTGTATGATATTAAAGACTTACTAAACTGAGTGAGAGGCTCAGTTGGAGGATACAGAGATGAGTCGCCATGTTTTTAGACGATGATACTCCTCCCCATGAAATGCTGAGAGAAAACATGTTTATGTAGGCCAAATCATTGTGTAGTATAAAAGTAAAAATTACTTTCTCTCAGCTTTTCTATATTACAATTTATATATTGTGTGTATTTTTTCAGGAAAGAATTATCCCTCCACCCAATAAGTCGACATTTAATTTAGCTTGTGCCACCTGCAATTGGTTATTTAAAACTAATATATTTGTCCAAAATGTTTGTGGAAGCACAGATATTCACCCTTGATATATTTTTTTTATGATTTGTTAATGTACCACATTTTCATGCCTGTAAAACAATCTGTATTCATGCATATTTTACATTGGGACTACTGGGATGCAGCACATGTATCCCGATTGACCTTTGACCGGAAGTGCTGCGCATGCGCATTGATTGCGATTTTGCTAATGTGCAGCGGCCATGTGAAAAGAAAAAGCATTAGAAATTTGTCCAAGCCATGTTTGAACTGGCAACCTCCTACACCAAAGATCAGCACAGTATCACTGAGCTATATCTCCGTACTATAAAGCCCTGATGTGGGCTACTTTGTTTTATATTATTGGGCTGAAATTACCAGGCCGAAAGTCTCAGCACGCCACTGGATGAGAGAGGTCATATTTCCACCTCCATTTTCTCAGTTGTTTTTGATGTCCTCCAGCTTTCTCTATTGTTTCCTTACTGTCCCCCCCATGTCTTTCTGTGTAGTTTGCATATGTCGAAACTGTCCTTTCCCCTTTTTAATGAGGCTGGGACCATAGGTGGCGATTCATGTTCTTCCCAGTAGGTGCCCAGTCCTCCCAAAGAAAAAAGAGTTAAGGTTGAGATTGATCCTGCAAACTCATGATTGGGAGCCCAGTGCTCTCCCTATGGAGCTAGACAGGCAGCTATTGCTGAGATGGACTTTATATTAAGGCGAGACACGGCAGGTGAAAATATTGATTTTTCACGCAGTGGTCGAAGTGGAGATTTGTATCTATTTTCCTCCCTTTACATCTTAGTTTTCATGTCAGAGTATAAAAATAACAAAACTCACCCCGCATGATGCTTATTTTATGATGATTTGTCCGCTTGCGAGCCAGACGGAACCCGGAAGTAAGAAAACCGGCGTCGAAAGACCGCTCTGCAGCGGGTATTTCATTCACAAATATTGACAGCTTTTACATCCACGTGTGCTGCAAAGGGTTCCGTGATGACGCTATCACGCCCAAATATGGTATATTTCCTTCTGGGAGATGCCTGGGACGGACGAGCCGAAGAAGGTTCCACGCATGCGCAGTCGCCACAAAACTTCAAGGCTTGTTTTCTCTGAATGAGAGAAGGCCCCACTCGGGCAGCGGGTGAGCCCTTATAGTAGCTCCTACAGACTCCAAACTTTACAGTCTTGAACTTAACAATATTTGAAGGTTTTTTCAGAGGGATTTTTTAATATCTAATTCCTAGCCTGATTTATTCAGCTTTGAACACAAAAAACAGGCGGAATTTGAGTTTTTCACTTATGATTAGTTATGATTAGTTAATTGAAAAACTAAACAATATATCCAAAATCCCCTCTGAAAAAATCTTAGTTACTAATATGTCAATAAAATGAAACCATACATTTTAATCTGGCTCAATCCATTATTTTTATTTCGTTGCCCAAAATATAGCCAATTTTGGTCATTTTTATGAACAAAATGTCTTATTTTTTATATGAAAACATAAAATGACAGAAAAAATGCAATACATTTTTTTCTCATATTTATATCAGTGATGTTCAGCAAAAGTTTCAAATTGATATCTCTACATTTATTTTTTTCCCCTATTCACCTGCAGTGTCTCGCCTTAATAGAAAATGGAGGGACAGCTTTACATTGTAGCCAATATGACTGAATCATTTTATAATTAGGGCAAATTTGCCTGTTCCAGATATGAACTAAGTAACAAGAGCGTAACTGTCAAGTAAATCTATCAGAAATTAAATTGAAAAAACAAAACATGAAAAGACGTATTTGAACTGGCAACCTCCTGCACCTAAGACTAGCAAACTATCACTGAGCCAGTAGGCCAGTCCACACAACAACCAAAAAAAAAAAAACAAGAAAAAGAAAATTGTGTTATAGTTGGAATTGATCCTGCAAACTCGTGAGCAGGAGTCCTGCGCTCTACCTATGGAGCTAAGGCAGCTTTAGGTGAGAGGACCTTAGATTTATATTATGAAATGTTCCGCGCTCATGTATTTGCAGAAAACGGAGGACAGCCTTACAGTTCAGCCAATATTAATTGAATCATTTTATAATTAGAGCAAATTTGCATGGGAGCCCAAATATTTGAGAGTATGCTTCAGCCACGCAGCAACCTCGATGGGTGAAACAATATTTTGGTCAGACCCACGTATTAGGAGGAACACACAGAGAGACGGACAGGAAACAGTCACTCACAACTTCCTGTGATGGTAAAGTCCAAAAAAGATGAATTTGGACCCAAAAATGAGCAAATTAAAGCTTCTGTCTGTGAGAGATTGGTAGTATAAAGGCATAGGAGTCTAAATATGTGGCTGTTGTTAATAAAGGGGGAAATTGTCGAATTTCAGGAGAAACTCTGACTGAGACCGGCTTGCTGCCAGGCTAAGAACTCTGGCTATTTTGACAGTGGATGGGCGGGCCACTTTAAAGCCACTTTTGGCGACAGTGGCTGCGTTTGCACATGGTTAGTAGTGATGGTGAGATGAAGCTGTATGAGGCCTTTGAAGCAGTCACCGAAGTGGGTCGACACATGTACCAAAGCTTCAGAGTGGTTCCTCTGCTCTACTGCTCCATCAAGTGGACAAAATAATGTACTTCAACTTAAGTTACCATTATGCACATGCACCATATACACAATGCCATTGTAATTAGGAGTGGAATATTCTCGTGTTAGTTGAAGTAATGTGACGAGAGAGGGGTCTTTATTGATTTTTATTCAACATTTATTTTTATTTTTTATGGAACACCACCAAGCCCTCAAAACCCACGCACCAGTTCCTCAATCAGTCACGTGGTACAATGCTTCAGGCAAGGCAAGGCAACTTTATTTATACCGCGCATTTCGTACACAAGGCAACTCAATGCGCCTTACAAAAGAAGATATGCAAAATTACAATCAGGTTAGGTTAAGTCAAAGCACATATATAGAAACATCAAGACATGGGAAATACACAATGACTGGCCATTGACCAGGGGGCTGAAGAAACGTGTTGAGGCGGATGCAGAACGACGGGGGCGTGGTTAGGGAAGGGGTATGTGTGTGCGGTTATTTACAGTCTGAAAGTCAGTGTTATGCAAAATATGACCCAGAGAGCTCAGGCCTTATCAGGTTTAGCTCCGTGGCTTGGCCTTGGATGGTTCAGGAAGGTTCAAATCGTCATTGTGTACATCACCAACACACGCTCCGAACCACACGCCGCCTCTGCCTCCGCCTTATTGCTCGACACACGCTTCGACGCCTCGATACGAACGTAACATCACAAATGGTTAGGTCCAGCTCGGGAATATGCACGCGCGCCGGATTGGGTCCGTTCCAATCCGACAAAGTCTGTGAAAGATATGAGACTTTGAATTTTTTTGAAAATGGCCTCTGAGTTGCGGGCTTGTCATGACCATGCCCGATAATATTTCCAAAATTGAAACAATGATTTTTAAAGCCACATGGGTCTGGGACATTTTGGCCAAAATGTGAGGCTTTCGATTGAAAACTCGGGGATCAGGGGTCAGAAGTTCAAGAGGTACGATTTTGAAGGTTTGAGGTTTGGGCCAAGATGGCTGACTTCCTGTAGTGTTTAGGGAGGGGCCATAATATAATTTTTTACATGTCCTTACGTGTTCTATGTCCTTGGCCAGTGTCACCTTTGTAAGATGACATTTTTTGCAACCGGGCACTCATTGAGTCAATGTAAACTGGCTGTTTGAGGGGGCGCCACAGAGCCATCTTTTATTATTTTCTCTTGCGGACCCGACACAAAATTAGAGCTCCCAGAGCACTAATTTCTGATCCCTGTTACTTGCATATCGGTCCACGTTTGCTATGTGAATTCTTGGGTTTTTTGTTTCCATTCATGATTTTAATTAGTCCCTCGCGGGACACTGCGTGTCCGTTGCTCGGGCCTAATAATAATACTAAAAAAAACATGATTATAAGTTTTAAAAAAAGACAATTGTGTATGATATGTCCCTTTAAAGTTATTTTCAAAAAGCAAAGACATAAAGACATGCATGTTGCCTTCAGCACAGTAATATCCTCCAATTAACTCTGTGTTTCTCGACATGAAGGTGGTCTGTGGATCTTTGCGGAGGATCCAGTCATTTCACAAACGCAGGCCAGCAGAGCGGACTAGCTCGGACCCCCACAGTAAGTGTTCACAGTTTGGTTATTTGATTGATTGACAGCGGAATCCTTCTGCAGTTAGTTCCCATTTCTTTATTGTGGTATAATAATTTGTTTTCACGTTCTTTATTATATTTTTATATTTTTACAGCTTTCACAGTTTCAGATATTTCAGCAAGTTATAGCTCTAAATATTCCGCATGCTTGGGAGAATTATGCTATTACTTTTGGGAATTCTGCGATTTCCGTTTTTTTTTCCACAATCGGACGGAATTCCACCAATTTTTCCCATTGACTTATAATGGGGCTTCCACTAATTCACAGTTTCTGCAGTTTTTTTCCACATTTTCTGCAATTTCTGCAGTTTGTGCATGTTCAGCGTCCGCAACTTGTCAGTTTTCAGAAAAATTCTGCATTCTGCAGTTTTCCAGTTTTTTTTTCTACATGATTGGGAATTCTGCCAATGATTTGTATGGGCAGTTCTGCCCATTCATTTTGACAGGCCCATTCATTTTAATAGAACTTCGGAATTTCAGAGCATGCAGTAGGGGTGTGACTTTGTCTGTGTGTATTTACATACTGGGTAAACACTGGGTCGTGTTTCTTATGTCATTGCCCCCGCCCTCCAGCGTGGCTACTTAGAATGCACTCTGGCCGCCTCTATCTGATATCAAAATTCAATGAGGATGGACGCCGCAAAGATTGTAGCAGATGAGCTGAACCGTGGACGTTACAACGAACATGTTTGGAAGTACTTCTGCGAAGTGGATTTATTAATCACGGCTATTTGGCAGCGCTTCCTCATGAAAAGCCTTGATAGCAAAGCAGCGACAGCAGGACAGAGACACTTTGCTCCCCAGCCAGAACAAGACTTTCCCCATGTTAAAAAAAGCTTCCCGAAAAGCACCAATCTGTAAGTGTAGTATCTTTTATTACGGTGGATTTGCGTTTGAGTTGATCTCTGATGTCTCGCTCTGTCAACAAAACATCCGCCTGTTTCCACGTTAGGATACCCTTGTCTCCACCGTCATGTGTCGTGTGTTTCGGAGGCACTGCTGCTTTGGTTTGCGTTGTTGACACATTCTTTAGTGAACAAATGCCACGCAAAAAAGGCAGTTTTATACATACTATTGTCGATCAGTTTATACAGTATGCGTTTGAGTGAGTTAACTTGCGTCCTGAGGACTGAAACCTCACACACATGACATAACAACGGGAGCTTTACAGGGGTATGGCTTTTCTAAATGAGATGTAAATGAGCCCTATTGTCACTCGGAGCAGCAGAGAGAGGTGGGAAGTGCACAAACTTTAGAGGCCGATTACTCACCTTTGAGATACAGTGCCTTGCGAAAGTACTAATACACCTTGAACTTTTGCACATATTGTCATGTTTACAACCATAAATATAAAGATTTTATTTTTAATTTTTTACTGAAAGTTCACACACAAGTAACAGACAACTGTGAAGTGAAAGCAAAATCATACATGATTCTGTTTTTTTTTTAAATAGAAAAGTGAAAGGTGGGGCATGCATAAGTATTCATACAGCATGACTTAATACTTTGTGGAACCCCCTTTTGCTGCAATAACAGCAGCAAGTCTTCTGGGGTTTGACTACAAGGTTTGCACATCTAGAGACTGACATTTTAGCCCATTCCTCTTTACAAAACAACTTAAGTTCTGTCAAATTAGAAGGAGAGCGTTTGTGAACAGCAGTTTTCAGGTCTTTCCACAGATTTTCAATAGGATTTAGGTCAGGACTTTGACTGGGCCATTCTAACACATTAATATGTTTGTTTTTAAACCATTCCATTGTAGATTTAGCTTTGTGTTTAGGGTCATTGTCCTGCTGGAAGGTGTATCTCCGCCCCAGCCTCAATTCTCTTGCTGACTCCAGCAGGTTTTCCTCCAAAATGTCCCTGTATTTGGCTCCATCCATCTTCCCAACTATTCTTACAATCTTCCCAGTCCCCGCTGAGGAAAAGCAGCCCCATAGCATGATGCTCCCCCACCATATTTGACACTGGGGATGGTGCACTCAGGACGATGAGAAGTGTTATGTTTGCTCCATATATAACGTTTTGCATTTGGGTCAAAAAGTTCAATTTTTGTCTCATCTGACCAAAGCACCTTCTTCCACATGGTAGCTGTGTCCTCCATATGACTTCTAGCAAACTTCAGACGGGATTTCTTATGGCCTCCTTTCAATAATGGCTTTCTTCTTGCCACTCGTCCATGAAGGCCAGATTTGTGTAGAGTACGACTCCAGTTGTCCCATGTACCCATGTGGTTATACCGCCTTTGCTATGCCGAATCCCGTCAGATCTAGGTAGCTAAGCAGGGAAGGGCCTGGTTAGTACTTGGATGGGAGACCGTTTGGTAACACCAGGAAGCCTAGCGAATGTAGTGAGTGAGTGAGTGGTTGGCGGTGGTCGGAGGGGCCGGTGGCGCAGACTGGTTGCCTCGCTTCCGTCAGTCTACCCCAGGGCAGCTGTGGCTACAATAGTAGCTTACCACCACCAAGTATGGAGTGAATGAATAATCAGCTGTGAAGCGCTTTGGGTATCTTGAAAAGCGCTATACAAATCCAAGAGATTATTATTATTATTATTATGTACAGATTCCCCCAGCTCAGCGGCAGTACGTCGCAGCTCCTTTAGAGTTATCTTGGGGCACTTGGTTGCATTTCTGACCAGTGCTCTCCTTGTTCGGTCTGTTAGTTTAGGTGGACGGCCGTGTCTTGATAAGTTCGCAGTGGTGCTATACTCTTTACATTCCGAATGATGGATTGAACAGTGCTCCGTGAGATGTTCAAACTTAATGCTGCTTTAAACTTCTCCACAGCTTTATCCCTGACCACTCCGACCATAGCTCTGAGGCCCTCACAGAACAGCTGGAATTATACTGAGAGTAGATTACACACAGGTGGCCTCTATTTAATGGTTAGGGCAAGGTGTGAACATTCTGCAGTCATTAGGAATGTTATAAAGGCAATTTAATGCACTCCGAAAATGCTGTATGAATACTTATGCACGCCCCACTTTTCATTTTTCTATTTAAAAAAATAACAGAATCATGTATCATTTTGCTTTCACTTCACAGTTGTCTGTTACTTGTGTGTGAACTTTCAGTAAAAAATTCAAAATAAAATCTTTACGTAAAAGATGACAAAATGTGCAAAAGTTCAAGGTGTATTAGTACTTTCGCAAGGCACTGTATTTTGGGTTCCTACATTCAAATTGCCACATCTTCTCCAAATATTATCAGATTTCCATGTGTTACACATTGTTAGAAACTTTGAAGACTACTCTTTCATAATCTATGTCCAACTCAAAATGCCTGTTTATGTTCAGCTTCCACAACTTGTCAGTTTTCATAAAAAATTCTTCTGCCGTTTTCCTTTTTTTTTTTCCCTACAGGATTGGGAATATTTTGCATGTGTGTGTCTGTGGAATCTGGCCCATTTGTGTGTATGGGGAATCCAGCCCATGCATTTTAATAGGATTTCAGGGACTCCAGGTCTTTCAGCTATTTGTGCAGCTTCTGCAATTTCAGCATTTAGGTGATTTCAACAATTTGACCAGTTTATGGAATTTAAAAAGTTTATGCAATATAAATAATGAATGTAAATTAACAACTTTATGCAATTTAATCAGTTTATGCATTTTAACCAGTTTATGCAACATAAGAGTTTATGCCATTTAGGATTTATGCAATTTAAACAGTTTATGCAATTTATATAATTTATGCAAAGTAACCTTTTATGCATTTACCAGTTTTTGCAATTTAACCAGTTTATGCCATCTTAAGTTTATGCAACATAACAATTTAAACAATTTGTGCATTTTACCAGTTTATGCAAATTAGATAGTTTATGCAATTTTTACAGTTTGTGTAATATAAAGAGTTCATGCAATTTCAATTAAGCAAATTACCAATTAACGCAATTTAGACAGTTCATGCAATTTCAACAGTTCATGCAATTTATATAATTTATGCAAATTAACAAATGTTTGCATTTTTACCAGTTTCTGCAAGATAACAGTTTATGCAATTTAAACAATTTATTTTACCAGATTATGTAAATTAGGTTATGCAAATCAACCAATTTATGCAATTTCAACAGTTTATACAATTTCTGCATTCACATCTGCAATTCCGCAGTCAAGTTTCTAGTTTTAATAGGACTTTGGGTACATTGGGGTTTTTCAGCAATTTCTGCAGCTTCTGCAATTTCAGCAGTTTAAGGACTTAAGCCGGTTCAAAGAAAGTTTCAAAACCAGACCCAAACCAAGACGCAGACCAAGACCTGAACCCAGACCAAGACCAGGCCAAGACAAGACAATGACCCAAACCCAGACCCGAACCAAGACCTAAACAAAGAACCAGACCAAGACCTAGACAAAGACCCAAACCAAGACCAGACCAAGACCAGGCCAGACCAGGCCAAGACTCAAACCAACTTTTGGTTTGAGTCTGAAGCCTGAAGCCATTGCGATTGACTGCGGAATAGATCTAATGCAAAAGTTACCTGAAATATCCTTGAAAATGCCTTGAAACTGTTAAAATACTTGATAAATCTTTGAGGATTTGACCACCAACTAATATTTGACACCCACATCTGCAAATCGTTTTTTAATCTCCGAAACATCTCCAAACTCCGTACCTCCCTGATGCTGAGAAGCTGGCCCACGCCAGGCTGGATTACTTTAATGCACTCCTCATTGGGATCCCTGGCAAGGGTCTCCAGAGACTGCAGTACATTCAGAACTGTGCTGACAGTATCCTGAGGAGGGTGCGTAAATCCCATCACACCCATCCTCCATAAACTCCATTGGCTCCCTGTTAGGTCCAGGATTGAATACAAGGTATGTCTCCTGACCTATCAGTGTATCTATGGCAGTGCACCAGTGTACCTCAAAGCCGTGTTTCCCAACCAGGGGTTCGAGGACCCATAGGGGTACGTGAGAGGTTAGCAGGGGGTACTTGGATTAATTTCAGATTTTTTTAAAACTAAACAGATAAAACAAATTGTATTGTTGATCATTATAGTCAAAGAAAGGCTTATAAAAACAAACATGAAACTGTAAAGAGTGAGAGTTTCCGTGTATTTAGTTAAGTAATTATGAGTTTTAGTCATTCACTTTCTAACTAATCAACAAATCCATCGAGGCAGGGCGTACTCGTAGGGCGTACGCAAGGCAAAAAAGTTTGGAAACCCTTGCCTCAAAGAACTGATCAGTGCCCACACACCATCACAACACCTGCGCTCCTCTGACAGCCACCAGGTCTCCAAGTCCAAACTCACCATGGGATATTGGGCCTTCCAGGTGGCTGCACCTCAACTGTGGAATGCCCTTCCTAACCACAAGAGGGCGCCTCAGTCTATAGAGGTTTTAAAAATAAGCTGAAGACTTTTTTTTTTATTTCTTAAAGTTTTTTCTTAGTGCTTCTTGTGATCTGTTTATTGTTGTATTTTATTCTGCTTTTAACTACTTTGGGATCTGTTTTTTCAGATGTAAAGCGCATTACAAATAAAATGTATTATTATTATCATTATTAAATCCTTTATCTCACTCTCACGTGTCTGTGTTCAGTGAACTGCACCTTCTCTGAGAGGCCTAGAAAACAGGGATCTGCCCGAGCCATGGTAGGCAACGTACAATGGTACAGTCTGGATAAGGCCAGTGTGTCTGAATGAGGTTCATGTGTGGAGCAATGTTGGTGTCCAGTGTGTCTGAATGAGGTTCACGTGTGGAGCAGTGTGGGTGACCAGTGTGTCTGAATGAAGTTCATGTGTAGAGCAGTGTGGGCGACCAATGTGTCTGAATGACGTTCATGTGTGGAGCAGTGTGGGTGACCAGTGTGTCTGAATGAGGTTCATGTGTGGAGCATTGTGGTGACCAGTGTCTGATGAGTTCATGTGTGGAGCAGTGTGGGTGACCAGTGTGTCTGAATGAAGTTCATGTGTGGAGCAGTGTGGGCGACCAATGTGTCTGAATGAGGTTCATGTGTGGAGCAGTGTGGGTGACCAGTGTGTCTGAATGAGGTTCATGTGTGGAGCAGTGTGGGTGACCAGTGTGTCTGAATGAGGTTCATGTGTGGAGCAGTGTGGGTGACCAGTGTGTCTGAATGAGGTTCATGTGTGGAGCAGTGTGGGTGACCAGTGTGTCTGAATGAGGTTCATGTGTGGAGCAGTGTGGGTGACCAGTGTGTCTTACTGAAGTTCATGTGTGGAGCAGTGTGGGTGACCAGTGTGTCTGACTGAAGTTCATGTGTGGAGCAGTGTGGGTGACCAGTATGTCTAAATGAGGTTCGTGTGTGGAGCAGTGTGGGCGACCAGTGTGTCTAAATGAGGTTCATGTGTGGAGCAGTGTGGTTGACCAGTGTGTCTGAATGAAGTTCATGTGTGGAGCAATGTTGGTGTCCAGTGTGTCTGAATGAGGTTCATGTGTGGAGCAGTGTGGGTGACCAGTGTGTCTGAATGAGGTTCATGTGTGGAGTAATGTTGGTAACCAGTGTGTGTGTCCACAGGTTAGGCCACAGGAGTCTATTTGCAGTAAGAACAGTCCTGTCAGGTAAAGCACATCCTGGATATTCTTTCACTCACTCGGTCTGATCTCTAATCGCTCTGTCTCTATAGGAGCCAGGAGTCCGACTCGGAGGATGACTACGATGATGTTGACGTGTATGGGCACACCACACTCACATTTGCACAGGCCTAGTGTTAGGTCATGTTGTTAACAGTCCCAGGCAGCAGATATGATTCTCTTCTTTGGGGAGTCAAATCAAAATCCGGGCTGAACACTAGCGCTAACACACAGTTCTTGCTGGAGCCTCAGGACAGCGGGGGAAGGGAGAGAGACTCATGCAGGCCAGTGGGTCTGGGAGTCCACAGGTGATGGTATTGGTCAGTCATCACTGGGCTGAAGGGCAGACAGCGTCCAGGCTGAAAATGAAGGCCCTCCCTAAATGGGAGTGTGAATAACAATGGCTGAATTTTGAGTCCAGGGCTCAATTTTAATAGCCTGGCTAACGTCAGACAAGTATCACAAGTGATATTTAGTCTGGGGACCACCAATTCATTTTCTCCTAGGAGAGGTGTGTTTTATGATTGTCCATAGCCGTTTATTGGGCGCTACGAATGTCTATCATATGCGTCTGCACGTAGCCATAGCCAATCGTATCAATTTTACAGATGACATATGACGTACCCGCTGTAAACACAGTCTAAAGCTTGATTGAAAGATAGCGTTGCATCTGCTGCTGTCATGTTGGATCTGTAAATAATAAATAGATATATTTTATCCCTAAACAAACTATAAGCTTCTGTATGTCGAATAGCATGTCATCGTCCTGCCGTCCCTCCTCGTTTTGTGATTGGTCTCTAAATCCATGTTTTTGGCCATGGTCCCCAGGCTGCTGCGAAGTTCGAAATTATTCGAGCGCCCAGCAGTCTAGCGTTAGCCGGGCTACTAAAGTCTGGCTAACGCTACAATGCATTTTCAGCCTAACACGTCTGTCGACAGTTGACCCCCTACAGATGTGCAGCTGTTATCTGTATCTAATGCCAGGCTAGTTCTCCCTGGGGAAGTCAGAAAGTGATTATCAGAGGTGGCCTGTAACAGACTATATTTACTTAAGTGAATACGAGGTTTTGAGGATCTTAATCAAAAAAAGTGAATTCCTTGATTAAGTGTTTTTGTTAAGAACTTAGCATATTTTATTCCATTTAAAAGCTTTATGGAGAAAATAGTAGATGGAAATGTGAAGATGTCAATGCCACTGACTTACGACGAGGAAAAATGTTTGTTCCTGTTTTGTCGCAGTATGCAGCTCAACTGTGGGGACTGGGAATAGAAATTACATTAATAATCTCCATAGACTTAAAAAAATATATATATATATATATATATGTATATATATATAAACCTTTATTTTATTTTATTTTATTTTATTCCACAGTCTAACTCTATTTAGTGACAGTCTATATGTGTTTGACATCAAAAAGTTATTATCCACAACACTTATTAAAAAGGATTTACTTTCTCCTTTAAATACTTACAGCAGTACTAAGTATCTCATGCCCCCAAAGGCCATAAGCCTACTGCAGGTGTCGTAGCATGTTGCGTTTTTTTACTCATTAATTGTCCGTGAGAGTAAATACTACGCTGACAGAAAAGACAAAGGGAGAGAGCAATATTGTACATCCAATCAGTGTTAATTTCGTCGACTAAAATGTTTCATCATAATTTTAGTCAGTCATATTTTTGTGACAAAACTAAATTAAAAGTTGTTCATGAGACTAAAACTGGACTAAAATATCCAGATATTTTTGTCGACTAAAATCATCATGATTTTAGTCTTATGTTAGTTTCATGTTCATTTTCAAAAATATCTGGATATTTTAGTCCAGTTTTAGTCTCATGAACAACTTTTAATTTAGTTTTAGTCCAATTTTAGTCACAAAAATATGACTGACTAAAACTATGATGAAATATTTTAGTCGACGAAATTAACACTGCATCCAATAGGTTGCGTTCATGTGGCATAACAACAGAGCCCACGCCAAAGAGCCCATAGTTTCCATTGGATAGTATCCAATGGTCTTTTATTTATTTATTTGAGGCCTTTTATTTATTTATTATTTAAAGATTTGATCGAGCCATCACTGCTTGCTCTGCTTGTATGGACGGCGCGCCCATGGTGAATACTTTTTAAGTGGCGCTAGCCCGCAGTTAGCTTTGCCCATTAGCCTGTTAGCTTCTTCTTCGGGATTCCTTTAGTGTGTATTAGTGACACCTACCCGGTGGCAGCGAAGTTGCAATTGCGGTTTTATGGCCAGAGACACCGGGGCAGATGAAAGACCCCCCCAATTATTCCATTAACACTTGTATTACCCCCAGAGGGACTACGGAAAGGATTCATAAGGTAAACAAGTTACTTAGTACTGCTTTAAGTATTTTCTACAGCAGTATAAGTATTTTCTACAGCAAATACTTAAGTAGGCAGTACCTAGGCAGTGCCTTCATTGAACATACTTAAGTACTTACACTTGAATTGATATGTGGTGGTAAGGAAGTAAGGAAATCAAGTACTTTGACCACCACCACCACTACTACCTACCTCTGAAGCTTTGGTTGGCTTTAATGCACAGCTCTGTGTCATCGCAGGTGTATCAATCAGATGCATTGATCTTCAAATTCTCTTAAAACCTTTTTTGTTTGTTAGTTTTGTGGCATTTATGTCTTGGTTTCAGACTGTAGTGTATGCTCATGAATAATGACACTTTTCCTCTGTCCCTCTTAGGCCCACATTACAGCCCCGTAGGCCCCCCAGAACAGCCAGCTCCATGTGTGTTCCTATTCCAACAGCAGATCCCCGACCAGTGATAGCGAAGACCTCAGTCCCCCAGCACACAGACCCCCCTCCCTCCTAAGGTTTGATTTCTAAAGGTGAGTTGATGTCTGGGAGCATGCCCTCACCTCACTGTCCTTTGTAAGCAGAGCAAAGCGGGCAGCAGCTCTGAAGAAAGCCTGACTGAGGACCGCAGCAGACCGGCCCCCTTCCTCAGCAGAGCCCATGAAGAACAGCCTGGGCCCCTGCCACACTCCCACCAGACAGGTCTGACCATCTGCGCTTGTCCACATACCATATTGCCATGAATATCATGATTACAAATAGACTTGATTCTCCCACACAGATCTGAGCACACAGCCTGGCTCTCCAGTTGATTCCGGGCCTCCAGAACTGCCTCCCAAAGGGCGTCGCCATCAACTCAGAACCAAAGTAAACCCCCAGACTTGGCTAAATGTTGCACCATTAGCACAGTGTCAGCTTTATACTTATCCAGATAGCCCGCTGATATACACTGACTGACTAAAATAATAGTCGCCACAAAAAAAGTTCAGGCTCTAATATTTGGTTGGACATCTCAAGCACATTTGCTGTGGCGTTGTTTCAATAATTTTTTGCAACGTCAAAAGATCCAGTGTTGCATTCATTTTTCACCAAGATTTTATATTGATGATAGCAGAGTGTGACCACTGCGCAAAGCCGTCTCCAGCACATCCCAAAGAATCTCAATGGGGTTGAGATCTGTGGGAAAATTATCGATCACAATATGAGCCTGATGAATCCTGTCATTGTTGGAATATCCCCTGTGCCAGCAAGCAAAAGAAATGGTAATTCAAGATGTCCAGGTCGTCAGCCGATCTCATGCTTTGGGCTCATAGTGTTGCTGAACCTGCTACCTGTGTTTAAATAACTCGGTGCTGACAGTGGAGCCCATGTGCAAATATAATGTGCCAACAGCTGGAACCGATCCAAAAACCTGACTTAATTTAAAGGTCTCACCATCCAAGGTGAGCTAAAGAATCTATGGTCAATGGGCTGGTCTAAATGAAATAATTCCTGGGCCAAAATGAAATAAAGTTTGGACCATTGGCTGTGAGTGAGCTGTCAATGGTCATAGGAGCGCTCATAACCACCGAGATGCAATTGGCACCATTGGTCGGAGCGGTCCAGTCTCGGGGAGGTCACTGATGCAGGGTCCCACGAGACTGTAGACGTCACTGGTCGGAGCACTCTGGCCAGCGAAAAGAGCACTAAGAGCGATGTTCTGAGCAACTTTTTGTCTGCTCTGACTGTAATCGCCTCTCATGAAAAGGCCAAAAGGGACCAGTATCATCATCCAGTACAATGGAGCTTTTTATGTGTATAAAATGACATGAAATGTTTTTTTTTCCAGGACACTGTGGACTGTGTGAGCCCCGTCATGAAGAAGTCTCCGGTTCGTCACATTCTCACATCAGTCTGTGGTCTACAGTCATTGGGGGTAGTACAGTAGTGTGTGGTATGGTAGTATAACCGTAGCAATGTGTGGTACTGTAGTATGACTGTAGTGGGGTGTGTGTTAGTCGTATGACTGTAGCGGGGTGTGGTATGGTAGTATAACCGTAGCAATGTGTGGTACTGTAGTATGACTGTAGTGGGGTGTGGTAGTCGTATGACTGTAGCGGGGTGTGGTACAGATGTATGACTGTAGCGAGGTGTGGTACAGTAGTATGACTGTAGCGAGGTGTGGTACAGTAGTATGACTAGCGGGGTGTGGTGCAGTAGTATGACTGTAGCGAGGTGTGGTACAGTAGTATGACTAGCGGGGTGTGTGCAGTAGTATGACTGTAGAGAGGTGTGGGACAGTAGTATGACTGTAGCGGGTGTGGTGCAGTAGTACAGTAGTATGACTGTAGCGGGGTGTGGTACAGTAGTACAGTAGTATGACTGTAACAGGGTGTGGTGCAGTAGTACAGTAGTATGACTGTAGCGGGGTGTGGTGCAGTAGTACAGTAGTATGACTGTAGCTAGGTGTGGTACAGTAGTACAGTAGTATGACTGTAGCGAGGTGTGGGACAGTAGTATGACTGTAGCGGGGTTATGGGACAGTAGTATGACTGTAGCGGGTGTGGTGCAGTAGTATGACTGTAGAGAGGTGTGGGACAGTAGTATGACTGTAGAGAGGTGTGGGACAGTAGTATGACTGTAGCGGGGTGTGGTGCAGTAGTATGACTGTAGCGAGGTGTGGTACAGTAGTATGACTGTAGCGAGGTGTGGGACAGTAGTATGACTGTAGCGGGGTGTGGTACAGTAGTATGACTGTAGCGAGGTGTGGTACAGTAGTATGACTGTAGCGAGGTGTGGGACAGTAGTATGACTGTAGCGAGGTGTGGGACAGTAGTATGACTGTAGCGGGGTGTGGTGCAGTAGTATGACTGTAGAGAGGTGTGGGACAGTAGTATGACTGTAGCGGGGTGTGGTGCAGTAGTATGAATGTAGCGAGGTGTGGTACAGTAGTATGACTGTAGCGAGGTGTGGGACAGTAGTATGACTGTAGCGGGGTGTGGGACAGTAGTACAGTAGTATGACTGTAGCGGGGTGTGGGACAGTAGTATGACTGTAGCGGGGTGAGGGACAGTAGTATGACTGTAGCGGGGTGTGGGACAGTAGTATGACTATAGCGGGGTGTGGTGCAGTAGTATGACTGTAGAGAGGTGTGGGACAGTAGTATGACTGTAGTGGGGTGTGTGTTAGTCGTATGACTGTAGCGGGTGTGGTATGGTAGTATAACCGTAGCAATGTGTGGTACTGTAGTATGACTGTAGTGGGGTGTGGTAGTCGTATGACTGTAGCGGGGTGTGGTACAGACGTATGACTGTAGCGAGGTGTGGTACAGTAGTATGACTGTAACGAGGTGTGGTACAGTAGTATGACTAGCGGGGTGTGGTGCAGTAGTATGACTGTAGCGAGGTGTGGTACAGTCGTATGACTGTAGTGAGGTGTGGTACAGTAGTATGACTAGCGGGGTGTGGTACAGTCGTATGACTGTAGCGAGGTGTGGTACAGTAGTATGACTAGCGGGGTGTGGTGCAGTAGTATGACTGTAGAGAGGTGTGGGACAGTAGTATGACTGTAGCGGGGTGTGGTGCAGTAGTACAGTAGTATGACTGTAGCGGGGTGTGGTACAGTAGTACAGTAGTATGACTGTAGCGGGGTGTGGTGCAGTAGTACAGTAGTATGACTGTAGCGGGGTGTGGTGCAGTAGTACAGTAGTATGACTGTAGCTAGGTGTGGTACAGTAGTACAGTAGTATGACTGTAGAGAGGTGTGGGACAGTAGTATGACTGTAGAGAGGTGTGGGACAGTAGTATGACTGTAGCGAGGTGTGGTACAGTAGTATGACTGTAGCGAGGTGTGGGACAGTAGTATGACTGTAGCGGGGTGTGGTGCAGTAGTATGACTGTAGAGAGGTGTGGGACAGTAGTATGACTGTAGCGGGGTGTGGTGCAGTAGTATGACTGTAGCGAGGTGTGGTACAGTAGTATGACTGTAGCGAGGTGTGGTACAGTAGTATGACTGTAGCGAGGTGTGGGACAGTAGTATGACTGTAGCGGGGTGTGGGACAGTAGTACAGTAGTATGACTGTAGCGGGGTGTGGGACAGTAGTATGACTGTAGCGGGGTGAGGGACAGTAGTATGACTGTAGAGAGGTGTGGGACAGTAGTATGACTGTAGCGAGGTGTGGGACAGTAGTATGACTGTAGCGGGGTGTGGGACAGTAGTACAGTAGTATGACTGTAGCGGGGTGTGGGACAGTAGTATGACTGTAGCGGGGTGAGGGACAGTAGTATGACTGTAGCGGGGTGAGGGACAGTAGTACAGTAGTATGACTGTAGCGAGGTGTGGGACAGTAGTATGACTATAGCGAGGTGTGGTACAGTAGTATGACTGTAGCGAGGTGTGGGACAGTAGTATGACTGTAGCGGGGTGTGGGACAGTAGTACAGTAGTAATGACTGTAGCGGGGTGTGGTACAGTAGTAATGACTGTAGCGAGGTGTGGTACAGTAGTATGACTAGCGGGTGTGGTGCAGTAGTATGACTGTAGAGAGGTGTGGGACAGTAGTATGACTGTAGCGGGGTGTGGTGCAGTAGTATGACTGTAGCGAGGTGTGGGACAGTAGTATGACTGTAGCAGGGTATGGGACAGTAGTAATGACTGTAGCGGGGTATGGGACAGTAGTATGACTGTAGCGGGGTGTGGTGCAGTAGTATGACTGTAAAGAGGTGTGGGACAGTAGTATGAACTGTAGCGGGTGTGGTGCAGTAGTATGACTGTATCGAGGTGTGGTACAGTAGTACAGTAGTATGACTGTAGCGAGGTGTGGTACAGTAGTATGACTGTAGCGGGGTGTGGGACAGTAATATGACTGTAGCGAGGTGTGGGACAGTAGTATATATGACTGTAGCGAGGTGTGGTACAGTAGTATGACTGTAGCGAGGTGTGGGACAGTAATATGACTGTAGCGGGGTGTGGGACAGTAGTATGACTGTAGCGGGGTGTGGTACAGTAGTATGACTGTAGCGAGGTGTGGTACAGTAGTATGATTGTAGCGAGGTGTGGGACAGTAGTACAGTAGTATGACTGTAGCGGGATGTGGGACAGTAATATGACTGTAGCGGGGTGTGGGACAGTAGTATGACTGTAGCGAGGTGTGGTACAGTAGTATGACTGTAGCGAGGTGTGGGACAGTAATATGACTGTAGCGAGGTGTGGGACAGTAGTATGATGTAGCGAGGTGTGGGACAGTAGTACAGTAGTATGACTGTAGCGGGGTGTAGTACAGTAGTATGACTGTAGCGGGGTGTGGGACTGTAGTACAGTAGTATGACTGTAGCGAGGTGTGGTACAGTAGTATTACTGTAGCGGGGTGTGGGACAGTAGTATGACTAGCGGGGTGTGGTACAGTAGTATGACTGTAGCGAGGTGTGGGACAGTAGTATGACTGTAGCGGGGTGTGGTACAGTAGTATGACTGTAGCGAGGTGTGGTACAGTAGTATGACTGTAGCGGGGTGTGGGACAGTAGTATGACTGTAGCGGGGTGTGGTACAGTAGTATGACTGTAGCGAGGTATGGGACAGTAGTATGACTGTAGCGGGGTGTGGTGCAGTAGTATGACTGTAGCGAGGTGTGGGACAGTAGTATGACTGTAGCGGGGTATGGGACAGTAGTATGACTGTAGCGAGGTGTGGTACAGTAGTACAGTAGTATGACTGTAGCGAGGTATGGTACAGTAGTATGACTGTAGCGGGGTGTGGGACAGTAATATGACTGTAGCGAGGTGTGGGACAGTAGTATGACTGTAGCGAGGTGTGGTACAGTAGTATGACTGTAGCGAGGTGTGGGACAGTAATATGACTGTAGCGGGGTGTGGGACAGTAGTATGACTGTAGCGGGTGTGGTACAGTAGTATGACTGTAGCGAGGTGTGGTACAGTAGTATGATTGTAGCGAGGTGTGGGACAGTAGTACAGTAGTATGACTGTAGCGGGATGTGGGACAGTAATATGACTGTAGCGGGGTGTGGGACAGTAGTATGACTGTAGCGAGGTGTGGTACAGTAGTATGACTGTAGCGAGGTGTGGGACAGTAATATGACTGTAGCGAGGTGTGGGACAGTAGTATGATTGTAGCGAGGTGTGGGACAGTAGTACAGTAGTATGACTGTAGCGGGGTGTAGTACAGTAGTATGACTGTAGCGGGGTGTGGGACTGTAGTACAGTAGTATGACTGTAGCGAGGTGTGGTACAGTAGTATTACTGTAGCGGGGTGTGGGACAGTAGTATGACTAGCGGGGTGTGGTACAGTAGTATGACTGTAGCGAGGTGTGGGACAGTAGTATGACTGTAGCGGGGTGTGGTACAGTAGTATGACTGTAGCGAGGTGTGGTACAGTAGTATGACTGTAGCGGGGTGTGGGACAGTAGTATGACTGTAGCGGGGTGTGGTACAGTAGTATGACTGTAGCGAGGTATGGGACAGTAGTATGACTGTAGCGGGGTGTGGTGCAGTAGTATGACTGTAGCGAGGTGTGGGACAGTAGTATGACTGTAGCGGGGTATGGGACAGTAGTATGACTGTAGCGGGGTATGGGACAGTAGTATGACTGTAGCGGGGTGTGGTGCAGTAGTATGACTGTAAAGAGGTGTGGGACAGTAGTATGACTGTAGAGAGGTGTGGGACAGTAGTATGACTGTAGCGGGGTGTGGTGCAGTAGTATGACTGTATCGAGGTGTGGGACAGTAGTACAGTAGTATGACTGTAGCGGGGTGTAGTACAGTAGTATGACTGTAGCGGGGTGTGGGACTGTAGTACAGTAGTATGACTGTAGCGAGGTGTGGTACAGTAGTATTACTGTAGCGGGGTGTGGGACAGTAGTATGACTAGCGGGGTGTGGTACAGTAGTATGACTGTAGCGAGGTGTGGGACAGTAGTATGACTGTAGCGGGGTGTGGTACAGTAGTATGACTGTAGCGAGGTGTGGTACATTAGTATGACTGTATGACTGTAGCGAGGTGTGTACAGTAGTATGACTGTAGCGGGGTGTGGGACTGTAGTACAGTAGTATGACTGTAGCGAGGTGTGGTACAGTAGTATTACTGTAGCGGGGTGTGGGACAGTAGTATGACTAGCGGGGTGTGGTACAGTAGTATGACTGTAGCGAGGTGTTGTACAGTAGTATGACTGTAGCGAGGTGTGGGACAGTAGTATGACTGTAGCGGCGTGTGTGACTGTAGTACAGTAGTATGACTGTAGCGGGGTGTGGGACAGTAGTATGACTATAGCGAGGTGTGGTACAGTAGTATGATTGTAGAGGGGTGTGGGACAGTAGTATGATTGTAGCAGGGTGTGGGGACAGTAGTTGACTGTAGCGAGGTGTGGGACAGTAGTTGACTGTAGCGGGGTGAGGGACAGTAGTATGACTGTAGCGAGGTGTGGGACAGTAATATGACTGTAGCGGGGTGTGGGACAGTAGTATGACTGTAGCGAGGTGTGGTACAGTAGTATGACTGTAGCGACGTGTGGGACAGTAATTTGACTGTAGCGGGGTGTGGGACAGTAGTATGACTGTAGCGGGGTGTGGTATAGTAGTATGACTGTAGCGAGGTGTGGTACAGTAGTATGACTATAGCAAGGTGTGGGACAGTAGTATGACTGTAGGCGGGGTGAGAGACAGCAGTACAGTAGTATGACTGTAGCGGGGTGTGGTACAGTAGTATGACTGTAGCGAGGTGTGGGACAGTAATATGACTGTAGCAGGGTGTGGGACAGTAGTACAGTAGTATGACTGTAGCGAGGTGTGGTACAGTAGTATGACTGTAGCAGGGTGTGGTACAGTAGTATTACTGTAGCGGGGTGTGGGACAGTAGTATGACTAGCGGGGTGTGGTACAGTAGTATGACTGTAGCGAGGTGTGGGACAGTAGTATGACTGTAGCGGGGTGTGGTACAGTAGTATGACTGTAGCGAGGTGTGGTACAGTAGTATGACTGTAGCGGGGTGTGGGACAGTAGTATGACTGTAGCGGGGTGTGGTACAGTAGTATGACTGTAGCGAGGTGTGGTACAGTAGTATGATTGTAGCGAGGTGTGGGACAGTAGTACAGTAGTATGACTGTAGCGGGGTGTAGTACAGTAGTATGACTGTAGCGGGTGTGGGACTGTAGTACAGTAGTATGACTGTAGCGAGGTGTGGGACAGTAGTATGACTGGTAGCGGGGTGTGGGACAGTAGTATGACTAGCGGGGTGTGGTACAGTAGTATGACTGTAGCGAGGTGTGGTACAGTAGTATGACTGTAGCGAGGTGTGGGACAGTAGTATGACTGTAGCGGCGTGTGGGACTGTAGTACAGTAGTATGACTGTAGCGGGGTGAGGGACAGTAGTATGACTGTAGCGAGGTGTGGGACAGTAGTATGATTGTAGAGGGGTGTGGGACAGTAGTATGATTGTAGCGGGGTGTGGGACAGTAGTATGACTGTAGCGAGGTGTGGGACAGTAGTATGACTGTAGCGGGGTGAGGGACAGTAGTATGACTGTAGCGAGGTGTGGGACAGTAATATGACTGTAGCGGGGTGTGCGACAGTAGTATGACTGTAGCGAGGTGTGGGACAGTAATATGACTGTAGCGGGGTGTGGGACAGTAGTATGACTGTAGCAGGGTGTGGTATAGTAGTATGACTGCAGCGAGGTGTGGGACAGTAGTATGACTGTAGCGGCGTGTGTGACTGTAGTACAGTAGTATGACTGTAGCGGGGTGTGGGACAGTAGTATGACTATAGCGAGGTGTGGTACAGTAGTATGATTGTAGAGGGGTGTGGGACAGTAGTATGATTGGTAGAGGGTGTGGGACAGTAGTATGACTGTAGCGAGGTGTGGGACAGTAAGTATGACTGTAGCGGGGTGAGGGACAGTAGTATGACTGTAGCGAGGTGTGGGACAGTAATATGACTGTAGCGGGTGTGGACAGTAGTATGACTGTAGCGAGGTGTGGTACAGTAGTATGACTGTAGCGACGTGTGGGACAGTAAATAGACTGTAGCGGGGTGTGGGACAGTAGTATGACTGTAGCGGGGTGTGGTATAGTAGTATGACTGTAGCGAGGTGTGGTACAGTAGTATGACTATAGCAAGGTGTGGGACAGTAGTATGACTGTAGCGGGGTGAGGGACAGCAGTACAGTAGTATGACTGTAGCGGGGTGTGGTACAGTAGTATGACTGTAGCGAGGTGTGGGACAGTAATATGACTGTAGCAGGGTGTGGGACAGTAGTATGACTGTAGCAGGGTGTGGTACAGTAGTATTACTGTAGCGGGGTGTGGGACAGTAAGTATGACTAGCGCTACACTGTCGTCATTATTCATTCACTCCATACTTGGTGGTGGTAAGATACTGTTGTAGCCACAGCTGCCCTGGGGTAGACTGACGGAGCGAGGCAACCAGTCTGCGCCATCGGCCCCTCCGACCACCACCAACCACTCACTCACTCAGTACATTCGCTAGGCTTCCTGGTGTTACCAAACGGTCTCCCATCCAAGTACTAACCAGGCCCTTCCCTGCTTAGCTTCCAGATCTGACGGGATTGGGCATAGCAAAGGCGGTATGACCACGTGGTGTGGTGCAGTAGTATGACTGTAGCGAGGTGTGGGACAGTAGTATGATTGTACCGGGGTGTGGGACAGTAGTATGACTGTAGCGAGGTGTGGTACAGTAGTATGACTGTGGCGGGGTGTGGGACAGTAGTATGACTGTAGCGAGGTGTGGGACAGTAGTATGACTGAAGCGGGGTGTGGGACAGTAGTATGACTGTAGCGAGGTGTGGTACAGTAGTACAGTAGTATGACTGTAGCAGGGTGTGGGACAGTAGTATGACTGTAGCGAGGTGTGGTACAGTAGTACAGTAGTATGACTGTAGCGGGGTGAGGGACAGTAGTATGACTGTAGCGAGGTGTGGGACAGTTAGTATGACTGTAGCGGGGTGAGGGACAGTAGTACAGTAGTATGACTGTAGCGGGGTGTGGTACAGTAGTATGACTGTAGCGAGGTGTGGTACAGTAGTATGACTAGCGGGGTGTGGTACAGTAGTATGACTGTAGCGAGGTGTGGACAGTAATATGACTGTAGCGGGGTGTGGGACAGTAGTATGACTGTAGCGAGGTGTGGTACAGTAGTATGACTGTAGCGAGGTGTGGGACAGTAGTATGACTGTAGCGGGGTGAGGGACAGCAGTACAGTAGTATGACTGTAGCGGGGTGTGGTACAGTAGTATGACTGTAGCGAGGTGTGGGACAGTAATATGACTGTAGCGGGGTGTGGGACAGTAGTACAGTAGTATGACTGTAGCGAGGTGTGGTACAATAGTATGACTGTAGCGGGGTGTGGGACAGTAGTATGACTAGCGGGGTGTGGTGCAGTAAGTATGACTGTAGCGAGGTGTGGTACAGTCGTATGACTGTAGCGAGGTGTGGTACAGTAGTATGACTAGTGGGGTGTGGTGCAGTAGTATGACTGTAGAGAGGTGTGGGACAGTAGTATGACTGTAGCGGGTGTGGTGCAGTAGTATGACTGTAGCGGGGTGTGGTACAGTAGTACAGTAGTATGACTGTAGTGGGGTGTGGTGCAGTAGTATGGCTGTAGCGGGGTGAGGGACAGTAGTATGACTGTAGCGAGGTGTGGTACAGTAGTACAGTAGTATGACTGTAGCGGGGTGAGGGACAGTAGTATGACTGTAGCGAGGTGTGGTACAGTAGTACAGTAGTATGACTGTAACGGGGTGTGGGACAGTAGTACAGTAGTATGACTGTAGCGAGGTGTGGTACAGTAGTACAGTAGTATGACTGTAACGGGGTGTGGGGACAGTAGTACAGTAGTATGACTGTAGCGAGGTGTGGGACAGTAGTACAGTAGTATGACTGTAGCGAGGTGTGGTACAGTAGTATGACTAGCGGGGTGTGGTACAGTAGTATGACTGTAGCGAGGTGTGGGACAGTAATATGACTGTAGCGGGTGTGGGACAGTAGTAATGACTGTAGCGAGGTGTGGTACAGTAGTATGACTGTAGCGAGGTTGGGACAGTAAGTATGACTGTAGCGGGGTGTGGGACTAGTAGTGACTGGTAGCGGGGTGGGGACCAGCAGTACAGTAGTTGACTGTAGCGGGGTGTGGTACAGTAAGTAATGACCTGTAGGCGAGGTGTGGGACAGTATATGACTGTAGCGGGGTGGATGGGACAGTAGTACAGTAGTATGACTGTAGCGAGGTTTGTTGGTACAATAGTATGGACTGTAGCGGGGTGTGGGAGCAGTATATGACTAGCGGGTGTGGTGCAGTAGTATGATGTAGCGAGGTGTGGTAACAGTCGTATACTGTAGCGAGGTGTGGTTACAGTAGTATGACTAGTGGGGTGTGGTGCAGTTAGTATGACTGTAGAGAGGTGTGGGACAGTAGTATGATGTAGCAGGGTGTGGTGCAAGTATATGACTGTAGCGGGGTGTTGGTTAACAGTAGTAACAGTAGTATGGCTGTAGCGGGTGGAGGGGACAGTAGTATGACTGTAAAGCGAGGTGTGGTACAGGTAGTACAGTAGTATGACTGTAGCGGGTGAGGGACAGTAGATGACTGTAGCGAGGTGTGGTACAAGTAGTACAGTAGTATGACTGTTAGCGAGGTTGTGGTAGCAGTAGTACAGTAGTATTGACTGTGCGAGGTGTGGTTACAGTAGTACAGTAAGTATTGACTGTAACGGGGTGTGGGACAGTAGTACAGTATAATGACTGGTAGCGAGGTGTGGGACGTCAGTACAGTAGTATGACTGTAGCGGGGTGAGGGACAGTAGTATGACTGTAAGCGAGGTGTGGGAGTAGTATGACTGTAAGCGGGTGAGGGACAGTAGTATGACTATAGGCGAGGTGTGGGTAACAGTAGTATGACTGTAGCGGGGTGAGGGAAGTAGTATGACTGTTAGGCGAGTGTGGGAACAGTAGTAGACTGTAGGCGGGGTGAGACAGTAAGTATGAAACTATAGCGGGTGTGGTACAGTAGTATGACTGTAGCGGGGTGAAGGACAGTAGTATGACTGTAGCGAGGTGTGGGGACAGTAGTATGACTGTAGCGGCTGAGGGGACCGTAGTAACAGTAGTATGACTGTAAGCGAGGTGGTGGGAACAGTAGTACAGTAGTATGAACTTGCGAGGTGTGGGACAGTAGTATGACTATAGCGAGGTGTGGGACATGTAGGTACAGTAGTAATGACCTGTAGCGAGGTGTGGGACAGTAGTATGACTATAGGAGGTGTGGTACAGTAGTATGACTGTAGCCCGGGGTGAGGGACAGTAGTTTGACTGTTAGCCCGAGGTGGGGGACAGTAGTAATGATTGTAGAGGGGTGTGGGACACTAGTATGATTGTACTCGGTTGGGACAGTAAGTATGACTGTAAGCGAGGTGTGGTACAGTAGTATGACTGTGGGTGGGGTGTTGGACAAGTAGTATGACTGTAAGCGAAGTGTGGGACAATAGTACAGTAGTATGAACTGTAGCGGGTGTGGGACAGTAGTATGAACTGTAGCGAGGTGTGGTAGCAGTAGTACAAGTAGTATGACTGTAGCGGGTGAGGGACAGTAGTATGACTGTAGCGCAGGTGTGGTACAGTTAGTACAGTAGTATGACTGTAAGCGGGGTGTGGGACAGTAGTATGAACTGTATCGCGGGTGAGGGACAGTAAGTATGACTGTAGCGAGGTGTGGTACAGTAGTAAGTAGTATGACTGTAACGGGGTTGTGGGACAGTAGTACAGTAGTATGACTGTAACGAGGTGTGGTTACAGTCAGTACCAGTAGTATGACTGTAGCGGGTGAGGGACAGTAGTATGACTGTAGCGAGGTGTGGGACAGTAGTATATTGTAGAAGGGGTGTGGGACAGTAGTATGATTGTAGCGGGGTGGTGGGACAGTAGTATGCTTGTAGGTAAGCGGAAAAGGAGCGGAGTGTGGTACAGTAGTATGACTGGTAGCGGGGTGTGGGACAGTAGGTAATGACTGTAGCGAGGTGTGGGACAGTAGTATTGTATCTGTAGCGGGGGGTTTTGAAGGGGGGACATTAGTATGACGTAGCGAGGTGGTGGGTACAGTATACAGTAAAGTGTGACTGGTGCGGGTCTGGTACAGTAGTATGATGTAAAACGACGTTATGGTACAAGTAGTATGACTGTGCGGGGTGTGGGACAGTAAGTAATGACTGTAGCGAGGTTTGGTTACAGTAGTATTGACTGTGGTGGGGTGGGGACAGTAGTATGACTGTAGCGGAGGTGTGGGACAGTAGTACAGTAAGTTATGACTGTACGGGTGTGGGACAGTAGTGATGATGTAAGCGAGGTGTGGTACAGTAGTCAGTAGTAATGACTGTTTAGCGGGGTGTGGGACAGTAGGTATGACTGTAGCGGGTGTGGTGCATAGTATGACTGTAGAGAGGTGTGGAAACAGTAGTATGAACTGTAGCGGGTGTGGTGCAGTAGTATGACTGTAAGCGGGGTGTGGTTACAGTAAGTACAGTAGTTAAATGGACTGTAGCGGGGTGTGGTGCAGTAGTATGGCTGTAGCGGGGTGAGGGACAGTAGTATGACTGTAGGGGTGTGGTACAGTAGTATGACTGTAAGCCGAGGTGTGGTACAGTAGTACAGGTAGTATGACCGTAGCGAGGTGTGGTACCAGTAAGTACAAGTAGTATGACTGTAGCGGGGTGAGGACAGTAGTATGACTGTAGGAGGTGTGGGACAGTAAGTACAGTAGTATGACTGTAGCGAGGTGGTGGGACAGTAGTATGATATAGCGAGGTGTGGTACAGTAGTATGACTGTAGCAGGGGTGAGGGACAGTAGTATGACCTGTAGCGAGGTGTGGGACAGTAGATGACTGTAGGCGGGGTGAGGGACAGTTAGTTAATGACTATAGTCGAGGTGTGGTAGCAGTAGTATGACTGGTAGCGGGGTGAGGGACAGTAGTAATGACTGTAGTGAGGTGTGGGGAACAGTAGAATGACTGTAAGCGGGGACAGGGACAGTTAGTAAAGTAGTAATGACTGTAGCGAGGTGTGGGACAGTAGTACAAGTAGTATGACGTAGCGAGGTGTGGGACAGTAGTATGACTATAGCGAGGTGTGGACAGTAGTACAGTAAGTATGAACTGTAGCGAGGTGGTGGGAGAACGTAGTATGACTATAGCGCGGTGTGGTAAGTAGTATGACGTAAGCGGGGTGGGGACAGTTATTTGACTGTAGCGAGGTGGGGGACAGTAGTATGATGGTAAGAGGGGTGTGGGACCACTATATGAATTGTACCGGGGGTGTGGGACAGTAGTATGACTGTTAGCGACGTGTGGTACAGTAGTATGACTGTGGTGGGGTGTGGGGACAGTACGTATGACTGTAGCGAAAGTGTGGTAACAGTAGTATGCTGTGGTGGGGTGTGGTACAGTCAGTATGACTGTGGTGGGTGTGGTACAGTAGATGAATTGTGGTGGGGTGTGTACAGTAGTATGACTGTTTGGGGGGGTTGTGGGACAGTAGTATGACTGTAGCGAGGTGTGGGACGTAGTACAGTAGTTGAACTGTAGCGGGGTGAAGGGGACAGTAAGTATGAATGTAGCGGGGAGGTGTGGTACAGGTAGTTACAGTAGAATGACTGGTAGCGGGGTTGTGGGACAGTAGTATGACTGGTAAGCGGGTTGAGGGACAGTAGTATGACTGTAGCGAGGTGTGGTACAGTAGTACAGTAGTATGATGTAGCGAGGTGTGGTAACAGTATTACAGTAGTATGACTGTAGCGGGGTGAGGGACAGTTAGTATGACTGTTAGCCGAGGTGTGGGACAGTGATATATGACTGTAGCGAGGTGTGGTACATTGTATGACTGTATGAACTGTAGCGAGGTGTGTTAACAGTAGTTGACTGTAGCGGGGTGTGGGACAGTAGTATGATTGGTTATGCGGGGTGTGGGACATAAGTATGACTGTAGCGGGGTTGGGACGTAGTATGACTGTAGCAGGTGGTGGTACAGTAGTATGAACTGTAGCGGGGTGTGGGCAGTAGTATGACTGTAGTGAGGTGTGGTAACAGGTAGTACAGTAGGTATGAATGTAGCGGGGTGAGGGACAGTAGTAATGACTGTAGCTTGAGGTGTGGTACAGTAGATGATGTAGAGGGGTGTGGGACAGTAGTATATGTAGCGGGTGTGGGACAAGTGTAATGACTGTGTGGGTGTGGGACAGTAGATGATGTAGCGGGTGGGACAGTAGTATGACTGTAACGACGTGTGACAGTAGTAACTGTAGCGGGGTGTGGGACAGTATATGACTATAGCGGAGTTTGGTTACAGTAAAGTAATGACCTGTGGTGGGGGTGTGGACAGTAGTATGACTGTAGCGAGGTGGTGGGACAGTAGTACAGTAGTAAATGGACTGTAGCGGGTGTGGGACAGTATATGACTGTAGCGAGGTGTAGTGCAGTATACAGTAGTATGACTGTAGCGGGGTGTGGGACAGTAGTATACCTGTAGCGGGGTGAGGGACAGTAGTATGACTGTAGCGAGTGTGGTAACAGTAGTACAGTAGTATGACTGTAGCGGGTGTGGGACAGTAAGTATGAACTGTAGCGAGGTGTGGTACAGTATACAGTAGTATGACTGTAGCGCGGTGGTGGTACAGTAGTAATGACTGTAGCGGGTGAGGGACAGTAGTTTGACTGTAGCGAGGTGTGGGACAGGTAGTATGATTGTAGAGTGGTGTGGGACAATATATTACTGTAGCAGGGGTGTGGGACAGTAGTATGACTGTGCCGGGGTGTGGGACAGTAAGTAATGACTGTAGCGAGGTGTGGTAAGCAGTAGTACAGTAGGTATGACTGTAGCAGGTGTGGTACAGTTAGTATGACTGGGTAGCGGGGTGAGGGACAGTAGTATGATGTAGCGAGGTTGTGGGACAGTAGTAATGATTGTAGAGGGGTGTGGGACAATAGTATGATTGTAAGCAGGGTGTGGGACAGTAGTAATGACTGTATCGGGGTGTGGACCAGTAGTATGACCTGTAAGCGAGTGTTTGGTACAGTAGTACAGTAGTATGACTGGTAAGCAGGTGTGGTACAGTAGTATGACTGTAGCGGGGTGAGGACAGTAGTATGACTGTAGCGAGGTGTGGGACAGTAGTATGATTGTAGAGGGTGTGGGACAATAGTATGATTGTAGCAGGGTGTGGGACAGTAGTATGACGTAGCGGGGTGTGGGGACAGTAGTATGACGGTAGCGAGGTGTGGTACAGTAGTAAAGTAGGTATTGACTGTAGCCAGGTTGTGGTACATAGTACAGTAGTATGACTGTAGCGGGGTAGGGACAGTAGTATGAACTTAGCCAGGTGTGGTAGTAGTACAGTAGTAATGACTGTAACGGGGGTGTGGGGACAGTAGTTACAGTAGTAAATGACTGGTAGCGAGGTGTGGACAGTAGTACAGTAGTTATGACTGTCGAAGGTGTGGGCAGTAGTATGACTATAGCGAGGTGTGGTAGCAGTAAGTGATGACTGTAGCGGGGTTGAGGGACAGTAGTATGACTGTAGCGAGGTGTGGGACAGTAAGTATGACTGTAGCGGGGTGAGGGACAGTAGTAATGACTGTAGCGGGGTGAGGGGACAGTAGTACAGTTAATATGACTGTAAGCGAGGTGTGGGACATAGTACAGTAGTATGACTGTAGCGAGGTGTGGTACAGTAGTATGAACGTAGCGGGGTGAGGACAGTAAGTTTGACGTAGCGAGGTGGGGGACAGTAGTATGATTGTAGAGGGGTGTGGGACACTAGTATGATTGTACCGGGGTGTGGGACAGTAGTATGACCTGTAGCGAGGTGTGGTACAGTAGAATGGGAACTGTGGTGGGGTGTGGGACAGTAGTATGACTGGTAGCGAAGTGTGGGACAGTAGTACAGTAGTAATGACTGTAGCGGGGGTGTGGGACAGTAGTATAACTGTAGCGAGGTGTGGTACAGTAGTACAGTAGTATGACTGTAGCGGGGTGAAAGGGACAGTAGTTGACTGTAGTGGAGGTGTGGTACAGTAGTACAGTAGTATGACTGTAGTGAGCGGTTGTGGGACAGTATATGACTGTAGCGGGGTGAGGGACAGTAGTATACTGTAGCGAGGTGTGGTACAGTAGTAACAGTAGTATGCTTTGTAACAGGGTGTGGACAGTAGTACAGTAGTTGAAATGTAGCGAGGTGTGGTACAGTAGTACAGTAGTATGATGTAGCGGGGTGAGGGACAGTAGTATGACTTGTAGCGAGGTGTGGGACAGAAGTATGATTGTAGAGGGGTGTGGGACAGTAGTATGAATGTAGCGAGGTGTGGTACAGTAGTATGACTGGTAGCGGGGGTGTGGCGTAGTATGACTGTAGCGAGGTGTGGTACAGTAGTACAGTAGTAATGACTGTAGCGAGTGTGGTCAGTAGTACAGTAGTATGATGTAGCGGGGTGAGGGACAGTAGTATGACTGTGCGGGGTGTTGGTACAGTAGTACAGTAGTATGAACTGTAGCGGGGTGAGGGACAGTAAGTATGACTGTAGCGAGGTGTGGGGAGCAGTAGTATGATTGGTAGAGGGGTGGTGGGAACAGTAGTATGACTGTACAGGGTGGGTTAGCAGTAGTATGGGACTGGTACGGGTGGTGGGACAGTAGATGGGACTGTAGCGAGGTGTGGGAAAGTAGTATGAACTGTAGCGGGTGAGGGACAGTAGTATGACTGTAAGCGAGTGGGTACAGTAGTACAGTAGTGTGAACTGTAGCGGGGTCTGGTACAGTAGTATGACTGTAACGACGTGGTGGTACAGTAGTATGATGTAGCGGGGTGTGGGACAGTAGTATGACTGTAGCGAGGTGTGGTTACAGTAGTATGACTGTGGTGGGGTGTGGGACAGTAGTATGACTGTAGCGAGGTGTGGGCAGTAGTATACTTTGTGGCGAAGTGTGGTACAAGTAGTATTACTGTAGCGGGGTGTGGGACAGTAGTATGACTAGCGTGGGTGGTGGTACAGTAGTATGAAACTGTAGCGAGGTGTGGTAGCAGGTAGTATGACTGGAAGCGCGAGGTGTGGGTACAGTAGTATGACTGTAGCGGGGTGTGGGAAGTAGTATGATGTAGCGGGGTGTGGTACAGTAGTATGACTGTAAGCGAGGTGTGGTACAGTAGTATGGATTGTAGCGAGGTGTGGACAGTAGTAGCAGTAGTAAGACTGTAGCGGGTGTGTAAGTACAGTGTAGTATGACTGTAGCGGGGTGTGGGACTGTAGTACAGAGTATGACTGTAGCGAGGTGTGGGAGCAGTATATGACTGTAGCGAGGTGTGGTACAGTAGTATGACTTGGTGGGGTGTGGGGACAGTAAGTATGACTGTAGAGAGGTGTGGGACAGTAGTTACAGTAAGTATGACTGTAAGCGGGGGTGTGGGAGCAGTAGTATGACTTGTAGCGAGGTGTGGGGACAGTAGTATGACTGTAGGCGGGGTGAGGGACAGTAGTATGACGGTAGCTGAGGTGATGGTAAGTAGTCAGTAGTATGACTGTAGCGGGGTGTGGGACAGTAAGTATTACTGTAGCGGGGTGTGGGAAAGTAGTATGACTAGCGGGGTGTGGGTACAAGTAGTATGACTGTAGCGGGGTGTGGTACAGTAGTATGACTGTAGGCGAGGTGTGGTAGAAGTAGTAATGATTGGTAGCGAGGTGGGGACAGTAGTACAGTACGTAGTGCACTGTAGCGGGGTGTAGTACAGTAGTATGACTGTAGCGGGGTGTGGGACTGTTAGTAACAGTAGTATGACTGGTAGCGAGGTGTGGGACAGTAGTATGACTGTACGAGGTGGTGGTACCAGTAGTATGACTGGGTGGGTGTGGGACAGTAGTATATGACTGAGCGAGGTGTGGGACAGTAAGTACAGTAGTATGACTGGTTAGCGGGGTGTGGGACAGTAAGTATGACTGTAGCGAGGTGTGGGAGACAGTAGTATGACTGTAGCAGGGTGAGGGACAGTAGTAGACCGGTAGCCTGAGGTGGGGTGGTCAGTTAGTACAGTAGTATGACTGTAGCGGGGTGTGGGACAGTAAGTATGACTGTAGCGAGGTTGTGGGTTACAGTAGTACAGTAGTATGACTGTAGCCAGGTGTGTAACAGTAGTAATGACCTGTGCGGGGTGGGGACAGTAGTATGCTGTAGCGAGTGTGGTAGCAGTAGTACAGTAGTAGACTGTAAAGCGGGGTGTGGGACAGTAGTAATGACTGTAGCGAGGTGTGGTACAGTAGTAAGTAGTATGACTGTAAGCCAGGTGTGGTAACCAGTAGTATGACTGTAGCGGGGTGAGGGACAGTAGTTTGACTGTAGCGAGGTGTGGGACAAGTAGTAATGATTGTAGAAGCCGGTGTGGGACAATAGTATGATTGTAGCAGGGGTGTGGGACAGTAGTATGAACTGTTAGCGGGGTGTGGGACAGTAGTATGACGTGCGAGGTGGTGGGACAGTAGTATGACTGTAGGAGGTGTGGGTACAGTAGTAACAGTAGTAATGACTGTAGCGGGTGGTAGTACAGTAGTAATGACTGGTAGCCGGGGTGTGGGACTGTAAAGTACAGTAGTATGACTGTAGCGAGGTGGTGGGACAGTAGTCATGATTGGTAGCGAGGTGTGGTAAACAGTCAGGTATGGACTGTTGGTGGGGTGTGGACAGTAGTGATGATGTAGGCGAGGTGTGGGAACAGTAGTACAGTAGTATGACTGTAGCGGGGTGTGGGACAGTAGTATGACTGTAAGCGAGGTGTGGACAAGTAGTAATGACTGTAGGGCAGGGTGAGGGACAGTAGTATGACGGTAGCGAGGTGTGGGTACAGTAGTACAGTAGTATGACTGTATGCGGGGTGTGGGACAGTAGTATGACACTGTAGCGGTGGTGGTAGCAGTAGTAGCAGTAGTATGACTGTAGCCAAGGTGGTGGGTACAGTAGTATGACTGTGCGGGGTGGGGGACAGTAAGTAATGACTGTAGCGAGGTGTGGTACAGTAAGTACAGTAGTTATGACTGTAGCGGGGTGTGGGACAGTAGTATGACTGTAGCGAGGATATAGTGGTACAGTAGTACAGTAGTATGACTGGTAGCAGGTGTGGGTACAGTAGTAATGACTGTAGCGGGGTGAGGGACAGTAGTATGACTTGTGCGAGGTGTTGGGACCAAGTAGTATGAATTGTAGAGCGGTGTGGGACAATAGTATGAAATTGTAACAGGGTGTGGGACAGTAGTATGACTGTAAGCGGGTGTGGGACATGTAGTATGAACTGTAGCCAGGTGTGGTACAGTAGTAATGACTGTAGCGGGTGATGGGACAGTTAGTATGAATTGCTGTAGCGAGGTGTGGGAAGCAGTAGTATGATTGTAGAGGGTGTGGACAATAGTATGATGTAGTCAGGTTGTGGGACAGTAGTATACTGTAGGCGGGGTGTGGGACAGTATTATGACTGTAGCGAGGTGTGGTACAGTAGTATGACTGTACGAGGTGTGGGACAGTAGTATGACTGTAGCGGGGTTGAAGGGGAACAAGTAAGTATGAGCTCTAGCGAGTGTGGGACAGTAGTATATGTAGCGAGGTGTGGGACAGTAGTATGACTGTAGCGGGGTGAGGGACAGTAGTAGAACTGTAGCGAAGGTGGTTGGGACAGTAGTATGACTGTACCGGGTGTGGGACAGTAGTAATTGACTGTTGGGCGGGGTGTGGGACATGTAGTAATGACTGTAGCGAGGTGTGGGTCAGTAGTACAGTAGTATGACTGTAGCGGGGTGAGGGACAGTAGTAATGGACTGTACGAGGTGTGTACAGTAGTACAGTAGTATGACTGTAAGCGGGGTGTGGGACAGTAGTATGACATAGCGAGGTGTGGTACAGTAGTATGACTGTAGCGGGGTGAGGGAACAGTAGTATGACTGAGCAAGGTTGGGACAGTAGTATGATTGTAGAGGGGTGTGGGACAAGTAGTATGACTGTAGCGAGGTGTGGTACAGTAGTACAGTAGTATGACTGTAGGCGGGGTGGAGGGACAGTAGTATGACTGTAGCGGGGTGTGGGACAGTAGTAGGACAATAGCGAGGTGTGGTACAGTAGTATGACTGTAGCGGGGTGAGGGACAGTAGTATGAATGTATCCCCCCCGCGAGGTGTGGGCAGTAGTATGATTGTAGAGCGGTGTGGGGACAGTAGTATGATTGTAACGGGGTGTGGGACAGTAAGTATGGACTGTAAGCGAGGTAGTGGGACAGGTAGTATGACTGTAGCGGGGTGTGGGGACAAGTGTATGACTGTAGCGAGGTGTGGTACGGTAGTACAGTAGTAATTACTGTAGCGGGGTTTGGACAGTAGTATGATCTGTAGTGAGGTGTGGTAGCGGTAGTCAGTAGTATGCTGTAGCGAGGTGTGGGTAACGGTAGTTACAGTAGTTGACTGTAGCGGTGTGTGGGACAGTAGTATGGACTGTAGAGAGGTGTGGTACAGTATACAGTAGTGTGACTGTAGCGGGGTGTGGTACAGTAAGTATGAACTGTATACGACGTGTGGTACAGTAGTATGACTGTAGCGGGGTGTGGGACAGTAGTATGACTGTAGCGAGGTGTGGTACGGAAGTACAGTAGTATGACTGTAGTCAGGGGTTTGGGACATGTAGTATGACTGGTAGCGAGGTGTGGTACGGTAGTACAGTAGTATGACTGTAGCGAGGTGTGGTACGGTAGTAAGCATAGTATGACTGTAGCGGTGTGTGGGACAGTAGTATGACTGTAGCGAGGTGTGGTACAGTAGTACAGTAGTGTGAGCTGGGTAGCACGTGGGTGTGGTACAGTAGTAATGACTTGTAAGACTGTGGTACAGTAGTATGACTGTAGCGGGGTGTGGGACAGTAGTATGACTGTAGCGGGGTGTGGTACAGTAGTACAGTAGTATGATGTAGCGACGTGTGGTACAGTAAGTATGACTGTAGCGGGGGTGTGGGCAGTAGTATGACTGTAGCGGGGTGTGGTACGCGTAGTACAGTAGTGTTACTGTACGGGGTGTGGTAATAAAAAAACAGTAGTATGACTGTAACGACGTGTTGGTACAGTAGTATGAACTTGTAGCGGGGTGTGGGACAGTAGTAATGACTGTAGCGAGGTGTGGGGACTAGTAGTATGTCCCTGTTAGCGAGTGTGGGTACGGTAGTAGCAGTAGTATGGACTGTAGCGGGGGTTTTGGACAGTAGTATGACTGTAGTGAAGGTGTGGTTACGGTAGTACAGTAGTATGACTGTAGCGAGGTGTGGGTACGGTAGTAAGTAGTATGACTGTATGCGGTGTGTGGGAACGTAGTATGGACTCGTAGCGAGGTGTGGTAACAGTAGTACAGTAAGTGTGACTGTAGCGGTGTGGTTAGTATGATGTACGAACGTGTGGGTATAAAAACAGTATATGACTGTAGCGGGGTGTGGGACAGGTAGTAATACTGTAGCGAGGTGTGGGACAGTAGTATGACTGTAGCGGCGTGTGGGACATGTAGTATGCTGGTAGCGGGGGGTGGGTACAGTGAGTACGTAGTATGACTGTAGCGGTTGTAGTACAGTAGTATGGGCTGTAGCGAGGTGTGGTAAACAGTGTAGGCTGTAGCGGGATGTAGTAGAGTAAGTATGACTGTAGCGAGGTGTGGTAACAGGTAGCTATGAACTGTAACGAGGTGTGGTACAGTAGTACAGTAGTATGACTGTAGCCAGGTGTGTACAGTAGTATGACTGTAGCGGGTGAGGGACAGTAGTTGACTGTAGCGAGGTGTGGGACAGTAGTAGCACGTAGATATGACTGTAGCGAGGTGTGGGACAGTAGTATGACAATAGCCGAGGTGTGGTAGCAGTAGTATGATGTAGCGAGGTGGGACAGTAAGTACGTAGTATGACTGTAGCGAGGTGTGGGACAGTAGTATGACTAGTAGCGAGGGGTGTGGTACAGTAATATGACTGGTAGCGGGTGAGGGACAGTAGTATGACTGTAGCGAGGTGTGGGACAGTAGTAAATGACTGTAGCGGCGGGGTGTGGGACAGTAGTATGACTGTTAGCGAGGTGTGGGACAGTAGTATGACTGGTAGCGGCGTGTGGGACAGTAGTATGACTGTAGCGGGGTGTGGGACAGTAAGTACAGTAGTATGATGTAGCGGGTTGTAGTACAGTAGTATGGCTGTTAGCGAGGTGGTGGTACAGTAGTATGGCTGTGACGGGGGTGGTTCCAGTAGTACAGTAAGTATGATGAAGCTAGTGTGGTACAGTAGTACTGGCTGTTAGCGGGATGTGTACAGTATAATGACTGTAGCGAGGTGTGGTCAGTAGTATGACTGTAGCGGGGTGTGGGACAGTATATGACTGTAGCGAGGTGTGGTACGTAGTACAGTAGTAATGACTGTATGGGGTGTGGGGACAGTAGTACAGTAGTATGAAACTGTAGCGAGGTGTGGGAACAGTAGTACAGTAGTATGACTGTAGCCGAGTGTGGACAGTAGTAATGACTATAAGGAGGTGTGGTACAGTAAGTAATGAACTGAGCGAGGTGTGGACGGGGAGTAAGTACAGTAGTATTGACTGTGCGAGGTGTGGGACAAGTAGTATTGAACTATAGCGAGGTGTGGTAAGTAATATGACGGTAGCGGGGTGAGGGGACAGTAGTAGACTGTAGCGAGGTGTGGGACAGTATAATGGACTGTAGCCGGGTGAGGGAACAGTAGTATGACTAGCGAGGTGTGGTAGCAGTAGTATACTGTAGCGGGGTGAGGGACAGTAGTATGACTGTAGCGAGGTGTGGACAGTAGTATTTACTGTAGCGGGGTGGAGGGACAGTAGTACAGTAGTATGACTATAGCGAGGTGTGGGACAGTAGTACAGTAGTAATACTGTAGCGAGGTGTGGGACAGTAGTATGACTATGCGAGGTGTGGATTGAACGCAGTAGTATGACTGTAGAGGGGCTGAGGGAAAGTAGTTTGATGTAGCGAGGTGTGGGCCAGTAGTATGATTGTAGAGGGCTGTGGACAACTAGTATGATTGTACGGGGTGTGGGGACAGTAGTATGACTGTAGCGAGGTGGTGGTACAGTAGTACAGTAGTATGACTGGTAGCGGGGTTGTGGACAGTAGTATGACTGTCGGGGTGAGGGACAGGTAGTATGACTGTAGCGAGGTGTGGTACAGTAGTAAGTAGTATGACTGTAACGGGGTGTGGACAAGTAGTACAGTAGTATGAACTGTAGCGAGGTTGTGGTACAGAGTAAGTCTATGACTTGTTAGCGGGGTGAGGGCACAGTAGTATGCACCTCGCCTCACGCGAGTGTGAAGTAGTATGAATGTAGAGGGTGTGGGACAGTAGTAATTGATTGTAGCGGGTGTGGGGATCAGTCAGTATGACTGTAGCGGGGTGGGGACAGTAGTAAATGACTGTAGCGAGTGTGGTACAGTAGATGACTGTAGGGGGTGTGGGACGTAGTATGACTGTAGCGAGGTGTGGTAACAGTAGTACAGTAGTATGACTTGTAAGCAAGGTGTGGTAGTAGTACAGTAGTAATGACTGTAGGGGGGTGAGGGACAGTAGTATGACTGTAGCGAGGTGTGGGACAGTAGTATGATTGTAGAGGGGTGTGGACAGTAGTATGATTGTAGCGGGGTGTGGGACAGTAGTATGACTGTAGCGGGGGTGTGGGATCAGTAGTATGACTGTAGCGAGGTGTGGTTACAGTAGTAAATACTGTAGCGGGGTGTGGGACAGTAAGTATGACTGTAGCCGAGGTGTGGGACAGTAGTATGAACTGTAGCGGGGTGAGGGACAGTAGTAATGACTGGTTACGAGGTGTGGTACAGTAGTACAGTAGTAATGCTGTAAGCCCGGTGTGGTACAGTAGTTATGACTGGTAGCGGGGTGAGGGACAAGTAGTATGACGGTAGCGAGGTTGGACAGTAGTATGATTGTAGAGGGGTGTGGGACCAATAGTATGATGTAGCAGGGTGTGGGACAGTAGTATGACTGTAGCGGGGTGTGGGACAGTAGTATGACCTGTAAGGAGGTGTGGGACAGTAGTATGATTGTAGCGAGGTGTGGGACAGTAAGAATGACTGTAGCGAGGTGTGGGACAGTAGTAATGACTGTAGCGGGGTGAGGGACAGTAGTATACTGTAGCAGGTGTGGGACAGTAAGTACAGTAGTATGACTGTAAGCGGGGTGTGGGAACAGTAGTATGACTGTAGCGGGTGGGGACAAGTAGTAGACTGTAGCGAGGTGTTGGTACAGTAGTACAGTAGTATGACTGAGCGGGGTGTGGGGACAGTAGTATGACAATAGCGAGGTGTGGTACAGTAGTATGACTGTAGCGGGGTGAGGGACAGTAGTAATGACTGTAGCGAGGTGTGGGAGAGTAGTATGATTGTAGAGGGGTGTGGGCAGTAGTATGATTGTAACGGG